>JASEVX010000032.1:321427-398927 GCA_031761405.1 Serripes groenlandicus | reverse complement strand
ATATACTGGTGTATTAATGCTTTGTATCTATCACATATTAAAACGAAATGGTATTCGCATTCGATGTCTTCACTTGTACACATTACACATATTTGTTCACAACTCGGAATGCTTACGTGCCTTCCAGTCTCTGTATATAAATGATGTGACGATAAGCGTAGCTTTGATAACACATCTCCGCCCTATTGTTAAAGTATTATTACAATATCTACAATGAAGTACTTCACATATCCCTTTCTGCAGTAGCTCTCCATTACTGAATACCATTTCGGGTTCAGAGAGATACTTATTTGATAGTCGTAGATTGTATATACTGTCAATAAAAGTACAAGAATCTATGGAATATTTTTAAAGAAATGAATTGACACTTTCCATCTTAGTTCACAACCCTCCCATATAGTCCTTCATAAAAAAAATGCGGTAACTTTCAACCGGAAAGGGGATTTGATTTGACATCACTACGCAATAGAAAAATCTCCAAATAAATGTGCTGTTGAAATATAGAAATTACATAATTGAAAATGAAATATGCATTCCTACACTATAAACAGACGAATTCATGATAGTACACGTTTATTTTATTGAAGTCCCAGTGATGAAATATATACCAAAAGTAAAAAATATTTGATATATAAAGAAATAACATATACGGCACATATGTTTTTAGTCAATTGTCCGAATTTCAAAAATCCTTCTTAATATTCTATATCTACTAGACGCTTTCAGAGGTGTCAAATTGTATGAGTAGTATGAATATATATATATATAATTTCAAAAGATACGAAAGCGGATGTGGTATAAAGGTATCGAAGATCATCTATCGCGTGGGAGAGCCGACTTCGAACCCTGGTCAAGGTTGTTAAATTCATTAGTTCATAGTTATTTTTTTCATTTTTGTCAAATGTTTTTATTATATGAGCGAAGCAAACGCCTTTTGACACCTCTTTGACCTACTCATTATTGCATATTGAGAATTCAGTTGATTTGAGACAGCTGTGACTCTTTATACAGCCATGCTAGACAGACCCCTTTAAATCGCATTTCCGATTAGTTCACTGTAAAATAATCTCTAGTACGTGTTCATTTCATGTTTGTTCTATTATAAGATAGACGCAACAGCCCAATGATATTGTTCCTTTGTATATAAATGAGTGTCTTAATTTAAATCCAATTACATTATATATTTCAAACAAGGCAAGACACATTTGCCACCATTTTCTTTATTATTTAAAATGACCAGAACATTTTGACACAATTGTGGTTTTTAATTTGATGGTATACAGTGGACTTCTTTTGATTTTGATATGACATGCACACAGGAGTCTGTTCACTTGTCCAATACCTCTTGGTAAAAAAGTATAAACCGCTTTTTTGTAAATACAACATTGTGCTTTCATCTCCAATATTATTAAAAACAAGGACATAACAAAGTGCTATTGTGAAGATTTTTTGATTAACTTTTGTGATCGGTAAGTCATTGTCCAAATGTAATCCGTGATCTGCAGTTAGTCCCTTGCTGGCAGTATAACCAGTTTTACCAGTGCTTTGATTTATCATTATTATTGTACATGTGAAGGCTACTTACTTTAAAAGCTAAAATAAGTATTCACGTATGTTCATCAACCAACGCATAGGGGGACATTTCTAGATGTCCATCAGTATGCTAGCTTCAGTTATTGCTCCATCGTGAAATGTTATTTTTAAAAGCACATGTGCGATCAGGGTATCTCTATCTATTTTGTTGAATGGACCTTGATGAAACTGAGCCCGTGTACATGTTCTAATTAGTCACTAATTACATTGCAATACACATATAATAGCCTGACACGTCTTAAACTCGTCCATTGTACACGTTGGCATTTCTAAACGGTGTTGGTTCAGATAAGCACGGACATATACTCCGTCTTATCCTAATATATGCACTGGTTGATCTGGATCTGCATGGTTCATGAACGTGATTGTGTGCTTTGTATTATTGATTGGATCACATGTAAAAGTGGAGATAAAGCATGTAAGTCCTTGAATCGAACCGGTGACCTCTCGAGTTCGTTGCGAGTACATTAACCGGTCCGCTTATGTGTAAGGTGTATACAAGTTCGTACCGCGAAACACAAAGCTGACTCCGAATAATGAATATTTGGATTTAATGTATTTCGTCTTTATCGGAGCATTTTGGTATGACAGTGACAGTGATTTTGTAGTGATTTATATTTAGCCATGCAACAAGAAGATAATACGATGGACTGTTTGAGTCTCTTCAATTTAAGCGCGTAACAGTTTGACATTCATATGTGTACTGCCTACTTAAATACTATTCATAGGAATACAGTCCGCTTGAAATAATGTAAACAGGTTCGGCACGCGATACTGTTCGGCGATACCCCAAAACGAAAGAAGAAGTGAATTATATCGATAGCCGTGTGAAAATGCTTAAATAAAATAAATTCATGAAGACTGTGATGCTTTAAACAGCTTATAAGGTAAGCACAAATGCCAGTCATTATAAAAATGAATTATTTAATTTTTAAATTGTTCTCTCATATCACTTTAAGTTACATATAACTGACGTTCTGGAAGTGGGACACCTGGTTCAGGTTTTTCTACTCGAATGCGATTTTATGTTTTGACTGTTCACATTTAATTCTGTTTCCGTTGAAATGTGACATCATTGTTATTTTTCTATTATAGAAAAAAGACCACACACAATAATTCAACATTATATTTTGATAAAAACAGCCGTTAAAAATTGACCAGTGTTAAATTATGATCCGTTAAAGGGTCATTGTTAATGTTTAATAAAATTTAAGATTAAACTCAGACACCGAGTTTACGTTGGGGAAAACATCAAAAGAGCCGGTGAGTTTTGCATTCTAAAATAAAACCATTGGCAATGTCAATCCCGGGCTCGAACCTAAAACTTCATTTGTAGGTAACACCATGTAAGGATACATAGTTACGGACTTTGCTCTAGCTAGGTCTATGCATCAATTAAGACTAAGAGCGAGGTCCATAGTCGTCACAATTCATGTTGCGTACGTCTTTCCGTAAGTCAGAGTGCACTTAAAAGGTTAGACGTGTGGAATAAGACAAAGGAAACAAAACAAGTATGACAGACATACTAGTAAGACTGAGGTTGACGTCGGGCGTCAACATTGATATCTACCTTCACTTAGCTACCATCATATCTCGGTCAAAATTTGAAACTTGATCGGATTGCGTCAAACACTAGAATACAAGGTCTAAATTAAATCAAAGCACTGAAAGTGCTCACAGCAAGGGGCTAACTGCAGATAACATTTGGACATGTATTTACCGATCCCAAAAGTCTAACTTGAACACTTTACACTAGCAATCTGTTAGTTAGCACTTGATATCCATATATTAAATGATAAAGGAGTAAAGCAAAATACTGTAAACACAGTATGATGGTCTATCGATATACTAAAAGTTAGCATACACATGCGCATCTGCTATCTGGATAGTTTCTGCTTAGCACACCTGCTGGTTTACAATGAATTTTTAGCCGTGTTTTTTTTTTAATGCAATAAAATTTCACATATACATTTCATATCAAAATCACAATAACCTAACAATGATAATTATATTGAGAGTCCAATTTTACTTTCAAAGCAGAAATAAAATCCTGTTTTATCTACATTTTCTTCAGCGTGCAATGACTGAAATATTGTTAAAAGCGACGTAATATCATACACACGATTTAAATCGAACTCAAGTCTCCCGCCTCACGTCCGAACATGCTAACCGCTACGTTACGCCGCCAATTCGATGGATTTCATTTATAACATAATTATAAACCAATACATGACTTTTTTTACATTCATGGCTATAAACTCTCAGTCTTTGTTTATGGCGAATTAGAAACGAAGTCAATAATTCCTTGTGAGTACTTTAGAGACCTCATTTATTTTTAAAAACAATCATGTGGGTGAACATTCAACTTCACAAATTCTCGGACAGATTATAAATTGGGTGCCAATTATTCAAAAACAAGGTCGATCACTAGTTACACATCTAGACAAACCTTGTGAACACTCTGTTACCACATTTTTGTCCATTTGATATTGAGGAAAGTTGATCAGAATATTCGCTTCCATCAGATCTCAGTCACGTTTGAAACTGGCTCACTTGGGGTCCAAAACAACGTCACTATGTCAAATTTAGGGGAAAGCATCATTGTGAATACTCTAGATACTCCTTTCCTTTACATACAGTATTAATTGAAGTTAATCAGAATATACATCTGCACCAAATATCGGTCAAAAACAATGTCACTAGTTCAAAATTTGAAAGTTCATCAGAACATTCATCATCATCAAATCTGTGTCAGGTGAGTCCGTCCGAGGAAAAAGGCACAAGTTGCATTTATGAACAGTGTAAGTTCAGCTCACCCTGTACATCTGCTCAGTCTAATCGTAATCTACACACATTGAACAATTACACAATTGTTAGAACTATTTGAACAGTGAATATCTTGATCAAACTGTGCACAGGCTGATCTGGAACTGGACTATTTACCAAAGTCAACTTACACATTTAATTCTTATATATCGGACAAAACAACAAATGAGCAATCAACACAGTATGTGTTTGTATTAATATTTCGTTATTAACTTTCATTTCAGGGAGAAATATCAAACTACGGAGGCGTAGAACATAATCATGGCTTCTGGATCACACTTTCTGTATAAAGGATCTGACGAGATATACAACCAAGACTGTGACGTTTGTCTGTCGAATGGTAAAACATCGGAGGCCATATCCTACTGTAACAAATGCTGTGAGTACCTCTGTCAGTCATGTGATATGGCACACAGAGGATCTAGGGCGTCGAAAGACCATACAATTCTGACGGGGAGTAACATACCATCAGTATCTATGAGGAAACTGCCAACGTTACCATTTATGTTCTGTGATACACACAGAACATCGTTACTCGATACCTACTGCTCCACTCACGATGAGGTCATGTGTCCTGCCTGTCAATTGACGAACCATGCAACATGTAATACAAGCACTGTCTGCAAACACAGTGCTAAAATTGATGTTGTAAAGGAGCTTAAGAAAGTCGCTAATCGTCTGAGAGACTTGACAATTAGATATGATGACTATGCAAAGAACAGACACACTGATAAATCGACCGTGATGTCTCGAATACAGAATTGCTTCAGCGACATGCAAGATTTCCGCAAGGATATTAATGACCAGCTGGATAAACTTGAAAAGAAAATGTCTTCAGAAATCCAACAAATGGAAGAAAAGTTGAAAAAAGAGATCGACGGTCACGTGACGTTAGCCGATGACATTTTACACCAAATCAGGGATCTGGACAAATCTTTGTCAGAATGTGAGAAAAGGCGGGAAAATGACGTCATGTTTGTCGGGTCTATGAAAGCTTCTTCACGTGCAAGTGAATATGGTCTTATTATTGGTAAATTCGAAAAAGAAATTTACCAAATAGACATTCGTTTTCAACCCAATGGTGTCTTATCTGACATGCTCCAGCAGTTACAATCACTGGGCACTGTCGGTAACAACCAACCAATTGATTCCGGTCCAAACCAGACATCTATACTGAACATTTCTGTAAAGGAGAAACGGGCCAAAGATGTGTTGTCAAATACAGTACTGGGATGTACATTTATGTCTGACGGGCATCTTGTACTCGCATGTGGCAACGACGGTCTTCAAATGATTGACGAAAACTTCCGTTTAAAAACCCTGTTACCATTCGTTCCATCACTAGAAGTGTCTACTATCAATGACACTGACGTCATAGTTACACAAGATAAGCGCAAACAACTCCAGCTGGTAAGAATATTCCCGAAGTTAAAGGTGAAGAAAATATTGAAGATGGAAAGAGACTGTTACGGTGTAGATGTTTATGGTGACGAAATCTATGTTACCTGTCATGATCGTGCCGGTAATGGTGAAGTACGAGTACTCAACATGGATGGTATAGTACAGAGAAGGTTGGGAGTGGATAACGGTAGATATATATTTACAACGCCTAGACGTATTAAAGTCAACAAAGACGGGAGTAAGATATTTGTCACTGATTTAGACACTCACACTGTAACATGTTTGAACAAGCATGGTCTAGTGATATACCGGTACACTGATAGAGATTTAAAGTCACCGGGCGGAATGTATGTGGATGAAGAAGATAACCTGTTAGTGTGTGGATTAAACTCTCACAATGTACATATATTCCGGGATGATGGTAGACAAGAGAAGATTTTGTTGTCAGAGAAGGACGGGATATACTGGCCAGTGTGTATATCGTACAGACCCAGTGATGGTTGCCTAGCGGTTGGTTTAAATAGGCAAGCTAAAACTGATCAAATGTTGATCATATTCAGTACTAGATAAGCTCATCAATGTCCCGGATAGCCATTTATATGTCTTATAACATGCCGAGGAAATCATTATCTATACGCGTATGTACTTAGTACAACGCTTAGAAAATAAATAACAAAGTTGTATTTACTACAATTGAAATAATTACGTAAAAGTAGAAATTGACAATCCTTTGAATAGCCGTCTTTGTCCAAACATTGTTGACAATTCATATTTGCTTGTGGTTTATTAGCCTAGATGGACGATAGCAAGGCCCCTAAATAATATCTAAAATGTAAATTTGAGTAACTCATTATTTTAGCCGCTTGAAACGAAAATGGACCTTCAGAAGTTTTGAAAATTATTGGTAGTCAAGAAGAAACTATGTATACTTCTTGTATTTGTATTATCGGCGTCATTTGTTGACTAAGTCAAAATGGAATGGGATATTTTGTTCATGTCATCTTTTGTCCGCCTTTTCGTTTTTCAGACATGTGTTCGACTAGATAGCCGATGAAGAAGGTCCGGACCAGACTGTTACTATAGTAGACTATTTGTATTATTTGTTTAGAAGTCACACAATATCGAGGTAAAACGATAAGGATCAAGTTAACTCTGCACATTAATTCTGTATAGTATATCTAAATCTTTTGAAATGAAATTACTTAAAATATTTATATTTAACAATATCTGTGCGTGAAGGCAATTATGCAGTAAATACTGTAAAACAAGCTTTGTATATCAAACACTGTCATTGTTTACTGCAATTCCTTGACATTTTCATTTTACTAAACATCTATTAACCAATATCTTTTAATTTCATATTCTAATGAGTATAATTAAGTGTTCAAATTGTTAAAGATTTGTGCCGCTTCAGCCAAAGGTTGATTGTGCCGCACATAAACACAGTGAAGATTCGGATGAGCCTTATCGGGTCGCAAATGTCAGAAGGCCATAATAAATATATGTTCAGTGGGTGTGTTGAGAAGGACATGCTGTCTCGATTGTGTACGACCGTAAACAGTTATAAGACTATAAATAATAACATGCTCGTCTAAACCCTTATTGTACGTTTGAAAGACAAGACAAATTGGCTAGTTCATTTTAAAAATATTAACCCACATACAACAAACAAATACAGGAAGAACAATTATGACTTTAACAAGTATCCAAGTATTAACAGGCTGATTACTCACTGTTCGCTTTTAAGCCAAGATATGTGTGTTAGTTCGTTTTACAGACATTAATTCCTAACCTCACTTAAATACACTAAGATCAAGTTAAGGACACGTATACAGGTATTAACAGGCTCATCTGATTCCTCACAGGCTGATTACTGACTTTTAGCGTTTAAGCCAAGATATGTGTGTTAGTTCGTTTTACAGACATTAATCCCATTCCTCACATGAATACACTAAGATTAGTTTAAGGACTTTAACACGTATCTAGGTATTAACAGGCTCAGCCGAGTCCTTTCTGTTCGCCTTTAAGCCAAGATATGTGTATTAGTTCGTGTTACAAACATTAATACCTAACCTCAGTTAAATAAACTAAGATCAATTTAAGGACTTTAACACGTATACAGATATTAACAGGCTCATCTAAGTCCTCAGTGTTTGCCTTTAAGCAAATACATTTTTGTTGTGTGTTAATAGTTTAAGCAGAATCTAACATCCAAAGACATAGGAGCCTACGAATGTATACATACAGTTCGAAAAATGAGGACCTTAATATACATACATAAGTACATGTGCTACATGTAACAGGCTAGTTTGGATCGTCATTGTTCGCTTTTAAATATTTTAGGTGTTTTTAAATGGTATGTGTTAATTTTACAGAAACCAACATCGCACGACACATTCATACAGTAAGAACAATTTGGACTTTAAACACATATATAAGTACATGTATTAACAGGCTCCTCCGAATCCTCACCGTTCGCCTTTAAGCAAATTCATGTTTGTTGTCTGTACATAGATAATACAGAAACTAACAACATTAGACTCATGCATGTATATATACAGTACGAACAATTTGGACATAAGCAAACATTAACAGTCTCGTCTGAATCCTTACTATTCGCTTTTAAAACTGTAGGTGTTTGTTAGTTCATTACACAGAAACTAACCCTGTTAAACCCATATATAGCAGTATATATTTTTTTTCGGTGTTTTGATAAATCTTTTATATGTTTTGTGTTATATAATTGTGTATGAGTTTTATGTTAGATTTTAGATACATGTACTACATATTGATTCTTAATAAATATTGTTTGCTTACCTTCTTGATTTAATTGCTTTTTTTCTATTCACTCTATTAATGGTATGAATGGTTGGATTTACAGAGTACCCTTTTAAGCGTTTAAAGAGTAGTTGATTACCATGACCCTGGTGTTCATATCAGTCCTAGTACGGGGAATAAATAACCAGTTACGCAAGACATCATTTTTAGCACAAACCAAAAGCTAACACTACTCCCAAATTAATTTGTATCAGGAACGTTTTGAATGAGAGACTAGGGCTCTTTACTACATATAAAATATCTTTTGTTATGGCTCTTGAGGCCGGCACTCGAACCAATACTCAATCGATTTATTTTACACGAACTGATTTGAGCCCAGAACCGATTGAACAAGAGGGCTTTACTCTTTACAACAGAGTTTTATACATCGCTCTGGAGGCGGACACCCTAACCCCTTTCTAATATATAAAGTACTTTGTTCTTAAACTGACAGGAGCCATTGAACAGGAGGTCTGAGCTCTATCCTGTCGTAGACATCGTTCTCGAAGCGGGCACTGTATCTACTACATCACTGAGATAGTACGTATTTCACAAACTGATTTGAACCAGGAACCAGTTTAAAAAGATGTCTGAACTCTACCTTACACATACAGCTAATGGATCCAAATGGATACTACTTTAAAGTAATTCCTTGCAACCTTCTATTGCTAATTAAGGTACAGTGTAGAGTATATCAGACTGCCGGATGCGCTGGCTTATCTGGATCTTCACCGGTAACAAGTGCGTTACCTTTGGTTTTCGTAAAGCTACTCTCAAATACTACTCAAATGAGTAACCCATCTTGTCTTTAGCATCGTCCAGATGGCTATTATTCTCGGGGAATAATTGTATATCAGACGTGTAACTTAGTTCTACCATTTTGAGTCGATGTGGGGTTGGAGACATATCTGCCCTACGTTCAATGAAGCAACTTGATATACGTACATGTAGCACACGGTTTGGTACGCTCCGCACCAGAGTTCAATAGCTATACATTTATTAATGATTTGATTAACGTAAGTTTACGTACGCTTTCATTGAACGCAATGTTTGTCAGGTGTCTAATCGAAGTGCTATACGTAACTCACGTTTTGGTACGCTTCGCATCAGAGGTACAATAGCTATTCATTGATTGGTGAATTGGCTTACGTTAGTGTACGTACACGTTCATTGAACGCACTGCTTGTCTTGTGTCTAACCATGGTGAAAGAGAGCTTTCAGTGTTTGTTTCACGTTTGGTAATGCAGTTGAGTCACACAATATGATAACCAACACTGTCATAAGTATGTTCTTAAAGTGTAGATTTAAACTAGTCAGCTTTGTAAACCGAAGCACCCGGATCAGAATCCAATATGTTCACCATAATTTAATAGTACGCATGCATGGCATATATTATTAGTTATGAAAATGTGTACGATCGGTACAGAAATAACATTGTTTTCAAAAGTAGTCAGCTATACATGATGGGTCAAAAGCCGTCTGCGTCCAAAATCACGTTAAACGATTGTTCCAATTTGCCCAACTGTCTTCAACTGTCTTCAATAAGTGTAATGGACAATTGTAAAAAAGGTGCGATTGAAAATTAAACTGCTTGTTGATCAATCCGATCGGTTAAAAATCCTTTATATAGACCCTAACTAGGAATTTGAAAAAAACGGAATCACTCCAAATGACCAATGCTTCATTTCCAAATAATGTTTTGAAGTATACGTTAATACTAAGTTTATTTTACATAGATAACACATTTTAAACAATAATTTGTCAAAACAGGTAACCCTGAAAATATCATCCCAAACAAATAATAATTACTTACCTTATATTCGGATATTGAAATTCGCTCATTTCATTGGCAGTCTGTTGAGATATAAACCCTTTCCCACTCACAGTTCGACATTATAAACATATTTTATTTATTTTTAAATCTAAGGTAAAATAATCTGTTATGTAACAGTCAACTGATCAAAGTATGACACACGGCACCTGCATCCCTCCGCAGGGATGCGACTACTTCCAAAACAAGGGATGCTTTGTCAATTACAAACCCTTATATATGGTAATATAATGTACGCAGTTCCATGTAGGTTAGACAATCTTGGCATGTGTAGGAGATTAAGAAATGCACTGAAAAAAATGTTCGGTGACTTGAATAAGAAAGGATTTAGATCAGATCACAGTTGTGGTCAGCCTTTTGATGGACGTATTTAACATCTCGTAATGATATCATAAGATATTGTAAATATGATACAATGTAGTACATGTAGGATAGATAAATAATCACGATATATGCAATTGAAATGACTGGATGGTAGACAGGACAGGTCTAAATCGGAATGGGCTGTATTTTCTTTAGGTCAGATTTTCAATATTTTTTAGGTAGATGGTTGAAGATTTGAGTTAAGTGCCATTTAAATGGTCTCTCAGTTGTATCACGGTCATGTATTCTCACTTTAAATGGTCTCTCAGTTGTATCACGGTCATGTATTCTCACTTCCTCCCTCTTTCTCTCTCTCTCTCTCTTTATGTCTCTGTCTCTATATGAGTCTCTCGATCTCTCTCCCTCTTTCTTTGTGTCTGTCTATGTCTGTCTCTCGCTTTCTGTCTCTGTCTCTATATGTGTATCTCGTTCTCTCTATATCTCTCTCTTTTCTCTGTCTGTATGTATGTCTGTATGTCTGTATGTCTGTCTCTGTCTATCTTGATTTCTGTATCTGTCTCTCTATGTGTATTTCGTTCTATATATGGATCTCTCTTTGTCTCTGTCTGTCTCTGTCTCACTCTCTCTATGTCTCTCTCTTTGTCTATGTATGTCTGTATGTCTGTCTCTGTCTATCTCACTTTCTGTATCTGTCTCTCTATGTGTCTTTCGTTCTATATATGCCTCTTTCTTTGTTTCTGTCTGTCTGTATGTCTGTCTCACCCTCTCTTCCTCTCCCTCTCACTCAAGCCCTCTCTGTCTATATGTGTGTGTCTCTTCCTTTCTCTCGTTCACTCTTTCTGTGTCTTTCTTATGTCTCTCTCTCTCTCTGTCTCTCTGTCTCTCAATATATACACATCTCTCTTTGTATCTGTGTCTCTATTTATATATCTCTCTCGCTCTCTCTATCTCTATATATGTGTGTGTGCATGCGTCTCTCCACCCCCCCCCTCTCTCTCTCTCTCTCTCTCTCTCTCTTCTCTCTCTCTCTCTCTCTCCCTCTCTCTCACTCTCTCTTTCTCTCTCCGTCTCTCTCCGTCTCTCTCCCAGTCCATAAATAATCTGACTTTGAAATTAAGAAGTATAATATTTTATCATTTTTAACAGTTGGTGAATTGGTTGTTTATTCTTTTACGCTGCTTTCAATTTAGTTTAAGTTATATTAAGGCGTTTGCTAGGTAAGTTACCAGAACTATTGGTCCATTTATCCTAATGCTAACCCACGCAACCCTGAGCGCCAAGGAGAGCAGCCATTACTACTATTTTTAAAGTATTTGGTATGACCCGGCCGGGCATTGAACCTCAAACCTCAGGCACCCAAAGCGGACGCTCTATTACTACATCACCGAGGCGGTGAATGGTTAATACAGATCCCCCGGCTACATGTCATCAACAGTGGGTGTTCTGATGAACACGTATGGTCTCTTTACCGCTCGTCTAAGGACTTTAACCCTTCTCCACATATAGACGCTTTCTGACGCCTCTGCCACAGACAATTTTTCGAGCAATTTCTCCTTTAGTCACAATGTTTTTAACTCTTTTTCAGTCAGTATGCCCTCATAAATAAATCTTTACAAAGTCGTCTGCTGTATATTCAATATATGAGAGAAAGGGTTAAACAATGGTTGTAATGACTTTCCCTCCTTAACGCTCAGGAGTGTGGGGTTTATATTACGACTAACTCACTTGTGTCTGGATAAATGCGCCAGCAGGTTTGTTAACTTACCCAGGAAGCGCGGTGATATAACTGAAACATTGTTGAAAACGGCGTTAATTCAGCTACACCATACACACACACTGTGCGCTTAAGCAACAAGTCTCAATTTCGAAAGACGAGAACCATACACGTTAAATAACAGTAATATGTTAGAGATGTCTGCTTTAACAAATTATAAGATCTGCAAAAGTGGAAATCAAGTTTCGATGATTTTCTTTTCAAACGTCGTCTGCTGCAAAAGCGTCGAACTGTCGTCTTATTAAAAAAGGGAAATAACTTTATCGGAATGGCAAATTTATAAATTTACAAGAATTGGATTAACTTTCTTTGTCTTATTTAGTGAATGTAAAACTATGTATTTGTCCAAAAACAACTCACAGTTATATGGCCATGCAGTTAAAATCGCCGAGGCCCGGTAATATATCAATCCCGGGGGTTGTTAGTTCAAACCCAAGCTAGGTCAACATTTTTCCTGACATTTAACAAATGAGCCGTCCCGCGAGAAAACCAACATTGTGGACTCTGCGTAAAGTATCGACCCGGATCAGCCTAAGCATGCCGCGCAGGCTTACCCGGATAGACACTTTTCGCCTCCTGGGGATTTTCTGTTTTTAAGGACTCTATAAATATATAGCCTTGAGACGGGATGTGTAGCCTCGGATCAGTCTGCGCGGACTGCGCAGGCTGATCTGGGTCGATACATTACGCAGAGGCCATAATGTTGGTTCCATCGCTCGACGGCTCAAATGATAATGCGACAAGCGTCACTTGCCTACCACACTGGTGTGAGAAAGTCAGAAAACACATGGGTAGTTGAATTGGCCACTTGAATATGATTAAACAATTGTTGAAAACGGTCTGAAACCTACGGAGCCCCTAAAGTGACATTCAATATATTGTTTTAGTATGCAAATAAAACTGCTAATTTGCATATTAAAAAAAAGTATCGGATTTTTATTTCGTTTTTACGAAATAATAATTCGATACTTTTTTTTAATATGCAAATAAGCCAATTTATTTCGTATTAACGAAATAATCATTTCGTTTAAACGAAATACTTATTTCGTAAAAACGAAATAAAAATTCGATACTTTTTTTTAATATGCAAATTAGCTGTTTTATTTCGTATTTACGAAATAAATATTTCGTTTATCCGAAAAAATTATTTCGTTAAAACGAAATAATAATTCGATACTTTTTTTTTATATGCAAATTAGCTGTTTTATTTCGTATTTACGAAATAAATATTTCGTTTAAACGAAATAATTATTTCGTTAAAACGAAATAATAATTCGATACTTTTTTTTCATATGCAAATTAGCTGTTTTATTTCGTATTTACGAAATAAATATTTCGTTTAAACGATATAATAATTCGATACTTTTTTTTAATATGCAAATTAGCAGTTTTATTTCGTATTTACCATGTGTTACCGAGTTTCCACATGGTTGTCTGGTGGTTTTGATTGATTGGTGTTTAATGCCGTTTTCAACAATCAACTTGTCAGTCATATCACGGCAGCCAGTTCACCTAATCATATGTTTCCTGTTTTATTCACACCAGTGCTCCACACAACATACTTTGCCAGCCCCGGTAGCTCAGTCGGTAGCGATGCGGGCTGTCAATCCAGGGGTTTGTTAGTTCGAATCCCGGCTCGGCCAACTTTCTTACCGACGATTGACAAAAGTCAATGCGACATGCGTCATTCGTCTTCCACCAATGGGCTCAGTCTATGTGGAAAAGCAGCCAGTTGCTTGGGAAGATTGCTGTGGTGAGTACTGGTGTGAGAAAACCAGGTAATGCATGAGTAGGTGAACTGGCCACCGTGATATAACTGAAAAATTGTTAAAAACGGCGTTAAACCCCAATCAATCAACAACATACATTCCACGCAACTGGCTGCTTTTCCACATCGACTGTTAGCCCATTGGTGAAAGACGAATGACGCTTGTCGCAGTGGTTTTTGTTCAACATCGTAAATAATGTTTGCCGAGCTGGGGTTCGAACTCACAACCCCTAGATTGACAGCCCGCGTCCTTACCGACTGAGCTACCGGTGCTCGGCTGATGGTAGACTCGAGATATTTATTTTGATTTATTAATTTACTTAATTAAACAGCGCAAATTTGTATATTAAAAAAGTTTTGAATACTAACTATTATTTCGTAAGTAAGAAATAAAACGGCTTATTTGCATATTAAAAAGAAATTGTCGAATAGTAAGTATTATTTCGTAAATACGAAATAAAACGGCTAATTTGCATATTAAAAAAAAGTGTCGGTAATAATTATTTCGTTTAAACGAAATAAGTATTTCGTTTAAACGAAATAAGTATTTCGTAAATACGAAATAAAACAGCTAATTTGCATATTAAAAAAAAGTATCGAATTTTTATTTCGTTTTTACGAAATAAGTATTTCGTTTAAACGAAATGATTATTTCGTTAATACGAACTAAATTGGCTTATTTGCATATTAAAAAAAAGTATCGAATTATTATTTCGTAAAAACGAAATAAAGATCCGAAACTTTTTTTTAATATGCAAATTAGCTGTTTTATTTGCATACTAAAACAATATATTGAATGTCACTTTAGGGGCTCCGTAGAAACCCCAATCAATCTTTTTTTATTTTAACTTCTGGGGGGAAAATGAAAGCATTTGATCGTTCTATTTCAAAAGTGTTACGGCTTCCATCCAACACGAACTTTTTCTTTTTCATGGCAGCCTTGGTCGGGTTCTTTACGCTGTATTTAGAGTCGGATTTAACTTCCACTTAACCAATTTCACAATCTGCAGACGCATTTTGACATCTTTGCAGCAGACGGTTTGGAAAACATTGTGGCAAAAGAGAAAATTGCTCATATTGAGCAATTTCTCATTTTGTTATAAATGTTTTTAGCTTGTTTCAATAGTTATACTTTCATTTAAAGATATTTGCAGATGTGTTGTGTGTGGGAAAAGGGATACTATTTTCGATGCTTTGCCTCCAGCATTCTTCATTCACATTGAACTGTGCCGTGATTGATTGGTCAGTGAAAAATTATCTATTTCACACGTTAAACTTTTTCAATGCTGACATGTTTACAATGAGCGTGTCAATTTTTGTATTTGGAAGAGTTTAAAGTCAAATTTAGGAATATCTAGATATAGAATGTTGAATTGAACGCCAAGGGACTGACCTGCCTCTTCACTGTCGATTCCAGCAGTTACAGGGTTAATGTATCCGTTTTAATTGAATTCAAGATAGGAATCTTGAATGTGCAAGAGGTATATATACCTACGGTACAGATCTTGTCGTTGTATAAATGCATGTGAGCCGTCCCGCGAGAAAACCAACATTGTGGATGCTGCGTAAAGTATCGACCCGGATCAGGCTAAGCATGCCGCGCAACGTGTCTTTAGCAACAACACTTTTACTTTACCAATTAATAATTTTCTGCATTAATGACCTTGTAATTAAAGACCACCTGTGAACAAAGACAAGATTCTTGTCATCCCATGGGTGGTCTTGAAACACAGGTTGGACTGTATATATATATATATATACATAGTATAAAGGAAAAAGACATTACATCTCGTTTATTCTACTCGTCAGGGCAACACTAATAATCAGTATTAGCGTTGCCCTGATGAGTAGAGTAAACGAAACCGGTTGGCGCGTTTAAAACCGATGTAGTGCTGGTTGCTTTACTATAATGTTTTCGCTCCATAACCAGATTATACCAAAGACTTAACAAGTAGTAGTAATGGCTGCCTCCTTGGCGTTCAGGCTCGCAGGGTTAGCATAACGACTGACAGGATAAAGTGACCAGTAGTACTGGTAACTTACGAAGAAAACGCCGTGATATAACTGAAATAATGTTGAATGCGGCGTATACCATCAAACAAACAATCAATCAATCGATGTCGAACGAAACTCTTATGTAATGGTTCAGTAATCATTACATACGCTACTCGCATATACACACGTGTTTATAAATCCAATATAAATTGTACACACTAGCGTAATAGAAAGTCGGGGGGAACCAGACTACACGCTTGAGTGAGCGAAATATGTCAGTTTTAATGGGATTTTTCTTCAATATACGGCTTATGACCTTTTCTTGAAAACACAGTTTGGAAAATGCCTACACTTGGAATTGAATTTCACCGATCTATGTAAGTACAATAACATCACGTTTCCTTTCGAACTGCACCGATGCATATTTGATACACATTTATATATATATATATATATATATATATATGCATATCGTGAATCAGAACTATATGATTATCTAAATCTAAATTCATACATGTTTTACGGATAAATAACGTATCTTCCCGTTACCTATAATAAAACTGTTTTTTCATAACGCGAAATCACCGGGGCGAACGTTGTTTGCTGCAACAGGTTGGAGAGGGCTTACCTATTCCGTGCTGCATATGACCAGGGACGTAGATAATTTGAATACGTCAATATCACCCCTCCTACCGTTCTAGGAGTTGTAGCATCAAAAACCATAAGAAAAATTGTTTCGGCTGTTGAATAGACTTGTCTGAAGTCTGCCTGGGTTTAATCGATAATGTGTGTTTTGATCTAACAAATTATTTGACATGGAATTAAAATTGTAATAACAATTGTTTAAAATCGAATTAATCAAAGATATAGATAGCTCTTTAATTATGAGGGTCGTTTATCTTGAATCCATCTGATATGTGTTGATTAATTGATTGATTGATTGATTGATTGAATGAATGAATGAATGAATGTATATTGTTTTATGGCGCATCGACAGCTAAGGTCATTTAGCGCGAATTAAATTTAATTATTCATGATCCCTGGGTAAACAAACCAATACTAGGCTAGACAATGTGCCTTGCCCAAGGGATATTGATTGATTGATTGATTGATTGGGGTTTAACATCATTTTCAACATGTTTCAGTCATATAACGGCGACCAGTTCACCTACTCAAATGCTACTTGGTTTGCTCACACCAGTACTCCACACAAAATACTTTCCAAGCAACTGGCTGCTTTTCCACATAGACTGTTAGCCCATTGGTGAAAGACGCTTGTCACAGTGACTGTTGTCAAACGTCGGAAATAATGTTGGCCGAGCTGGGGTTCGAACTCACAACCTCTGGATTGAATTCCCGCTTCGCTACCGACTGAGCTACTGGGCTCGTCGATATGTGTCGGAGTGACGATGCTTTCCTCCAACTGCGAAGGAAATTGCTCGTATTCAAATATCTCATCAAAGAGATTACATTTTATTATTGCCATACTTGTTATGTTTAGGTGATATTATTATATTCACTGTTCAGCTACTGATATATGAGCAGTCTTATTCTGTCCGCCATTTATGTATTAACCCTTGCCCACATATAACAAATCTGCAGCAGACGACTTTGAAAATGTCTCCTTAACAATTTGGAAAATCTCTATTGTTGTACGTTGTCGTTCAATTACTGAAGCCTAGCCCCAATAGCTCAGTCGGTAGCGACGCAGGCTGTCAATCCAGGGGTTGTGAGTTCGAATTCCAGGTCGGCCAACATTCTTTCCGACGTTGGACAAAAATCACTGTGCTATGCATCATTTGTCTTTCACCAATGGGCTGTTTAACAGTCTATGTGGTAAAGCAGCCAGTTGCTTGGAAAGCATGTTGTGTGGTGTACTGGTGTGGGAAAAGCAGGAAACGCATAAGTAGGTGAACTGTTCGCCGTAATATGAATGAATATTGTTGAAAAGGGCGTTTAACTCAAATCAATGTAATCTGGTGATGGTACACACTCATTTCTACGTAAACAAATTTATTTTAGAGGACTATTTGGTATGACCGGGGGTGTATTAGGCGTAATTTGATCTTATAGTTATAGTGTTTGCACACTTCAATATGTACCCAGTGAACGTGCTTGTATTGGTTGTATACGTATTAAGTGTAATTTCTTCTTCAGCAATTGGTTTATTAAAATCTCTACAATCCGAGTATTTTTTCATAAAAGAGAAAACGTTTTCATACTCAGATGTTCTAGATTCAGGATGACTGTATGCAAATAGGCTTTTCATGTTTGAAATATACCGTTGTTGCGTTGATATATTAGCGTTCATACATGCTTGCTTTTATGTCATCTTCTCAGAGCAATATCTACAATTCTTAGGGTGTATGCTTGCATAAATTATAACGTTTTTTCAACAATGGTATTCTTGTCTTTTTCCGCTCCAAAATAGAGCCTTGAAGTAATGTACTGATGGCGGGTACTTCCGTGTTGCTTGTTCCGTATTGGTTAATCGCCCTATATTTATTCCTTTTCCCAATCTTGAACTCCTCAACCGAGCTCTCAGAACTACTGCTACGTTGTTTATACATAGCTTAAGTATAATTTGATTGATTGTTTGGTTTTTACGCCGCCTTCAATTTGTTTTTTACATCACGGCGTTTTTTGGGAAAGATACAAGTACTACTGGTACATTTATCCTGACCACAGCCAGTCAGTCGTAATGCTAACCCCGCAACGCTTAGCGGCAAGTAGGTCATCCATTACTACTACCATTGGTAAAGTCTTGTGTATGTCCCGACCGGGGAACGAACACACGGCCTCCCGCACCGAGGCGGACACTCTACCACTACACCACCGAGCCGGTCACATAGGAATAATGACAGAAGCGATCACTCGAACACGTCTATAACTCGGAAGTCATTTGTCGGTCCCCTTTGAGTCCACTGTATTTTTGCATTTTCGCTAATTACTAATAATCTGTATGTTGCAATGTCATTTGAGTGCTTATATGTGTAAATTAGGAAGTGTGCAGGGGATTCATAATATATGCCGTCCCACGAGAAAATCAACACTGTGAACGCTTTTCGCCTCCTGTGGATTTTCTGTTTCGGGAATTATTAATTTATGCCTCTTTTCCCCATGACGGAATGTGTCGACCCGGATTAGCCTGTGCTGTTCTTTTCGACATAGAATGGTTGAATTGTTTATGGCTCAAGCAGGGAAGAAATGTTCAAAATCATTCACATTTGTTCCTCATCTTAGTTACTATCAATCCAAGTATGTAGATCTGTTCTCAATCCTGTACAAATTATTAGAACATTTCGAATTTCTGCTATCCAGTGATGTTCCAAAAGCGCAATTTTAGCTCATTAGCCAGTTATGGATTCTTTCCCTTGGATGTATATAAACACCATAATTATCTGAAAGTCTTTAGAACAATCTGATAGACCTTTGGTCATTATAGAATGAAAAAGGTCTGCGTTGTTTCATAGTTTGTCGTATTGGAGATAGACTTTATTTATTTTCTTTACCGCATCGGGAGACTGTAAGGCCGCAATCCTATCACAGTCTGCTTCACCACATTGCAAACGGCTTTGTCTGGACTCAGTAGTATCGTATTCTGTTATTGTCGGGACTCTAACGTGGGAATTATTGCCGAATTTCGTATCAATTATGGGATTGTTCCTGAACGGATTCGTTAAAGACGGTTCGCATTCGGCACTACGGCAATGAAAAGTCTCTCCAGATCGTGCCCGTTCCACAGGACACCGTCTAGACACAGTCAAGACAACACAGGACATTGTTTCGATTTTGATCCGATATAGCAGAATCTGTCACGACATAGTCACGATTTGAATCTGACTGGGCATACTCGGCTTTCCCGAATGTTACGAGACGCACCTTACTATCGTGAGTGATTGACCGACCTTTCCGGAGTATTCCTGCCTGATCCGAAGGACTCTGTTACGAACGTATACAACTATGTTCAGACAATGATAGGACATTTCAGATTATTGAGGATAGTAATCCAACGTTTTCACTTTTCGTGTCGTAGCTCTGTCCGGTCTCAAACGGGAGCCACAATCGGCACTGTGTGAACGCCGCATTACATTCGGGAAACTCGGGATTATCGTGATTCTGCTGTATCGGATCAAGATACCTGGTGGAGGCAAACCCATGATCCAGGACTGAAGTACTTATTGAGGTAGAAGAATGTTGTGAGTAAGTTGTAATGCTTACTGGCCAGGGAGGGAAAGTCATAACTACCATTTTAAATTATCTTGTTACGATGTTTTTAAAAGTCGTCTGCGCTGCAGAGGCATCAGAATACATCTGTTTATGAGAATAGGTTATACCCTCATTTATAGAGATTTTCCGTATTTTTGTTTAGATGTTTTCAAAGTCATCTGCGGCAAATATTATTGCATGTGGAAGAAATGGTAAGTAGTATCAAGGGTGTTTAACAACAATGGTTCTTCAATATCGTGTGCTTGATAGTGATGATGATACATTTAGCTTCCCTGTTTCGAAGGTTTCACTTTTATTTTCTGTATTTTAACCCTTGCCTACGTGAAAACGTCTTGGAATCAATATAGAAAATCTTAATACATGAAAGTATAATTATTGAATAAAGTTGAAATCATTGTTGCAAAAAGAGAAATTTCTCATGATTTAGCTACAATACTTTCAAAATACGTCTGCTGCATAGGCGTCAGAAAGCAACTACATGTATCTGATGGAAAATGTTAACTTGAGTTTAATGCCGAATTCATCAATGAATCGGTTATATCACGGCGAACAGTTTAAACTACCGATATATGTCCTGATTATTTCACAATAGTACTGCGCTCAACATGGAACAGACTTTCCTTTATCCTTCCGTATGTCATATTACATATGTATGTTCCATTGTTTCCACATAATACATTTCCATATGTTCCATTGTTTCCATATAATACATTTCCATATATTTTGGCAAGGGGCATGTAATCGGACTAGTATGGAAAATTGATGACACAGACAATTTAAGTGAAGTTGAAATTGGGCATTTTAGTATTTTATATGCCTTAAATTTAATTAAATGCATAATTAAATATATGAATTAAAAACATTTTTATATATAAGTGGAATGCGAACGTCACTAGTTGCATTGCCATTGTAAATTATCAGAACTATTCAATGGCCTATCCGGAATTTGAACTCATGACCACTTGGTTAGCTTAGTTTCAGTTCAACCTTATCTTTTTTTTCATCGATTACAAAAAAAAAGCTATCAGCTTTTATTAACCACGTTTTTTGTCTGCTTACCCCAGACGTACCCTGTATTCACGACTTTGGTTTGGAAAAATCTCAAAGGCATAACCCGCTAATCACGGGATGAGCAATCCTAGGAAATAACCCTTTACCGCATGCAGTACATCTTGCAGCAGACGTCTTTGAAAACATATAGGCGAACCAAAATGTACACATATTATAACTATTGAATATGATTGAAAACATTCTTGCAAAAGAAGAAATTGCTCATTACACACAGCGTTTTAAGAGTCATCTAATCGCGGCAGATACGTCAGAATGCGTCTGTATGTGGGAAAAGGTTAACAGCTCTAATCGTTACTCAGCTATCGCGACTCGTTGATAAATTAAAATTTGTAATAACAGTTCAGCAAGAGGGTCTTGTCATATCTCCGTTCTCTGGTCTTATTCCAACACTATCTCTTTTATGACAAAATGACAACCTATGATGCGGGTACTCAAAAGAATCGTCTAACTGAGACGATTCTTTTGCGTACCTACAACATAGGGTTTTGTGGACAAATAAGGATTTGAAGATGTGAACTACTCATCTTATCTAGAGCTCTGACAATGGAGAATGTGATGGAGCTACACTTCTATCTTTTAATTATTTATAGTTACACACACTTTGGCTTCACATTATTGCGCAATAACACAATGGAGAAAGTGATTGTTTGAATGGAATTATACGCCCCTTTCAACCGATTAGCTATCAATAGTTCGTGGTTAAGTATATCACGCAAATACTATTAATACGTACACTCCAAAACACAAAACAAATATACGTTGATTAGTGTGTATGACTGGACTTGAACGATGTGAGCGCTACACAACAGGCCCGGTTCACTGCGGTTTAGTTTGACTGCAGGAATCGTTCGTGGTCGAGTGGTTAAGCGTCGGGGATTTTGGACCGGTCGTCCCGGGATCGGTCCCAAGTTGCGGCGGTCATCGTGGAGTGCTCTTTGGTAAGGAAGATTTTCTACCCTAGTAACCAGACCGTCCGGAGTATCGAGACTAAATGAACTGTTGCCGTGATATTACTGAAATAATGTTTTAAACGTTGTAAAGCTCCAATAAAATAAGTTTGACTCCGTGCAACGCATTTGGGTCTAATTGACTTTTCGTAATAACGGGCTCGTATAAAGGTAAGTTGACGTAAAGATTAACGAGGCTATAGTTCTATTAAACTGTATGCCTTATAACTTTTGTACAGACAATAAAGGCTCTCATGATACTGTGCGGGTGAGCAGGCCCATCGGAGTCTTTATTGTACGTTAAAACTGAAGGACCCTAAAATCGCTTGTAGCGGTTTATTTATAGGGTCTGCTGCTGCAGATTTGTTGTATGTGGGAAAGGGTTATCTCGACATTAATGCCTGTTTGTGACAGGTCTATAAGTATTAACTTTCTCTAACTGCAACGGTGAGTGCTAGATAAGTGTGAATACAGATGTGATTCCTACATGAACCGAGTCTACAACATGATGTTTTCAAACAGAATTAGGGAAATATATATAACAAATGAATAAAATATGTACTGAAACGGGTTGAAGACATTGTGCCAAAAGGAGTAATTGTTCACGGAGGAAAGGGTTAGATTACATTGTGCTTTCTTCGTAAACATCGGAGTATTCCACATAACTACGTAAATCACTTAGTCCGAAACCCTTTCCCACGTCAGTTGGAATCAAATTTTGAGGATCACAGAAGCGTCTGTTAAGAATGAATGACCGAGATCAAAGTCGAACTCACGGACCTTTTATGGATAATACCCATGTAAGGTCCCAGCATTGGTTATTAAAAAGAGAAGACAGTGCAAAATTAGCATCTTTATAGTCGAATGAACTGTAATAGTTTTATGATATAAAATAATGTCTTAAGAACAAATTGTAAATATTGTTGATGGTCTCGGGCATAAGAGTACCACTCTTAAACTCAAGTGCATGGATATTGTTGCTAAACACGTGTCTATTGTTTCTTATAACATTACCGGAAGATAATTAAATCTTTAGTCACGCAGTATCATCATGTATATTTAATTGTCAGTCACGAGATAGGTCAATCTTACGAACACTTATTTACAAGATGTCCGATAGTAACGGCAAATTGTTTAAAATTACAAAATGTGAATAGACAACAACTTATGCTCTATTCACACAGTGGTAATGGGATATACATTAAGTTATCCCAATCTATTTATTATTATTTTAATGTCATATTTGATTTGTATTGTTTCTGCATATACAAAGCATCTTTCCTTAGCGACAGCCGAAGTACAACAATACCATGCAAATACGTCGAGGGTTCGAATCACACCAAATACTCCCTTTTTGTAATACACATACTTTTTCTCATGTATACATTGGAAGTGTAGAAGGTAAAACATTAAATAAGTTAATATATATTTGTTCTAATTTATTATTTCTATCTTTACTGGAACGTAAATACTCACAACATGTTGGATGGATAGGTACATGTACGATCGATGAGTATTTATGTAATTTATAGTAACTTACGAAGTATTTTGATAAGAGTAAAGTTCTGTGTTTATGTCGCTTTCAAATACAGAATACAAAATACAGATAAGTTAATTAGACGTTAGCGTCACATTGCTAATCTTCATACAAACAATGTTATCGCATGCGAGTATGCATATACAAAAATACGATAGATAAATAAAGGAGTATCATATACGCTCGCACGCACACGCGCACGCACACACACTCAGGCACAAACACGACAACCCTAACATCAACGTATTGATGTTAAAATGAGAGTGGTTATTTAAGAGTGTCTATGTTCCTTTTTTCTGAGCACATATCACATATTTTGCTAAATTATTTAAAGTTTTAGCATTCTCACATTGGATAGGCCTAATCTTTGAGCTTCGTATAAGACTCTGTGAAGGATGTAAAAACGGAATTGCAAATTGTTCTGATACTGTGATAAACTTGCAAAATCAACTTAATTTAGAACACAGTTTTGGTCTGACACAGGTATGGAAATTAACATAGATAAAACAGAAATAATAGTTTTAGAAATGGCGGTCAATTACGAGCAAATGAAAAAATATTTCTAGGTAATGAACGTGTTAGAATAACATCATGTTATAAATACATTCTCAAGCAAAGAAGGATACATTTTCTATATACAGATACCAGAGATCTTTTGGTTATTTTCCATGCAAAGATATCTTTAAATTGTTCGATACAATGATAAAACCAATTCTGTGTTACGGAGGACAAATTTGGGGTCATACATATTCAGATGTTCTAGAATCCGTACACTTCAATTTTTGTAAGAAATATTTGAAATTGAATAATACAACAAACAATATGGTAGCTTTAGACGAATGCGGAAGATATCCTCTCGTTATAGATTATCATATGTATTGTATTAAGCATTGGTGTAGACTATTGAAAATGCCAAATAGTAGATATCCACGCAACTATTATGTAATGTTGAAATCTTTAGATAACGTAGGACGTAGAACCTGGGCAACTTATGTGAACAACTTACTTTTCTTGTATGGTTTCGGAAACGTTTGGATTTCACAGGAGGTTGGAAACGTGAATCAATGTATTGGATGTTTTAAACAACGTCTAATAGATTGTTTCAAACAAGATTGACATGGACGTATCAACAAATCTGGTCGATGTCTTCACTATAAAGACTATAATTATCTATTGGATACAGAAAAATATCTACTTATAGACATTTCGTTTAACCACAACATTGCTTTATCAAAGTTTTGTTGCTCTAATCATAAGTTTGGAATTGAGACTTGTCGCCATAGCAAAATTACTCGGGAAAAAAGGATATTGTTGTACTGTTTGCAACAATTTAATCATCACATTACAGAAATGTGAATATCATGTATTATTCCAGTGTGAAAAGTTCCATGAAATCAGACAGCATTTCCTTTTCACCTGGTATAAATCTGATACTAACATAACTAGTTTGTACAGCTTACTACAATCTAATAACCCATTGCTAATTAGAAAATTAGCATACAATGTATACATGCTGTTGAAAGAGTTTTAGTTTTAGGGACATTTCTCAGAATGTAATTGATGTATAAATATTATGTTATGTATTATGGGCCGGTGGCCTAAGTACTTTAAATAAAGATTTGTCATTGTCAATAAATGTATACACGATTGGTCTCGTAAAGTAAAATAGTGGAATATACTGGTTTCTTAATGCCTCACATATTAAAACGAAATGGTATTCGTCTTCAATGTCTTCACTTGTACACATTTCACATATTCGTTCGCAACTCGGAATGCCTACGTGCCTTCCAGTCTCTGTATATAAAGGATGTGACGGTAAGCGTAGCTTTGATAAAACATTTCAGTCCCTGTCGTTAAAGTTCTATTACAATATCGACAATGAAGTACTTCATATATCTCTTTCTGAAGTAGCTCTCCATTTCGGGTTCAGAGAGATCACTTCATAGTCGTAGAATACATATATGATATCAACGAAAGAACAAGGATCAATGTAATATTTTTTTAAGAATGAATTGACAGTTTCCATATTAGTTAACAACCCTCCCATATAGCCAGTCACTAAAGAAAATGCGGTATTTTTTGGGATATCAACCGGAATAAGGATTTGATTTGTCATCACTTACGCAATAAAATATACTCCAAATGAATGTGCTGTTGTAATATATAGAAATAATATAATTGAAAACGAAAAATGCATTTCCACACTATAAGCAGACGAATTCATGATGGTACATGTACATGTCTGTGAATCGGGAGGAAACAGCTTTAAACATTTTTTTTTAAATTGATATTGAAGTCCCAGTGATGAAATATATACGTAAAGAGAATCAAATTATTAAAAAAATAGTAAATAATAGTTGATATATAAAGAAATAATATACGGCACAAAGGTTTTTTAGTCAAGGTGTCCGAATTTCAAAAATCCTTTCGAATATTCTATATCTACTAGACGCTTTCAGCGGTATCAAATTGCATGAGTGGTATGAATATATCTACCAGACGCGTTCAGCGGTGTCAAATTGCATGAGTGGTATGAATATATCTACTAGACGCTTTCAGCGGTATCAAATAGCATGAGTGGTATGAATATATCTACTAGACGCTTTTAGCGGTGTCAAATTGCATGAGTGGTATGAATTTATCTATAATTTTAAATAACTTAAAAAGCGGATGTGGTTTATAGGTATTGAAGATCATCTATCGCGTGGGAGACCCGACTTCGAACCCCGGTCAAGGTTGTACATTTGTATAGTTCATCGTTATTTCTTTCATTGTTGTCAAATCATTTATCATATGAGCGATTGAAACGCCTTTTGACACACACACAAAAAAACTGCATTTATGTTGTTTTGAGACAGCTGTGACTCTTTATATAGCCATGTTAGACGAACCCCTAAAATTCTCATTTCCGATTAGTTGAAGTAGTTTACTGTAAAATAATCTCTAGGAAGTGTCCATTTCATTTTTGTTATATCATAAGTTAGACACAACAATTATTATTTATAATAACCAGAAAATATTGATACAATTGTTGGGTTTTGCCTTGATGTTAGAGTTGGAGTCTCAATATAGTTTTCATTGGTATACAGCGGACTTTTGATTTTGATATGACATGCACCAATGAGTCTGTTCACTATTCCACGACCTCTAAAAAGTATAAACCACTTTTCTGTAAATACAATATTGTGCTGTCAACTCCAACATTATTCAAACTAAGGACATCAAAAAGTGCTATTTTGAAGTTTATTTAATTAGTCGCCGGGCAGAAGCCCGCGACTTCTATTTTTAATAGGTTTTCGGAAATGACATGGAGGGGGGGTTATTATTAGAATTCTTTTTTTTAAATGTCTTGAACATATTACAATTGCGTTTGTTTAAAAACACTAAGTTATGACACATCTAAAATGAAATAAATATTCCGATGTTTTAAGTATGTGCAGTTTCTTTATTTTGACTGGCATTTACGTTTTTGTGTTTTATTTACGAAGACAAAACAGTCCCTATTAGCTAGACTAAAATGCGATAACTACAAACCTTTACATCGCACAGTCTAATATGTTAACATACGCGCACCTGCACAGCAGACTATCGATATGAAAATCACGTCAAATTCTCCTTTTAATAGATAAGTATCAACATAAACTGTTAACAGAAACAAAAATAAGAATTATTTGGGAAAATATGTCTCAAATATAAGCCTGTTTTTCGGTCGTGAATGTCGAAACGCCTTTTCCTCAGTTCGTGACCTAGTTTCATATTGCAAAAATGTAAACAAAGCGAAGTAACGGGAAGTAAAATGTAAACTTAGAAAAGTGACTTGTTTATGCAGACAAAAAATGTCGCACGACAAATTGATTTCTTAAACGTCACGAAACGAGTGCATGGGTCGAATATAGGAGAAAGACAGATTCTATAGAAATGCTTTTCTCTCTCGAATGCAGTGGAATAAAACATGCACTAAAGCTTTGCCTGATTTTTTATTCACTTTCTTCGATGTCGGACACTACGACTCGATCTTGAGGGTCAACATTTCGAAAGAATGCTCAAACACCTTATTACAGATAGATAGCTAATATTACACACTTAAATGATTAAATATATGTGATATTAAATGATTATTTGGCTTGAAACAAATTAAGAGAAGAACAAACTCTGATAAACAATACATTTAGAAATAAAGAAAAAATCTGCTCTTTCGCACCCAATTAATTTCATACTTGCCACCTATTAAATAGTAATGGGACTCGCAACTGGCATTTCTCTTGCGCCAAACATATATTGTATGCATCAACGATTTAGATAAACAATTTAGCTGATATGTTGTTTCAAGTGTGGTCTACTTTTTAAACATATGAGGATAAGTTTTAACATCTGTGAAATATTTATTATAATTATTATTAAAAAGGAGGAAGTTCATGTCTTCAGCAATTTAACCGTTTTCTCAATGTTTTAAGCGTTTAAAGGTTTTCATTGTTGCTTCAGACATGGAAAGGGTTTAATAGCTTTTTATTGCATGTAGATTTAAATGTGGTTTTATTGAAAAATACAAAACATCCAAAATCCTGACCAAAAAAAATCCTGAAATATGTAGATATATGTGGAATTTTAAAAATCCTGGAATTAGTCCTTATGAAAACATTATGTGTATGTTTAGACTAATGTAAGTCAAGAATACATGTGTGTTAAAAAATAAATCAATGCAGTCTTTTCCGGCGACATTGATGCCTTGCATCAACTTTCTCTTGTTAACTTTTGTGATCGATAAACCATTGTCCAACTGTCCAATCTGTGATCTGGATTTAACCCCTTGCTGGCAGTATTACCAGTGCTTTGATTTATCATTGTTTTTGTACATGTGCAGGCTATTTAAGAAGCATGTTCACCAACCAACGCATCGGGGCCCGTGTACATGTTTTAATCAGTTTTCACTAATTGCATTGCAATAAAGATATACTAGCCTGACATGGCTTAAACCCATTAAATGAGCCCGTCCATTTTACACGTTGGCATTTCTAAACGGTGTGGATTCAGATCAGCACGTACATATAAATATATATATGCACAGGTTGATCTAGATCTAGATTGTATCTCATTGATTGGATCACATGTAAAGGTTGACATAACACATATAAGTCCTTGGATCGAACCTGGGACCTCTCGAGCTCATGGAGAGTACATTAACCTTTTGTATAAGGTGTATACAAGTTCGTATCGCGAAGCACAAAGCTAAGGCTAGCAGATAGACCCCGAATAATAACTATTAGGATTTTATGTATTTTGTCTTTATCGGAGCATTTTAGTACGACAGTGATTTTGTAGTGATTTATTTTTAGCCATGCCACAAGAAGATAATACGATGGACTGTTTGACACTCCTCCATTTAAGTGCGTAACAGTTTGACATTCATATGTGCGCCACCTACTTAAATGATATTCATAGTAATAAACTCCGCTTGAAATAATGTAAACAGGTTCGGCACGCGTTACTGTTCAGCGATACCCCAAAACGATAGAAGAAGTGATTATATCGATAACCTTGTGAAAATGTTTAAATAAAATAAATTCATGAAGTATTTTATGCTTTGAACAGTTTATAAGGTAAGAATAACGCCAGTCATTATAAAAAGGAAATACATTTTTTAAAATTGTTCTCTCATATCTTTTTATGTTACATATAACTGACGTTCTGGGAGGGGGACCCCTGGTTCGTGTTTTTCTTCTTGAATGCGATTTTATATTTTGACTGTTCCGATTTCATTCTGTTTCCGCTGTAATGTGACCTCAATGTTAGTTTTCCATCGTTGGAAAATGATCCTACACAACATTTCAATATTATATTTTTATAAAAACAGCGGTTGAAAATTGACCAGTGTTAAATTATGATCAGTCATAGGGTCATTGTTAATGGTTAGTAAAATTTAAAATTTAACTCAGACACCAAGTATCAGTTGGAGAGAACATGGAAAGAGCCGGTGACTTCCGCATCCTTAAATAAAAACATTGACAATGTCAATCCCGGGCTCGAACCTAAAACTTTATTTTTAGGTAACACCAATATATCAAAGGATACAATGTTGATACCTACCGCATTTGTTCTAGCTAGACTTATGCATCAATTAAGACCAAGAGCGAGGTTAATAGTCGTCACAATTAATGTTGCGTACGTCTTTCCGTACGTCAGATTGCACGATTTCGTCTTAAATGGTTAGAGGTGTGGAATAAGACAAAGGAAACAAAAATACTATGATAGACATAATAGTAAGACTGACGTTGACGTCCGTCGTTAACATTGAGATCTACCTTTTGCACTATTTAGAGGCTACAAGCCCCACCCTTTCTTCACTTAGCTACCATCATATCTCGGACAATATTTGAAACTTGGTCGGATTGAGTCAAACACTAAGACACTAGGTCAAAATTAAAAAAAATATATCGTGAACATTTTAGGGGCTAAATTTTTCACTTAATCCTCACAAAAAATCATGTGAACATTCTTTGTCATTAAATGTCGGTCAAGTTCGAAACTGGATCACATGTGGTCAAATACTAGGTCACTGGTTAAATTTTAGAGAACACCTTTGAACACTATATAGACCAAATGTCTCACCAATCTTCATGTGATATCAGTAGAATTGAAAATTTGTTCATGAGGGTTGAAAACCTAGATCACTAGCTCTAAGTTAAAAACAATAACCTTTGAACACTCTAGAAGCCAGATTCCTCATCCGATATGCATGTCAGTACAAAAGAACATTCATTTACATCAACTCTGGGCTAAGTTTGAAACTGTGTAACGTGGGTTCAGAAACTAAGTCACTAGGACAAATTGAAAACAATCTTGTTAACACTCGATATGTCACATTTCTCTTCCGATCCAAATGGCATTTTATTAGAATATTCATGGCTATAAAATGTCAGTCATGGTTTATGGCGAATTAGAAACGAAGTCAATCAAACCTTGTGAGTACTCTAGAGACCTCATTTGTTTTAAACAATCATGTAGGTTCCTACATAATTGAAACTTCACAGACAGATTAACAATTGGGTGCCAATTAGTCAAAAACAAGGTCACTAGTTACAAATCTAGACAAACATTGTCAACACTCTGGGACCACAATTTTGTCTATTTGATCTTCATGAAAGTTGATCAGAATACTCCATCAGATCTCAGTCATGTTTGAAACTGGCTCACTTGGGGTCCAAAACGATGTCACTAGCTCAAATTTAGGGGAAAAGGTTGTGAATGCTCTAGATACTCCTTTCCTCTGTTCATACAATCTTAATGGAAGTTAATCAGAATATACATCTACACCAAATATCGGACAAAAACAACGTTACTAGTTCAATATTGAACCAAACCTTTTGAACCTTTTGACAATATTATTCACCTTCATTAAAACATTCATCACCGTCAAATCCTTGTCAGGTGAGCCGTCCCTGGGAAAAGATACAAGTTGAAATTGGTGAACAGTTTAAGTTCAGATCACCCTGTACATCTGCCCCGTCTAATCGTAATCTACACACATTGAACAAGCGTCTGTAAACAATGTTTAAACAGTGAATATCTTCATCAGAATGTGCGCAAGCTGATCAAAGCTACACTATTTATTAAAGTCAACATGCATGTTTCCCCTTAACGGGCTCATATATTTATTATATTACGGATAAAATCACAGAATAAACAATCTACACAATATGTATTTGTATTAATATTTTGTTAATAACTTCCATTTCAGGGCGAAGTAGCAAACTACGGATACGTACAACATAATCATGGCTTCTGGATTCCAATATCTTTATAAAGGATCTGACGAGATATACAACCAAGATTGCGACGTGTGTCTGTCGAATGGTGAAACAACGGAAGCCATATCCTACTGTAACATATGTTGTGAAGACCTCTGTCAGGCATGTGACATGGCTCACAGAGGCTCTAGCGCGTCGAGAGACCATACCATTCTGATAGGGAGTAACATACCATCAGGATCTACGAGGAAACAGCCAACGCTACCATTTATGTTCTGTGAAACACACAAGACATCGTTACTCGATACCTACTGCTCCACCCACGATGAGGTCATGTGTCCTGCCTGTAAAATAATGAAACATGCAACATGTAATACAAACACTGTCTACAAACACATTGCTAAAATTGATGTTGAAAAGGAGCTTAAGAAAGTCTCTAATCGTTTGAGAGACTTGACAACTAGATATGATGACATTACATATGACAGACAGACTGATAAATCGACTGTGATGTCTCAGATACAGAATTGCCTCAGCGGCATGCAACAATTCCGCAAGGATATGAATGACAAGCTGGATAAACTTGAAAGGAAAATGTCTTCAGAACTTCACCAAATTGAAGAAAAATTGAAAAAAGAGATCGACGGTCACGTGACGTTAGTTGATTTCATTTTACACCAAATCGGGGATCTGGACAAATCTTTGTCTCAATGTGAGAAAAGGCTGGAAAACGACGTCATGTTCGTAGGGTCTAAGAAAGCGTCTTCACGTGCGAGTGAATTTGATCTCATTATTGGTAAAATCGAGAAACAAATTTACCCAATAGACATTCGTTTTCAACCCAATGGCGTCTTATCTGACATGATCCGGCAGTTACGATCACTGGGCACTGTCACTGTCCGACCAATTAATTCCGGTCCAAACCAGACATCTATACTGAACATGTCTGCGAAGCAGGACCGGGAAATACATGTGATGTCAAATAAAGTACTGGGATGTACATTTATGTCTGACGGGCATCTTGTACTCGCATGTGGCAGCGATGGTCTGAAATTGTTTGACGAAAACTTCTTTTTCAAAACCGAGTTATCCGTTTATTCATTAGACGTGTCTACTATCAATGACAATTACGTCATAGTTACACAAGATACACAACTCCATCGGGTAAGAATATTCCCGAAGATGAAGGTGAAGAACACATTGAAGATGGATAGATTGTGCGCGGGTGTGGATACTTATGGTGACGAGATCTACGTTACATGTCATGATGATCCCGGTGATGGTGAAGTACGAGTACTGAACATGGACGGTAACGTACAGAGAAGGTTGGGAGTGGATAATGGTAAATATATATTTACAAAGCCTGTTCATGTTAAAGTCAACAGAGACGGGAGTCGGGTATTTGTCTCTGATTATTACACTGACACTGTAACATGTTTGAACAATCAAGGTCACGTGATATACCAGTACTCTGACAGCTATTTGAATAGCCCGGCCGGAATGTATGTGGATGGAGAAGATAACCTGTTAGTGTGTGATGCTTACAATGTACATATGATCCGAGATGATGGTACCCAAGAAAAGATGTTGTTTTCAGATGAGGATTGGACACACCGCCCAGAGTGTATATCGTTCAGACCCAGTGATGGTTGTCTAGTGATAGGTTTAAATAGGAACTCTGTGAATGATGAAAAGTTGATCATATTAAGTACTAGATAATCTCATGAGTGTTCTGAAAAGTCATTTTATAATGTCTTATAACATGCCGAAGATTTCGTAGAAAAGACGTTTTCTATTTGCCTGTGTACTTAGCAAAAAAATAACACAATTGTTTTAACTACAATTGAAAGAATTACGGAAAAGTAGAAATGGACCATAATTTGAATATGCGTCTTTTCCAACCTTGCTGACAATTATCAGTTGCTTGAGGTAGATTAGCAAATATCGGTGATAGTAGGCCCCGAATGATATCTAAAAATGTATATCCGAGTAAGTCATTATTTTAGCCGCGTGACACGAAAGTGGACATTTAAAAGTTTTGAAAAATATTGTGAACTATGTATACTTCTTGTATTAGTAATGTCGGGGTCTTCTGTTCACTTAGTAAAAATTAAATGGGATCTTTTGTCCGGTGTTTAGTTCTACAGTCATGACTTTGGAGGCGTGTACGAAAATATAGCCGACGGTGAAGATCCTGACCAGACTGTATATTGGTTAAGGCTGATCTGGATATTCACTTATCACAACGTGCATTTATTTCACAATCTAGAAAAAGATTCCGACGACTATTTGTATTATCTGTTTAGAAGTCACTAACTATCAAGGTTAAACGATAAGGATCAAGCTAACTCTGCATATTAATTCTATTAGTTTTTATCTAGTTCTTTTGAAATGAAATTACTTAAAACATTTATATTTAACAATAACCATGTATTAAGGCAGTTATGTAGTAAATACTGTAAAATAAGCTTTGTATATCAAATACTTTCATTGTTTACTGCAATTGCTTTAAAATTTCATTTTACTAAACATTTAAAGATTTGTGCCGCTTCAGCAAAAAGTTGATTGTGTTGCACATAAACACAGTGAAGATTTAGATGAGCCTTATCGGGTCGCAAACGTCAGAAGGCCTACTGTCTTATGTCGGGGATCTTATAAGTTGGTGTATCAAGACATAACGTACGTGTAAATGTTACCATCATACAGATATGTTCAGAAGGTGTGTCAGGAGGGACGTGCTTTCTCGATTGTATACGACCTAAACAGTGATAAAACTGTAAATAATAATATGCTCGTCTAAGCCTCCTCTGTAGGTTTGAAAGAACAAACGAATTGGTTAGTTCGTGTTAAATATATTAACCCCCATACCACACATAAATACAGGAAGAACTATTATGACTTTAATAATTATCCAAGTATTAACAAGCTGAGTACTCACTGTTCGCTTTTAAGCCAAGATATGTTTGTTGTTTGTTAATAGATTATACAGAAACTAACATCACAAGACATATGCATGTATACCTACAGTACGAACAATTAGGACTTTAATATACAAACATAAGTACATGCATTAACATGCTCGTCTGAATCCTCAATGTTCGCTTTTAAGTTTTTAGGTGTTTTAAGATTGTGTTTGTTCATTATACAGAAACCAACATCATAAGACATATCTATGCATATGTATACCTACAGTATGAACACTTTGGAATATAACATGTATTAAGAGGCTCATCTGAATACTTACTGTTCGCTTTTAAAACTGTAGGTGTTTGTTAGTTCATTACACAGAAACTAACCCCTTTATGTATCATTATTAGATCACCTAAGCCGAAGGCTTAAGGTGATCTATTCTGATCGCTCTCTGTCCGTCGCCCGTCGTCGTCCGTCGTTAACTTTTAGCTTTAAACATCATCTTCTCCTGAACAATAGGACAAATTTCAGCGAAACTTCCGAGAATATTCCTTTTTCAAAATTATTCAAAGATTTACATTCCATTGAGAACATTAGAAAGGGAGCAAAATGTCCAAATTTTAAAAATCTTTCACTCTAAATCTACCTGTCAGATTTCAATATAATTTGGTAGAAATATTTCTTGGGTAACCTTCTATAAAAAGTGTTCAATCCATACTGATTGGTTGAAGAACATGGCAGTCAGGCGGCATCAGAAAAGGGGCAAAGGGACAAAACTTGAAAATTCCATTCTTTTGAAAGTGCTTGTCTGATTTTAAGAAATTTGAATAGGAATCTTACTCAAGTGATCCTCTACTTATTTTTCAAGCCGTATTGATTGGTTATAAAATCATAGCAACCAGGCATCATCAAAAAGGGGGTCAATTAAACTTTAAGCTACAAATGACAACTCCTACCTTTCCACTGGACCAATTTCTACTTAACTTCACAGGAATGTTCCTTTTTTGGTACTCTTTCAAACTTGTTCAAAGACTTACATTCTGTGTAGAACTTTGGTTGCTGCGTCATCAGAAAGTGAGAAAAATACCCAAACTTCAAAATCCTTTTCCTGCATAATCTGCGTATCCGATTTCAAGGTTATTTGGTAGAAATGTTCTTTGAGTGACCCTCTACAAAAACTGTCCAAGCCATATTTATTTCATTGAAAAACAAGGCAGCAAAGCGGCATCAGGAAAGGCGCAAAATCACAAAACTTTATAATTCCATTCTTATTAAAGTTCTTTTTAGATTTCAAGATATAAATGGCCTTGACTGATAAACCATTTTATTATTTCTTTTACAGTGTCCACTCCTTGCAGTTTCATTTGCACTCCTGATCAAAATATCTCAGATATTTGCAACTTAATATTTGCTACTAATTTACTATCACTCATGTGATTTATTTAGGGCCATCTTGGCCTTCTTGTATTTTGTTTTTATGTTCGGTGTCTTGTTATATACCTTATACAGTTTGTGTTAAATTGTGTCTGATTTTTATGTTATGTCTTATATACATGTACTACTGATTGATGCTTAATAAATAGTGTTTGCTTATCTTCTCGATATAATTGCTTTTTTTCAATGTACTCTAGTAAGGTCCGTTTAGGCCTGTCGTCGTATACCTTTTTGAAGGATTAGTTGATTACCATGACCCTGGTTTTCATATCAGTCCTAGTGCTGGGAATGGATAACCTGTTACCCAAGATATAATCTTTAGCACAAACCAAAGGCTAACACTACTCACAAATTAATTCGTATCAGAAACCTTTTGAATGAGAGACTAGGGCTCTTTACTACATATACAATCTCTTTTGTCTTGGCTCTTGAGGCGGTCACTCGAACCATTACGCAATCGACTTATTTCACACTGACTCATTAGAACCAGGAACAATTTGAACAAGAGGTCTGGACTATTCACAGCATAGTTGTAGACATCTATCTCGAAGCGGACAATGTCACCACTACTCAATCGACTTATTTCACGCGAACTGATTTGAGCCAAGAACCGATTGAACAAGAGGGCTGGACTCTTTACAACATAGTTGTAGACATCGTTCTGGAGGCAGACGCTCTAACCCCTTTCTAATATATAACGTACTTTGTTCTAAAACTGACAGGAACCGTTGCACAGGAGGTCTGAGCTCTATCCTATAGATAAACTCTGTCGTAGACAGCATTCAAACCAGGAACAAGTTGAACAAGATGTCCAAACTCTACCTTACACATAATGTATGTCGTTGTCATCGTTCTCGAGGCGGGCACTGTAACTACTACATCACTGAGATAGTACGTATTTCACAAACTGATTTGAACCAGGAACCATTTGAACAAGATGTCCGAACTCTACATTACATATAATATATGTTGTTATCATAGTTCTCTAGGCGGGCACTGTAACCACTACATCACTGAGATAGTACGTATTTCACAAACAGATTTGAACCAGGAACCAGTTGAACAAGATGTCCGACCTGTACCTTACACATACTGTATATCGTTATCATCGTTCTCGAGGCGGGCACTGTGACCACTACATCACTGAGATAGTACGTATTTCACAAACTGATTTGAACCAGGAACCAGTTGAACAGATGTCCGAACTCTACATTACACACAATGTATGTCGTTTTCATAGTTCTCGAGGCGGGCACTGTGACCACTACATCACTGAGATAGTACGTATTTCACAAACTGGTTTAAACCAGGAACCAGTTGAACAGATGACCGACCTCTGCTTTAAATATAATGTATGCCGTTGTCATCCTTCTCGTCCCCGGATTCCGCATCGGTGATATAGTGGTAGCTCGTACGGCACGGGCGCGGGAATCGCGGATGTGAGCCCCGACAGGGCCATACCAAAGACTTTACGCATGGTTGTAGTGACTCTACCCTTTTGCACTTAGGAGTGTGGGGTTATAATTGCGACTGACTCGCTGGTGTCAGGATAAATGGACCAGTAGTACAGGTAACTTGTGCATGAAACGCCGTGATATAACTAAACAAATGTTGAACGCGGCGTTTAAAACCATACAAAAAAAAAAGAACCACAAAAACACATCTAAGCAAAACTATTGAAATTTTCTGTCAATGGAAAATAAATTATTGAATAAAAATGAAAAACTTACTGTCAAAAGGAGAATTTTCTCATTGTTACAACGTGACAAGAATCGTCTGCTACAGATGTGTCAAAAAGTTGTTTAAAGTAGGCATGCAATTTAAAAAGTGACATTGTAATACGTAAACAAATCGTAATTAAAAATAAATAAAAATTCAACACAAAGTTTCTGCAATTTCTGTTATTAATGAGCGTATTTATTCAAAGTTTCCGTTCTTGTTCAGCGCTGTATCCAGCTAATGACAAAAACTTTTGCTTGATCTCTTAATGAACACTAAGTAAGTTAATCAAGCACTTTTAGATAATACGAAGCGAAACAAGATTACCTCCCTTTAAGTATTTTACAGCGGATGCTTATAATTATGATGATCTGGATCTTCATTCATCGTTTATTCCCGAATGTCAGTTTTCGTGTGGCGTAGCATTTCTGAAGGGTAACCGTATGCCTGATAAACGGTTGGTTTTTCTATAAACACTTCACACATACAAACCCTGTCTGATGCCTCTACAGCAGACGACTTTTGAAAGTCGCATGCTGCAGCTTTGCTGTACGAGACAAATGTTTAATTAACCGCAGTGATCAGAATTTCGAGGAGAATAAGCTGTAGTAGTTTTCGTCACAATTAGTAAGGATGATGCTTGGAGCCACGGAAGTTCACCCTTATAATGCTCATGCGACAAACTATACGATAACAGTTTCAGACTTGACTGATGACGTCAACCCTCATTAATAGTTTGTTATATTTCTTCATCAATCAAACATGGAAGACTGTGAACTTGGCGCTCGAGTTTGTGGTGTAAGCATTACGACTGACTCGATGGTGTCATGATAAATGTTCCAGTAGGACCTACGAAGTTACCGGTTAAACGCTACGATATAATTGAACAATTTCTGACAGCGGCGTGAAACACCATTCAAACAACCAAAATGTAACCTGGTTTACCAGTAACTTCCGGTAACGTTTGACAGATTGACGAGAAGCTTGAGAGTCAGATAACATGTAGGAAAGACTAGACATATGTAGTTAGTGTGTTGGCACCCCACTGTACAGTTTTGGTACAACAGGCAACTACAGATAATAGTATCGATTGACTTGAAAGCTGGATGACATTGGCACCCCACTGTACAGTATTGAAACAAAAGGCCAACTATTGAGAATAGTATCGATACACACGACAGCCGGATGACATTGACATTTACACTCCACTGTACAATCTTGATACAAAAGGAAACTACAGAGAATAGTATCGATACACTTGAAGGCCGGATGACATTGGCACCGCACTATACAGTCTTGATACAAAAGGCAACTACAGATAATAGTATCGATACACTTGAAAGTTGGATGACATTGGCACCCCACTGTACAATCGTGATACAAAAGGAAACTACAGAGAATAGTATCGATACACTTGAAAGTTGGATGACATTGGGACCCCACTGTACAGTCTTGATACAAAAGGCAAGTGCAGATAATAGTATCTATAAATGTGAAAGCCGGATGACATTGACACCCCACTGTATAGTATTGATACGAAAGGCAACTACAGATAATAGTATACATAAACTTGAACGTTGGATGACATTGGGACCCTACTGTACAGTTATGAAACAAAAGGCAACTACAGAGAAACAACACCGACAGTTTTTACCGAGATGGGAAACCAACTTGATTACACGTGCGGAAAGAAACTACCATGCTTGTGCATCAATACTTATGGATCCAAATGGATACTACATTTAAGAAGTTCCTTGAAACCATCTATCACTTTTTAGGGAACAGTGCAGATATAGATCAGATGACACGAACGCGGTTGCTGATCTGGATATACGCAGGTAAAACATATTTACCTTTGGTTTTAGCAGAGCTACTCTTAAATACTACTCAATTGAGTTCTACTTCGCAAACAAGATTTATTCTTTAAACTTATAGTCCAGATGTTTTTGTTTTCGGAGGATAGTTTTATATCACGTGTACGTGTATACGTCCTACATGTATTAGTCTATTTGGGATGAAGACATAACTGCCTTTCGTTCAATGAAGCAGTTTAATATGCGTACATGTAGCTCATGGTTCCGTACGCATCGCATCAGAGGTGCAATAGCTGTTAATTGATTGGTGAATTGCCTCAAATCAATTATTTAACGTACACTTTCATTGAACGCACTGCTGTTCTTGTGTCTAACCACAGTGTAAGATGGCTCTCAGTATTTGTATTCACGTTTAGTAATCCTGTTTAGTCATACAATTTGAAAACCAAACCTGACATAATTGTTAGCGTCAAGTGTAGATTTAAACAAGTCAGCTGTGTGAACCGAAGCACACTAATCAGAATACAACATCTTATTACGTCTGGAAATGTGATCGTTTGTAACAGAGATAAAACATATTTTTGTTTGTTTCAACATTTTTTAACAGTAGTCAGCTATAAATGATGCGGCAAAAGCCGTCTGCACCTGGAAACATGTTATGGAAAAAAATATACAATACATGTAGTTGCAACAGACAGCTATAGTATCAAAGCCTGTGTTGGGCGCTTCAACCTGGCACATGTCAAGTTACCGGCAAACAAGACGTGTGCAAAATCCCAATTCCGGGTAGGTTTTGAACCAACTTGCAAAACACAGCAGAACAAGAACAAATGCTACCTGAAGCAAATGTAAGTCGCTTCCATCTGATACATGTCAGGTTATCGGATAAACTCTGTAACTTGAGCAGGACGGGTGCAAGGACGGGCCCTGCTCTGGCTAGTGTTTGCAGCCGGTTTGCCACAATTTAGCTGAACGGCAATAAGTACAACTTAGCTTTTGATCCGGCTTGGCAAAACACAGCAGAACAGGAACTAGTACACCCTGAGCCAATGTTGGACGCTTCCATCTGGTACATGTCTGGTTGCCAGCTAATCTATGTTGCTAGAACAGGACGAGTACACGGACGGACCGAACTCCAGCTAGGATTTACAGCCGGCTTGCCGAAACGGCAACTACTGCAACTAGACGACATTGTTGCTGGGTGCTTCCACCTGACACATGTGTTATCCGAACTAGACGAGTGCATTGTCGTGACATTTATAGGAAAGTCCACATCTGGCTATTTGAGCAGCCTGCAATTTAAGATAGTATTAACAATGAAAAACATCAAATCCATGATTGGATTTTTAAAAATCAGCAAAACGATGACATCATATGTCCGAATTCAGCAGTATAAGCTTCAATAGTTTTATATCAATACATTTGTATGATAAGATTTTTTCAGTTTAAATATTTTGTTCATCCATGGCTCCTGCCGAAACCAGTAGCGACTGCTCGCATGTTACTTATCCTGAACAAAATTAATATTTTAAGAATTGAGTTCAACGACTGTACGCTATTTTCTTTATCGGCTCTTGTTAACACTTTTCCACATACAAACCATTTACAGTAGTTGACTTTGAAAACCAATGTAGTACATTTCTATAAATGGAAGCATTTATTTTAAATACAGTTGAAAACATAGTGGAAACGGGAGAAATTACTCATCTTAATAAAGTTCTGCTCTTGCGACGATGTTTTCAAAGGTCGTCTGCTACATATGCGTCAAAAGTGTCTTCAGGTGGGAAAGGCTTTCAATAAGTTCACACGCGAAACATCCATGCATTAGTCTGATCACGATCTACACGCTTTCCCATTTAATCAATATACCATTGCAGTTGCATATAGTATGAAATAACACTGTATAAATGTGCGATTTGATCTGAAACAAAACTGGTCGCAAATATCAGAAGGCCTACTCTCCTGTGTTGGGGATCTTATTAGTTGGTGTATCAAGACATAACGTAAGTTGAAATGATACCTTCATAAATATATGTTCAGTGGGTGTGTCAAGACATAACGTAAGTGGAAATGGTATATTCATAAAGATATGTTCAGTGGGTGTGTCAAGACATAACGTAAGTGGAAATAGTACCTTCATAAATATATGTACATTGGGTGTGTCAAGACATAACGTAAGTGGAAATGGTACCTTCATAAATATATGTACAGTAGGTGTGTCAAGACATAACGTAAGTGAAAATGGTACCTTCATAAATATATGTACAGTGGGTGTGTCAGGAAGGACCAAATATGACTTTAATAAGTATCCAAGTATTAACAGGCTGAGCACTCCCTGTTTGATTTTAGGCAAAGAAATGTGTGTTAGTTTATTAACAGAAATTAATCCCATACCTCACTTGAATACACTAAGAACAATTTAAGGTCTTTAAATCGTATCCATGCATTAACAGGCTCATCTGAGTCCTCATTGTACCTTTCTAAGCCAAGACTTGTTTGTTTGTTAATAGATTATACAGAAACTAACATCATAACAAATATGCATGTATATATACAGTACAAACAATTTGGACTTTAACATACACATACATATAAAGGTACATGTATTAACAGGCTCGCCTGGATCCTCATTGTTCGCTTTTAAGTTTTTAGGTGTTTTCCGATTTGGTTTGTTCATTAAATAGAAACCAACATCACAAGGCATATGTATGCAAATGTATACCTACAGTCCGAACAATCTGAACTTCAACATGTCTTAAGAGGATTGTCTGAATCCTTAGAGTTCTCTTTTGAAGCTGTATGTGTTTGTTAGCTAGTTCAATGCACAGACACTTACCCCGTAAAACCCATGAGGTATATGAGGTATAAATATTTTCATTGTCGGTATTTTGTTATTTTCCGTATATAGTTTGTGTTCTATAATTGTATATATTTTTGTGTTAGATCTTTAGATACATGTACTACTGATTAATGATTAATAAAAAAGTGTATGTTTTCCATTTTAATATGTTTGTTTTCAATGTACTCTTATTGGAATGACATTTCTCTGGTTGGATTTACAGAATTCCCGTTTAATCATGTCGTCGTATACACATTAAGGAAGGAGTAGTCGATTATCATTACATTGTTTCCTCCATATTCTTTAAGGCAATTTACTAAATCGTTACCCGAGTTATAACCGATAACAAATACAAACGGCTGACAATACTCTCATATTGATTAGTATCAGGAACATTTGAATTAGAGACGATGGTTCTTTATTACAAATACACTCTGTTTAGTCATTGATCTCGAGGAGGGCAATCGAACCACTACGCAAACGAATTATTTTACACGAACTAATTCGAACCAGCAACCATTAGAACAAGAGGTCTTGACTCATTACTACAGAGTTGTAGACATCGTTCTAGAGGCGGTCACCCGAACGACTACGCCACTGATTTCGTAATTATTTCACACGAACTGATTCGAACCAGGAGCCATTTGAACAAGGGATATTGGTTCTACCCTAAATAAAAACTATATTGTAGTCATCGTTCTCGAGATGGTCACTCTAACCACTACTTCGCTGAGATAGAACTTATTTCACCAACTGATTCGAACCAGGAACAATTTGAACAAGGGGTCCGAACTCTTCACATATTGTATATCATTGCCATCTTTCTCGAGGCGGGCACTCGAACCACTACCCTACCGATAGCGCACGTAATTCACATAATTCGAACCAAGAACCATTTGAACAAAATGTCCGAACTTTACCCTACACATACTTTATGTCGTTGTCATCAATCCCAAGGCGGGCACTCGAACGACTACCCCTACAATATAGTACTTATTTCACCAACTGATTCGAACCAGGAACCATTTTATTAAGAGGTCCGAACTTTACCCTACACATCATTTATGCCGTTGTCATCTTTACTGAGGCGGGCACTCGAATGACTACCCCTACAATATAGTACTTATTTCACAAACAGATTCGAACCAGGAACCATTTTAACAAGAGGTCTGAAGTCCCAAACTTATCTGAAACAACTGTTCTGCTACAAGAATTACAAGAGATAAACATAATATTATATTCAAGGCAAGCATTTTAAAAGACATATTCAAACAGGAACTATTTGAACAAGAGGTCTGAAGTCTCAAACATATCTGTAACAACTGTTCGGTTACAAAAGTAACAATGGATTAACATAATATTTTATTCAAGGCCAGTAGAAGAAAAGCAATATTGAAACAATTCGTTTACAGGACTAACGTACGTAAAAACCGACGTAGAGATATATCAGACTGCCCGGATGTGCTGTCTGATCTAGATCTTCGCCGGTAACAAGGACGTTACATTTGGTTTTCGCAGAGCTACTCTATAATACTACTCACATGACAAGATATATATACTGTAAACATATTGTATTAGTAATCGTCCAGATGGCTATTGGTCTCGGAGGATACTTGTATAGCAGACGTGTAGTCATATTTCCCTTTAAATGGAAATGTACAACATTTTTTGACATTTGTTTTGGTGTATGTGGGAACGTGACCGTCTCGGGTGCGGGAGATCGCGGGTTCGATCCTCGGTCGGGTCATTGTAAATACATAAGTAATGGCTGCCCTCCTTGGCGCTCAAGAGTATGGGTTAGCATTACAACTGAATGACTGGTGTCAGGATAACTGGATCAATAGCGTTGATAACTTAACAATAAAACGCCGTGATAGAACTGAAAACATGTTGAAAGCGGCATGGAACACCAAACATTGAATGTGGAAACGTGTAAACAAGAGCCAATAGAAAACATAACATACTGTGGGAACAGTCCTTGAACGCAACCCTTTACATAATCATTTAGAGGGCAAGTTACATGCGAGCAGCCGCTACTGGTTTAAGAAAGAATCATGGCTGAAACAAGTTTGATACTGAGAGTGAGGCTTATGCTGCTGAGTTCGGACATTTGATGTTTTCATTTTCTGTTTCTTAAAAATCCAATCATAGTATTGATATATTCTTTGCTAATACTTAAGTTGCAGGCTGCTAAAACAAGCCGGATGTGTAATTTTCCGAAAATGTCACGACATTGCCCACTTATTGTTCGGTTAACATAGTTCAGCCGGAAATCTGATATTGTCAGGTGGAATCACCTAACACTGACGTCAAGTTAGACCAGGTGCTGTTCAGTCGAGATGTTAATCCAACGGAAGTAGGGATTTATTTTGCTAGAGTAACAGAAATTGGCCGACTCCGTGACATGTGCCATTGTGGAAGCGTCTAAAACTGGCCTCGAATTGCAGTAGTTGCCGTTCTATGGAATTTCGGCATTCCGGAAGCAAACCATAGCTTGAGTTTGGCCCGTCCTTGCTCCCGTTTAAGGCAATTCAAAAGCACAACGCCGGCTGTCTTATTCAAATCTGACCACATTTAAAATGCTGCTTTAAAAACATGCTTGTGGCCTTAAAAAACCTCTTTATGACATAAGTAGTTAACCCCGTTTGCGGACCCATTGCATTTACTGTGATCTTCTGAGATATTGGCTTGAAAACATCGTTTTGGGACCCCTTGCCTCAAAGTAGCTTTTCAGGGAACTTGTCCTAAAAGCTTCGTGTTGATCCCTGGCCTTAAATCAGCTCTCCAGGACATGTGTCTTAAAACACCATGTTTTAACCCCCTTGCTATCAAACAGTTTAACATGATGTTTATCCTAAAAAAAACTACGCTTGCTGACAACTGATCTTGAAACAGCTCTTCACTACTCTTTACTTAAAACATTACACTCGGACCCCTTGTCTTAAATTGGCCCCTTTGAGTAATTGTCTTATAAACACGTAGAACCCAAGTCATAATAAAGGTCTCCAAGACGCGTGCCTCATAAACATCGCCTGTGGACCCCTGACCTTAATACAAGGCCTTAATAATATAAATCCATGTCTCATAAACATCGCCTGTGGACCCCTGACCTCAATTCAAGGCATTAATGATATAAATCAATGTCTCATAAACATCGCCTGTGGACCCCTGACCTCAATTCAAGGCATTAATGATATAAATCTATGTCTCATAAACATCGCGCTTGTGGACTCCTGACCTTAATACAAGGCCTTAAAAATATAAATCCTTGTCTCATAAACATCGTTTATGGACTCCAGACATAAATACAAGGTCTTAATAATATATTTCATTGTCTCATAAGCATCGTTTGTGGACCCCTGACCTTAATACAAGGCCTTAATAATATAAATCCTTGTCTCATAAACATCGCTTGTGGACCCTTATCCATTGAATAACTTTCCGAAACATATGTGTTTTGAAAACATCGCATGTTGACCTTCCACTGAATAACTTTCCAGAATATTTAGCTTTAAAACATCGCTTGCTGAACCCTGGCCTTAAAACAGCAATATGTTTTGAAATATTGCTTGTAGATCCCTACTTTCATTTTTGTTGCAAAGTCGTACCTACCTAAGTTGAATGCCATCGGGACTGTGATTTATTTCTTGCCTAATGTGAATAAATAAGCAAAAACGGAGGTATTTCCTTTTGCATGATAATTAATTCATACTTATTCATGTATTTCTTTTTATAGCAGTCACCACCGTAGCGAAACTGTCATATATTTTCATATCATCTGCACAAGCACATTTAAAGCAATGCATTCAGCGACATTAAATTAAAGGAAATAACCAAATTTTAACCCTTTTAAAAATACGACATATCTGCAGCCGAAAACGTATCGACAAAAATGAGGAAACTCTCTATAAATGAAAGTATAATTTTTACAAAGATTTGAAACATTTTTACGAAGAGGTAAATAGCTCAATATTAGTCATTTGCCATATTGTTTTCATCTGCTGCAGGTTTTGACATGGGCATATAGCGGCAACGGTTGAAGTAGAGATATAAATAAAAATCGTCAAAGGAAGATACAAGGTATCAATCATGTTCCTTTAGTTCTTGAAACACAGAATAGATACATAATATGCGCTTCAGAAGCAACGTCCTCTTTTGCTCGGGATTTCAATAAATTCGTCATTTGTTCCTCCTTTAATAAAAACATCGGATCCTGGAGTTGTGCATGTTTTAATCATTTCCCTCATGCAACCAATATGCAACAGACTAAGTACTTTGAACAACGACTCTTCGCAAACAGGATTAAAATGTTATCAAAGGGAAAAAGAAAGAAATTGATCATTGAGATATATATCTCTTATGTGAAATTGTTTTCAAAAGATGTTGTTTCAGGGCTTAAATCAGCGATGAAAGCAGACAGCATGTTATACAGCGCATGCGACAAAGAACTCCTTCATATAGTTCAAACGTTCCGCCAATCTTTATAATATGATTTACCTTTAACTTCTCTCTTATTGCTTATTTCCATATCAATAAATGTTTTCTATTTTTCTTATTATTTTGTATTTTTTCATTATCAATAATTCACTATATGTTTGTATATATTCATGTCAGTTCAATTGTATGTCTCTTCCATGTTGTTTTCCATTTTGTCTATGAATTTGTGTTTTGTTTCTTTATTATATTCTTCAAAATTGATGGAAATATACATGTTTATAAGATGTACATAAATATATAGCACGATGTGTGTAAAAAGGCATACATATTCAGTAAAAATGGCCCAAATTAGATGCCATTTAAAATGACATTAATTTCAGTGACAACACTGTGCTATATCGATAAAGTAAATTTTAACATTAGTTATTGGCCGTGCGTTTAGTGTAATTGTTTGTCTATTTGTTATGGGTATATGTACGTAGCAATGCTGATTTGTTTGGTGTTAAATGTGCTCACTATCATAATAAAAATGATGAGATACAACAATACGAAACGGAAACCCTGTGTTATACTAGTTGAGTGCTTAAGAGATGATGTATCGAAAACAAACAGAAACAAAACGACAAAAACTCTCCGACATTAAAACAATGTAAAATGCAGCTAGAAAAGAAACAATGATATACCTGAACGCTCCACTTACAATAATGGTATGACAAAGTATTTAGACCTACCTAGATCATCTCTCAACCGTTTGATATAGCAGAGGTCTTCCGTCATAATAAGGGACTTGTACTTCAGTACTTCTTCAAACATGGACAAATACACTAGATGGAAATGACGTCGCTGTTAAGACAACGTGTCCCTCCTCGGGTGTAAAACCACGACAGTGGATCTATTTGAATGACCGTGATTTCGCATCCGATGAATGACACCTAAACTAAAATTTAAAAATTGTTTATATTCCTCTTCTTTAATATAAGATATGTAAACGGGAGACAACCGAAGTGTAAAATGTACAAGATAAGTTTAAAGAAGATTAGCTTATCTCCCTTTTGTTCAGAGTTGACTTTATATTCAAATGAAAGACAATCAGTTTTCTTTCCAAAGTATGAATTTAGCTGTGTTTGAGCTCTCGGATTTGGAGCAGCCTTTCTGGTAAGTTATTTTATTATCCTATGGCTACCTTTCTATTAGCTACATGTTATTTAAATTAGGTTAACAGTCTAAAAGAAATGTGCTAGCAGACAAATGAAAATGTGTGACGTCATTTCCAAATGAAGGGGAATGTTAAATTGAAAAATAGTTAAATTATAATGATAAAAGAGCCATTTTTTTTTTTTTTTTGTCCCTTCAATAACTTAACTGGGGTATGAAAATATAGTAATTTGAAAAAATATTTTTAAAAATATATAATAGTAAGATGTATAAAATCGATTTGAGTGAGGGAAACGGTCTCTACGTTCGGCAAGCTCCGTGGCAAAAGAATGTGTCCGGACCATCCCGAAGTCTATTTATAGGTTGTCTGGCTTTTATTTTTAGGACGTCTGTTAGAATGTAAACATGACCTATATATGCGCTTTGGAGAGCTGTGATTGATTCAGTTCGTCTATAAACTGACCGCCTCGGTGGTGTAGTGGTAGAGCGTCCGCCTCGGGTGTAAGAAGTCGCGTGTTCGATCCCCGGCCGGGTCGGTCCAAAACCTTAAAACAAATGGAAGTATTGGCTGCCCTTCTTGGCGCTCAGGGTTGCGGGGTAAGACTGACTTGCTGATTTCAGGATAAATGGACCAGTACGGGTAACTTACCAAGGAAATGCCGTGATATTACTGAACAAATGTTGACGGCGGCGTAAAACACTAATTATACTCTGTCTTATCATACTTTATATACAGGCTAATCCGGATCCGCATGGTTCACGAAAGTTAATGCGTTCCTTATCTCATTGATAAAATCAAATTAAACATTGGAGATTAAACATGCAGCAAGTCTTTGGTTCGAACCTGGCTGGGACCTCTCTCATTTGTGGGGAGTACTAAACCAACTAGATTAACCGGTCCACTTACGTGTAAGATATGTACAAGTTCGTACCGCGACACACACAGCTCAAAGCTAGCAGTAAGACCCCGAAGAGTAACTAATGGGTATTAACGTATCTCGTCTTTATTGGAGCATTTTGGTATTTCAAAGACGGTGCTTTTGTGGTGATTTATTGTTATCGAGGCCTCAAAAAGATAATACGATGAACAGTTTGACACTCTTCAATTTAAGCGCGTAACAGTTTGACATTTCTTTTAAACGAGACAAGATGCACCGCCTACCTAAAGACAAGTCTTAGTAATTCAGTCCTCTTGAAATAGTGCAAACAGGGTCTGCACGCGATACTGTTCAGCGATAACTCATAAACGAAAGAAGAAGTTATATTATCGATAGCCTTTGGAAATGTTTAAATAAAAGAAGTTTACGTCAAACTGTTATGTTTTGAACGGCTTATAAGGTAAGCTTAAACACCTGTCATTACATTAATGAATCACATATTTGATAATTTTTCTCTTAATTATGTTAAATATAACTGACATTCTGGGAGAGGGAACACCTTATCCAGGTTACTCTACTCGAATGCGATTTTATGTTTTGAATGTTCTCATTACATTCTGACCCCGTTGAAATGTGACCCCAGTGGTCGTTTATAATCGTTGAAAAAGGACCCCTAACAACATCTTATCCAGCCGTTTAAAATTGACCAGCGAGCGTTAAATTATGATCAGTCATAGGGCCATTGTTAACGGTTATTCACATTTAAATTAAGATTAACGTTAGAGATCAAGTGTCCGTTTAGCAAGCATGGATAGACACACCCAGTGACCTCCGCATTCTTTTTAAAAAGGAATTGGCAATTTCAATCTCGGGCTCGAACCTTTCACTAAGCTATCATCAAACCTCGGTCAACTTAGTAGCTTGGTCAGACGACGGGTTCAAAAACAAGGTCGGTAGGTTGTAATTTTTAAATATCCTTGTGAAAATTCCAGAGACTACATTTTTCTCTTAATCTGCATGAATATTAATCAGAACATTCGTTTTCATTAAATCCCAGTCAGGATCAAAACTGGGTCGCATAAGAACACTTTTGAAATAAATCATTTGAACACTCGAGGCCGCATTTCTTATCCGAGTGTATACAGAGCATCCATCTGCATGTATTCTCGGTAGAATTGAAAACAGGGTCACGTGGGGTCAGGAACAAGATCACTAGTTCAAAGTTTAAACAATCTTGTGAACAATTTAACGGCCACAGTTCTCATCTGATCTTCATGAAAGTACACAAGAACATGAATATCCATCAAACATGTGTTAAGTTTGAAACAAGGTATGAGGGATCAAAAACTGTCACTATGATTAGGTAAAATTACGGAATTATTGTGACACTATAGGTCACATTTCTCATCGGATCTTTATGAAAGTACATAGGATCACATAAACCTACTAAATCTGGGTAACGTTTAAACTGGGTTACGAGGGGCCAAATACTAGGTCACTATGACTAAGTCAAATTATGGAAATATTGCGACACTATAGGTCACATTTCTCATCCGATCTTCATGAAAGGACATAAACATATTTAATCTGGGTTACGTTTGAAACTGGGTTACGAGAGGTCACTAGATCAAAATTATGGTATTATTGAGAACACTCTATAGGTCACAGTTTTTATATAATCTACACGAAACGTTGTCATACATTTGCTCGCTATCGAATCTTAACTGATGTTTGTCGATTTTGAAAATAAGTCACCAGGTCATCATAGGTCATAATACTCAACTTACCTTAATTTGTTTATCTAACCACCATGTTCATTTATCAAAACTTTCAACTTTACGAAATCTTTGACAGTTTTGAAATTGCGTCACAAAGAAGTTAAAACAAGTTGACATGTTCAATGTTAAGGCAAACCATGTGAACACTCAAGAGACAACATGTTTTTTCATTCAATGTTCAAGACAGTTCATCAGGATATTCATCTACACCAAATATCGATCAAGTTTGAATCTGTGTCATCTGGGTCAAAAACCATGTTACTAGTTAAACAATTGACCAAACTTTGTAAACATAAAACAGATCACATTCGTAACCCATTGTTCATGAAAGATTGTTAGAACATTCATCAACTCTCTGGCAAGTGAGAACGTTTGTGTAAAAACAGGGCCTTATGTATGTACACAAATAGGTTTAAAGACCAATGCTTACAAATGTGAAGAACCAGATGTTTAGATAATAGAAAACTATCATTATATGTGTACTATAAGAAACATTTGTCTGTTGAATCATATGTAAATGCTTTAGATGAAGCGAATTTTCGTAAATGTTTTGCATCATTTAGATGTTCTATGCATAGTCTGCTTATTGAAACTGGTAGAAATGTTGGGATACAAAGAGAAGAACGCATTTGTCCATACTGTGATTGTTATATTGAGGATGAATTTCATTTTTTGCTTATTTGTCCTCTGTATACTGATTTAAGGATTGTTTATATTCCAAGATATTACATAGAACACCCTACGATAGAAATCTTTTATTGTTTAATGCCAAGTACAAATACTACTGTTATACGTAATTTAGCAATGTATTTATATTATGCATTCGAAGAAAGAAAATGCCGTATAGAAGGCTTAAGCTGAAATTATTGATTCATATGCATATGTCTTGTCACCTTCTGTTATGTTCTATACTATATATGTATGTATTTGTGTGTATGTATGGGCAGGAGGCCTTTGTACAATACACTTTTGAACTTTGAACTTTGATATTATTTTGTGGTAATTATTTTCTTTTGCTTCGACATGAAAAATGAAGTATGATATAGAAGACGAATATTCATTTGTTTTAATCTGTCCGGCTTAAGATAAATATCAAATGCTTACTACATAACCAAACCAAGTGTCTTTAAATTTGTTGAACTTTTAAAAAGTGATAACAACAAGAAAACATTGATGAATTTAGCTAAGTATATCCAAGAAGCATCTATTCTACGTTTGACTTGTATTCATAGAAATGAATCTGACATTGACCACGATTGGACATTTTGATATTGCATTGTACCATCAAAATTGATGAAGTATATAGCATTTGTAAATATCTATATTTTGTTCATCCTCGTATATGTATGTGTTATATCGAATCAATGTCAATAGCTCATTCGTGAGTTTGTAAGAAAATGTATACTTTTTAGTATTTAACTAGAGGCTAAGTTAACGTTACAAAATAAAGAGTATTGAGGATAATTGTTTGTTTCAGTGCCACTAGTGAAAATATAACCATTTGCTTTTCACGAGATGAAAGAAATTTCGATAATACACTGAAACAAACAATTATTCTATTTCTTAACTGCTTTAAATGAGTTTTTCGAAAGTGCTGAGGTGTAAAAAGTCACATAACTTATGCTGACTTAGTAATTAATCCCCCCGTATGGAGCGCCAGTCGTTATTAGTTCCCCGTGTGTAGCCCCTGTCGAATAACAAGATGTTGGCGTAATGGGGTCGATATATGTGGTGATGTTTTAAAGTAGACACTTTGGTTTAATATTGACGAAAACTCATTTTACCTTTTTAAAAGAAATATGCCAATTTTAAGTCATTTCGACATGTTTCGCATGTTCTATAAAACGTATTTGTCTCTCTAAGTAAATGGCAGTCTTGAGAGTTGTCTAGATGGGCTATTCTTTTGAGTAACTACATCATAAAGTTTGGTTGGATAATGAAATAAATTTAAGAGAACAGGGCCGTATACTCCTTCTTATCTGGATCTAGATTGCGATATCAACCTGAAGGCGAGCAAAGAGTTGAACACATTGTGTCTTAATGAGAAATTGCACGCAATGCGCAATTTCTCATTTGTTCCCAAACTTTCAATTCATTCCACTGATTAAACCATAACATATAGTGATTTTCCATAATGAAATGATTAACTGCCATATGTATCAGTGGAAATAATTAACTGCCATATGTAGCAGTGGAAATTATAAAATGTCATATACATCAGGAAATGATTAAATGCCATATACATATATCAGTGGGGAGTGGTTAACTGTCATATGCATCAGGGGATCATTAACTAACATGTATATCAGGAAATGATTAACTGACATATATCATTATCATGCAGGATTGTTAACTGCCATATGCATCAGGGGAAATGATTAAATGTCACATCTTTCAGGAACAGATTAACTGCCATATCCATATATCAGGTGGGGGAATGGTTACCTGCCATATGTATCAGCGAAAATGATTAACTGCCATATGTATCAGGAAAATGGTTACGCCTCCAGTGCTGGACGTCAAAACAGACTAGTCTGTAAACAAGCCGATGTTTATGACAGTACTTTAGTTGACTGCATTGGTCGAACCTCGGTAGTACAGTCGCTGGCGTTGCGGACTGTCAATTCATGGACTTCCGAGTCCGAAACCCTGCTCGGCATACATCAACGCGGGAAGCGCGATTTGTCTTCCACCAATAGGCTATCTGTTTACTTGGAAAAGCAGCCAGTTACTTTGAAAGACTGATAAATATATTGTACTGGTGTGTGAAAGCCAGGAAAAACTTGGGTAAATTAATTGACCGTCGTAATATGAACATTGTTCAGAACGACGTTAAAGCTACATAAATCAGTTGATTGCATTAGATTTATGAATGGGCTTTCGAGATACCTTTTTGGTACTTTCAATAAATAAACAGTACGTCACATGTGTGTTCAATCTGAATAGTTGTTTCAGGAAATGTATATATGGTGCATTACCAATGTGTTCCGAGCTGGGATTCGAGCTCTTTCCCCGCAGTGAATTTTACTTTCAATTTCAGAAAATACATGTTCTCTAAAAATGGCCATTAAGCTGTTAATGTAGCTAAAAGAAAACAATGTTTTGGTTACAAATCAGTCAGATGATATTCAACGTTATCAAAAACACGTTCAACCTTCAACAAAATATTTATCGTCAAATAGGAGACCACTTCTGTCCTATAGATTCATTTGAAATTGCCTGGAAAAAATTGTTTGCCTGGCGCTCCGATCCGAATCGTTTCCCCTTTGGCCTTGTAATTTTATTAAAATATGCACATAACTCCACAACCAATGTATTCAAACAATATAAAATCAAGCATTTATTATAACTCTTTACGACATTGTTCCCAATAATAATAACTAAACCTGCTAAGTGCGAGCGTTCCGTACCCAATAACTGTAAACAATATAGAAATGACACGTAAAATTGTAATCGTAACAATACCCATTATCGACTATAGTTGGGAGTTTGTAACGTACGCCATCTTTCTTTCACAAATTGCGCAAAGGCGACCAGATACCCCTCCCTAATTTAACCTCTTCACTCATATAGACGCTTTTAAAGCCTCTGCAGCAGACGGCTTTTTGAAAACGTAGTGACAAAAGAAGAAATTGCTCAAAACGAGCAATTTCTCCTTTTGCCACAATGTTTTCCACTTTTAGTCATAGGTTATCCATTTAATTATAGAGATTTTCTATTTGTTGACAAAATATGTTCGAAGTCTTCTGCTGCATAATTGTCGTATGAGGGAAAGGGTAACCAATTAAGAAATATTTTTAGACCAAACTTTTAAGAAGTTGCCTGACAAATATCATTAATATAAGTTTCTGTCAACTGTTGTCAATTATGATAAGATTGAGTGATCTGATCCTAAACTGCACATAAATATCAATGTGTACCTTTTCGCATAGAGAAGTACGTCTATGCACTAATAAGATATCTAATCTCTTCCTGGGTAATAAGGCTCAGTTATGAAAAAATCAACAATACATGGGTATCAGTGTAAATCTGGATCATAACCGTGCACACTAATTACACAACCGTTCTAACGGATTTTAGCCGAGCACCAGTAGCTCAGTCGATAGCAAAACTGGTTGTCAATCCAGGGATTGTGAGTTCGAACCCAAGCTCGGTAAACGTTCTTTCTCATGTAAACGTAATTCGTCTTCCACAAAAGCAGCCGGTTGCTTTGAAAGACTTTTGTGAGGTACCGGCGTGAGAAAGCCAGGAAACCCGTAAGTAGGTGAACTGGCCGCAGTGATATGACTGAAAAAAATGCTGGTATCGTCGTTAAACCCAATCACTCAATAAATCAATGAATCAACCGGCTTCTGGCAAACAGCGAATATGTAGGATCTTATTTATTTCTTAAAGAGGCAGAAATTAGTCGGGTTTTCCGGAGCATGAGTGATGACGGTTATATATGTACCAAACGACGTCATCGCATTGAGGTTGGAACTTCTTCATACTTTATACATAGGCGCTTGTTTGTTGAATGTCTTCATACTTCATAGATTTATCTACAAACAATTCAAAACATGAAGATAAATCGATTCGGTTATCTCAGTATGTGTGGATATATATTAAAATATGAAAAAATGTAAACATACTAACAAACCTGCAAGAACGCAAAAAATATTAACATATATCACGTATACATATTTAACAGTTTACATTGTGCGTAATTTTACAATAGTACACCGTATAAACATCCACTTAAACTGAACTCACTTAACCGTGATCAAAGATGAAATCGGTATCGCATTTGTCATGTATGTTATTAACCCTTTATCACATGTAGACTTTGTAAATACTAAGTTTTTAAAGATACTGTGGCAAAAGGAGAACTTGTAATAGCTCATCATAGGCGATTTCTCCTTATGCCACAATATCTTTTAGCTCTAATCAATAATTATTCTTTCAATTATAAAAAAAAGAATATAACCAATTTGTCTCGACGAGTTCTAAATCGTTTGCTGCAGATTCTCGCTATACGCGACGTGAGACTCGTTTAGGAATTAAGATCAGTGTATGAATTTAACTTAAATTTTACATTTAATGAAGATCATGATCAGCCTGTACATTCGAGCATTCAAATGATGCAAGGAGTTTCGGGTCCACAGACTGTTCATTTAGACTCTATACGTGTACATGTTAATTAGTAATGGCTGAAAGAAAACCCATTTAAAATAAATGATGGTTCGGATAAAAGCTTACGTTTTCCTACTGACCAGGATTTAAAAACCTCAACAAGTTTGACATCATCTTGGGTAGATGTATTAAAGCATAGGCATATATACATACTAGTATTTATATGTCTTCGGTTGCATGTGGGAAAGGGTTAGACAATTGGGAAATAAAGTGTGAAAGGGGTTATTGAAGCATACAGTAAGATGAAATCGACAGCTCGTGTATACTCTACCCTCGTATTGAGACCGTTTAGATAGATATATATTACGTAATATATATTTTATTTTCACAAATATGTTTCACATACACAGTAACACGCTTTAGAGACAATAATTTGTGTGGACTTTTCAAACTCCGTACGTATTTTTCTGCATGTTTTATGTATTGATTCGAATGTTTCTTATTTTCATTATCATAGTAACAATTATTTTATCATTTAACTCATTTTAGTAAACGGGAGTTGCTCCATGAAAAACCAACCTAACCGTTATCATTACAACTGTGGAAACACATTTCTGTCCGTTCCAAATGGAAACTAATCTGCAGAAGTTTCTTGAAATCTTCTATGATTAAAGACGGTTAATGGCGTCAAATCAGTGAGCGCGAGTGTCATTGTAAATAGTTTACAAAAGTGATGAACCTATGCATTCAAAACGATATTGTAAAATATGGGCCTCGGCTAGAGATTTGGGTTCTTACTTCATTTGCGATAAGAGAAAACTCGGATGAGCCTGTGCTCCGCACAAAATCACCTATGCCATACATAACTTAACGAACCGTATGACAAAACTGGAAGTTTTGTGTCATTATGTCTTTCATTGATGCAAATGTTGAGTGATATTTTAAAAGACCCCCAAATGACTAGACGCGGCTCAAATATAGCATGAGGAAATCCGATTCATGAAGGAATCAGCAGGAGGAAAGGGGTTTTCACCTTCAACATTAAAGCTTTGATAAACCAAACATTGACCACTTACTGATGCCTCTGCAACAGAATACTCTATTTAAACATTGTTACAAAAGGTGAAATTGCTAACTATGAGCAATTTGCTCATTTTTCCACAATATGTTCAACTCTATTCAATACTTATACTTTCATTCGCATATATTTTCCAAATGTTTGCCCAGATGTATTCAAAATCGTCTGGGGATGATATTTCCATGGACAGTATTAATGGGGTCAAAATGTAATTATTATTAAAATGTGGACGCTTTATAGCTGTTAAATCTTTAAAAATACACAATTCTTGGTATTCGACATAAATTGGAATGTCAGCTTAAAAGCATATTTACAATAAGGAGCAAGTGTGGTTAGGGTTTTCTTATTTTGAATGATCAGTTTTGTAAATTGAAATACATTTGATTTATAATGGGGGGTATCACTTTGGTGGTTTTCCTGACTTTCTTGGATAAACTAGCTATTACTCTGGCTAAATAACACATTTCTTGAACTAGTAAGCTTTATATGAAATGACAACGAATGTCAGATCCTGTTTATATATATACACACACATATACCTATATATACACAGTTAATAGCCAGTTTATCCAGGAAAGGAGATAGGGTAGTGTTGGATAGGAATATATTGTTCATTTTGGAGCAATTGAACAACATTCCGACAATGTATGCAGATAAGTCACAGACATCATTCAAGTCATTTACATCAGGCAAGGGGCTAAACTTAACCCATTCCAACCTACATCAAACATACATGTACATAAAACCTAGGGCAGATGACATTGACAATGTTGAGGTAAAAAAGGGGAAAGCCAAAGTTGAATTAATGAATATAATTGGAAACATTATGGCACATGGAGAAATTGCTGATCATAAGCAAGTGGTCCTTTTCTCCACAGTGTTTTCATATGTGTCACCAAGTTTAACTCAAGATGCCTTTATTTACATCCTATATAATTGAACAGTACAGTTTTCCCAGTCTTTATGCATAGTGTCTTCATCATTATCTCAGAATTATACATTGAGCCAGGTAGCCAGTTGCCTTGGAAGATTGTTGTGTGTTTTTTTTCCTAGAAAGCCAGGGGAAAAATTGTTAGGTGAACTGAAATTCTATTGAAAATAATGTTAAGCTCAAGTCAATCAATCAACCATGGCAAGACTCAGTTTCCAATTATATTTATTACTAGTTTACAAATAATTGGCATTTATAAAAAAATCAGAACGCTATTCAATGCCTTCTAGTGTTGTTTTCCATCAACATCCCTGGAAATCTCAAAATCGGTTACTCTCCTGACCCTATAACAAAATAAAACAAATATGTACTAATTAAATTAAATCAGGGTGAGTGTATTAATACAATCACCCTGATTAAATACATGATAAGTTTAGTTTTTTTTCAATATGTTTTTTCAGATTCTTTCTTGTTTCGGAACTGACACTGAATAACTAATTGTTCTTACTTTCACACGACCTAGGCTTTGCCTATTAACATATTAAATGTTTACCCGAAATAGGTACCACCTATACCCATAATAAATGAAAGATGGATAAGCTTGTTTCTTGATATTTCCAAGTTGAACTATTTTCCATTTTTCGAAACAAAATAAAAAGGAAATGATCATGGAAACAAAAGGTCGGAGATGAGAGTGAACGCTCTATTCAATCGGAACTCCTGGGGGGTAATTTCGCCATCCTTCATCATTCAATCGGAATACCTCGGTGATGAATGCTTCACCAATGGATGATGAAGGATAACGGAATTACCCGAGGAGTTCCGATTGGTGAAGCATTCATCACCGAGGTATTCTGATTGCGCTCTATTAAGACGGTGCACCTGCACAAGCTCACGTGATTATTCACTGTACGCGGATGTAAACAAGACCCCAAAGTTACGGAATTCCGTTAGGGCCATCTGCATATTAGCCTTTAAATAAAAAAATCTGAAACGCGAAAACACGAAAACGCAAAAGTACGATGACGAAAACGCGAATAACCGATGACGAAATTGCGAAAGTACGTTGACGAAAACGCGAAAACGCGAAAACACGATGATGAAAATGCGACATCGTACCTTCGCGTTTTCATCATCGTACTTTCGCGGTTTCGTGTTTTCGTCATCGTACTTTCGAGTTTTTGTCATCATAGTTTCTCGTTTTCGTCATCGTACTTTCGCGTTTTCGTCATCGTACTTTCGCCTTCCGATGCGCTTGCACATACAGGAATTCTCCTTCCACGTGATTTTTTTTTCGCAAGCTCACCTTATGTCTATACCCATATCCGATTTCAATAAAACAATTATATCGTTGTAGGCATAGCCTCTTTCAAAATGACTTTGTATGAAGTCGTCCATTTGTTTTGTTTTGTTAATATTATTTTGCGCATGCGTACCGGAAGGCGAAAGTACGATGACGAAAACGCGAAAGTACGCATTTTCATCATCGTGTTTTCGCGTTTTTTAGTTTTCATCATCGTGTCTTCGCGTTTTCGCGTTTTCGTCATCGTACTTTCGCGTTTTCATCATCGTAGTTTCGAGTTTTCGTCATCGTACTTTCGAGATTTCTCGTTTTCGCGTTTTCATCATCGTATTTTCGAGTTTTCGTCATCGTGTTTTCGCGTTTTCGTCATCGTACTTTCGTGATTTCGTGTTTTCGCGTTTAAGATTATTTCATTCATAAGCGATGTCCCTAACGAAATTTCGTACAAAGTGGCCAGACGCAGATGTCATAAAATGCTTCACTGCTTTCTCCGCCACTGAATTTGACAGTATTTCATTCCTTTCTATGTTAACTTTATTAAGGTATATTTAATACGTGTGACCATTTGATTTATTAAACATATACTACTTTTACGTAGTTTTGGCTGTGTGAATGGGATGATAGTTGATCGTGTAAACATTCTACGTAAGGTACATGTATAGTGATCTGGGGCGTGTTCATATTATAGTTACACACTGAGTGCTCGGCGAATGCTAGCCAAAAGTTATTATTCGATATTAGTTTAGTTTAGTTTAACTTATTTAACGTTTTTCATTTTACATATATTACAAACCAAGCTTTAAGCTTATATTAATCTCGCTCGATGTCTGCTTCATGGAGACTGGACAGGACACGCGCCGTTTGTATTGAAAAATCCAAACGGCAGGAATCGCTCCTCACGGAATTCGAACCCGGGACCTTTGGTAAGAGGAGCTGGTGCTGTACCACTGCATCACTGTCTTCCGGGTGTTCAGTGTGCTAAATCAATACGTATACACCCCTGATGTGTATGTGTGTGTGTTTGTTTTTTCAGTTTCTTTGTGATTTACATCGCTTAGAAAATAAAAGTGATAACATGAAGTTTCCTGGATACGTACGTTACCATCTAATCAATCGTAATCCGAACGCCACAATTTAGAGCGGCAAGGATTGAAAGCCACTGCAACCATTCCTAAATTTTTGGAACGACCCGGTTTGGAATCCCACAACTGAGTCGGATGCTCTACCAGAACTCTACCGAGGTGGTTGATAAGAGAATATGCATATACAAAGCACAACTGTCAAATACGCCTTTGAACTGTTTAAGGGAAACAAATACACAAAACCTGTTCTGAAAAAGACACAGTTCCTTTCTTCATTTTTCGGAATACAAGTTATTATACACGTATACAAATTATAGATAATAATTACACAAGTTCAAAAGTAGGACAAAATTTATTTTCTGTTATATGCTTACAGTATGACAATGATCAACATTCCCATATGCCGGCGCATCTTGACGCGTTTGCAGCCGCGATATGACATTTTAAAAAATTATATTATATTCAACAATTACGCTTACATTAAGAAGGATTTTCGCCGTTTGCAACAAGATGTTATAAAATACGTTGTAACATTGGATGATTATGGGTTATAAATAGTTAACACACATATGAGCCGTTCCGCAAGAAAACCAACATTGTGGAGTAAAGTACCGACCGGATAAGCCCAAGCATGCCGCGCAGGCTAACCCGGACAGACACTTTTTGCCTCCTGTGGATTTTCTGTTTCAGAACTCGTTACTCTATACCTCTATCCCCCTAATACATAATGTGTCGGCCCGGATAAGCCTGCGCGGGCTGCTCATGCTGATCTGGGTCGATACATAATGCAGAGTCTATAATGTTGGTTTTCTCGTGGAACGGCTCATATGTATATATATCACACTCGCAAGGATGGGAGTTCGGTTGGTTTGAATACATACCTTAAGAACACAGTTAATAATGTTTTATTGCTTCACATTTTATTCCTTAGGCTCAAGGTAATCTCTTCTGATCACTCTCTGTCCGTCGTATGTCGTCCGTCGTCCGTCCGTCGTTAACTGTTAGCTTTAAACATAATCTCCTCCTTAACCACAAGACCAATTTCAACCAAACGTCACATGAATGTTCCTTTGGTGGTCCTCTTTCCAGTCCTCTTTTGTTCAAATATTTAAATTCCATATATAACTTTTGTTGCTGCGACATCAGAAACACATATCAATTGTTATGAAGGCTACTTAATTTGAAAGCTAAAACAAGTATGTGAAAAAACAAATACATAGGGGAATATTTCCAGAAGCCATCAGTATGCTAGCTACAGTAATTGCTCCATTGCGGAAATTTGTTTTAAAAGGCACGAGCGATCATTTATAAACAGTATAGGTTCAGATCAGTGAATATCTTGATCAAAATGTGCAGAGGCTGATCTGGAACTGCACTATGTACCAAAGTCAACTTACACATTTTCCCATTAACGGGCTCATTTAATTTTGATATGTGGGACAAAACTACAGAATGAACAATCAACACGGTATGTGTTTGTATTAATATTTCGTTATTAACTTTCATTTCAGGGACAAGTAGCAAACCACGGAGGCGTAGAACATAATCATGGCTTCTGGATCCCAATCTCATTATAAAGGATCTGACGAGATATACAACCAAGACTGTGACGTTTGTCTGTCGACTGGTAAAACATCGGAAGCCATATCCTACTGTAACATATGTTGTGAGTACCTCTGTCAGTCATGTGATATGGCACACAGAGGATCTAGGGCGTCGAAAGACCATACAATTCTGACAGGGAGTAACATACCATCAGTATCTACGAGGAAACAGCCAACGTTACAATTTGTGTTCTGTGATACACACAAAACAGCGTTACTCGATACCTACTGCTCCACTCATGATGAGGTCACGTATTCTGCCTGTAAAATGACGAACCATGCAACATGTAATACAAGCACTGTCTCAAAACACAGTGCTAAAATTGATGTTGAAAAGGAGCTTAAGAAATTCGCTAATATTCTGAGAGACTTGTCAATTATATATGATGACCTTACAAAGAACAGACACACTGATAAATCAACCGTGATGTCTCAGTTACAGAAAAGCCTCAGCGACATGCAACAATTCCGCAAGGATGTTAATGACCAGCTCGATAAACTTGAAAAGAAAATGTCTTCAGAAATCCGTCTTCACGTGCAAGTGAATATGGTCTTATTATTGGTAAAGTCGAGAAAGAAATTTATCCAATAGACATTCGTTTTTAACCTAATGGCGTCTTATCTGACATGATCCAGCAGTTACAATCGCTAGGCACTGTTATTAACATCCGACCAATTGATTCCAGTCAAAACCAGACATCTATACTGAACATTTCTGTGAAAGAGAAACGGGCCATAGATACGACGTCAACTGGAGTATGGGGATGTACATTTATGATTGACGGACATATCGTACTCGCATGTAACAACGACGATCTGAAATTGTTTGATGAAAACTTCCTTTTGAAAACCCAGTCACCCGTTATTTCAGCAGATGTGTCTACTATCAATGACACTGACGTCATAGTTACCCAAGGTACACTCAAACAACTCCAGCGGGTAAGAATATTCCCGGGGATGAAGGTGAAGAAAACGTTAAAGATGGATAGAAACTGTGACGGTGTAGATGTTTATGGTGAAGAGATCTACGTTACCTGTCACGATCATCCCGGTAATGGTGAAGTACGAGTACTCAACAAGGACGGTATAGTACAGAGAAGGATGGGAGTGGAGAACGGTAAATATATATTTACAAGGCCTGATTCTGTTAAAGTTAACAGATACGGCAGTAAGATATTTGTTTCTGATTGGGACACTAACACGGTAACATGTTTGAACAAGCAAGGTCACGTGATATACCGATATTCTGACACAGATTTGAAGACACCCACCGGAATGTATGTGGATGGAGAAGATAACCCGTTAGTGTGTGGATATAATTCTCACAATGTACATATCATCCGAGATGATGGTAGACAAGAGAAGATATTGTTGTCAGAGAAGGACGGGATACACAAGCCATTGTGTATATCGTACAGACCCAGTGAGGGTTGCCTAATGGTGGGTTTATCCCAGAAAGCTAAAACTGATCAAAAGTTGATCCTATTCGGTACTAGATAAGCTTATGAGTGTCCCGGATAGACATTTTATTATGTCTTATAAGATGCCGATGACTTCGAAAAAAAGTCGTTTTCTATTGGCCTACGTACTAAGTACAACGCTTAGAAAATAAATAACAAGTTGCTTTTACTACAATTAAAATAATTGCGGAAAAGTAGAAATTGACCATAATTTGAATAGCCATCTTTTCCAACATTGTTGACAATTCCTATTTGCGTGTGATAGATTAGCATAGATGGATGATAGCAGGCCCCGTAATAATATATTAAATGTATATTTGAGACAGTCACTATTTTTAGCTGCGTAACACGAAAGTGGACATTCAGAAGTTTTGAAAAATATGGTTAGTTAAGATCAAACTAGGTATACTTCTTGTATTTTTTTTATCGGCGTTTTCTGTTCACTTAGTCTAAATGGAATAGGAAATGATGTCCATACAATCTTTTGTCCGGTTTTCCGTTCTTCAGATGTGACTTTTGCGTTGTATACGACTAGATAGCCGATAGGGTAGATCCTGATCAGACTGTATATAGGTTAAGGCTGACCTGGATCTTCACTTATCACAACGTTCTTTTCTTTTTACAATCTAGAAACTATTCCGTTAGACTATTTGTATTATTTGTTTAGAAGTCACACCATATGGAGGTAAAACGATAAGGATCAAGCTTACTCTGTACATTAATTCTGTAAATTGTATCTAATTCTTTTTAAACGAAATTACTTGAAATATTGTTTAAAATTTTCATTTTACTAAACTTTTATTAACCAATATCTTTTTATTTTATGTTTTAATGGCTATATTTAATTGTTCAAAGTGTAATAGATTTGTGCCGCTACAGCCCAAAGTTGGTTGTGTCGATCATAAAAACAGTGCAGATTTGGATGAACCTTAGCCCTGTTACTTTCTTGACACCCCTTTATGCAAAACATCTATGCATTATTCTGATCAAGATCTACACGCTTTATCATCTAACCAATAGACCACTACAGTAGCTGTTGGTATGAAATAAACACACTGACCACGCTGTAGGAATGTGCGGGTTGATCTAATTCAAAACGGGTTCTAAATGTCCAAAGGCTTAATATCCTGTGTCGGTAATCTCATATTAGTTTGTGTATCATGACATAACGTAAGTGGAAATGATTCCTTCACCAGGACATGCTTTCTCGATCATGTACGACCATACACAGTGATAAGACCATAGGTAATAACATGTTCGTCCACGCCATCACTGTAGGCTTAAAAGAAAAGACGGATTAGTTAGTTCATTTTAAAGACGTTAACTCCATAATACACATAAATACTGTAAGAACGATTTAAGGACGTTAATACGTATTTAAGTATTACCAGGCCCATCTGAGTCCGCACTCTTCGCCTTTAAGTCAAGATATCTTTGTTTGTTAATAGATTATACATAATCTAACATCGTAAGACACATGCATGTAAACGAACAGTACAAACAATGTAATGACTTTTACACGTATCCAAGTATTAACAGGCCTATCTGAGTCCTCACTGTTCCCTTTTAAGCCAAGACGTATTTGTGTGTGTGTTCGTTTGAATACAGTTAGAACAATTTGGACTTTAATATACATACATAAGTACATTTTTTCAACAGGCTCGTATGGATCCTCATTGTTCGCTTTTTAGTTTTAAGGTGTTTTAAGATTTTGAAAGTACATTATACAGAAATCAACATCATAAGACATATGTATGCATATGTATTTCTACAGTACGAACAATTAAGACTATAACATGAATTAATAGGTTCATCTGAATCCTTACTGTTCGCTTATAAAACTGTAGGTTTTCGTTAGTTCATTACACAGAAACTAATCCCGTTAAACCTATATATATATATATATAAGGTATACATATTGTCATTTTTTTTTTTATCCCTTATATAGTTTGTTTTATATAATTTTCTATATTTTTGTTGTAGATTTTAGATGCTTAATAAACAGTGTATGCTTACACTTTTGATATACTTTATTTTTCAAATGAACTCTCTTGAAGACATGACATGTGTCTGGTTGTATTTACACAATTACCGTTAAAGCCTGTCGTCGTATACTTTAAATAAGGGGTAGTTGATTACAACAACGTTGTGTCCGTATACCTTATTAAGGCAATGTACCAATCCTTGTGTATGAAATGGACAACTCGTTAGCCGAGTTATAATCGCTAACACTTTTCTAATACTGATTCGCATCAGGAACAGTTTGAATAAGAGACTAGGGTTCATCACTACATATATACTCTGTTTAGTCACCACTCTCGAGGTTGGCACTCTAACCACTACCCCAACGAGATAGTACTTATTTCACACACTGATTTAAACCAGGAACCATTTGAACAAGATATCCGAACTCTACCGTACACATATATTATGTCGTTGTCATCGTTCTCGAAGTGGGCACTCTAACCACTACCCCACCGAAAAAGATGTTGAAATAACAAACTAATTTGAACCAGGAACCATTTGATCAAGATGTCCGAACTCTACCGTACACATATATTATGTCATTGTCATCGGTCTCGATGTGGGAACGCTAACCACTACCCCATCGATACAGAAGTTGAAATAACAAACTAATTTGAACCAGGAACCAATTGAACAAGATGTCCGAACTCTACCTTACACCTAATTATATCCCCAGATACATAGTATATGGGGGCTATATAGGAGTCACGCTTGTCGGTCGGTCAGTTTGTCGGTTTGTCGATCACGTTGGTCTGTGGACATTTCTTGTGACACTATTTCTCAGCAACCCGTAGTCAGAATTCAATATAACTTCACAAGAATGATTGATACCAAGCCCAGTTGTGCATATTGTCGGCGTGCTGCACTGGAATTATATTTAAATGAGTTATGGCCCCTTGAATTTCTCATACACCTTACATATATGTCCATATTTTGCGAACACTATTTCTCAGCAACCCTTGATCAGAATTTAATATAACTTCACACTAATGATAGATACCAAGCCTAGTTGTGCATATTGTCGGCGTGTTGCACTGGAATTATTTTTTAATGAGTTTTTGCATCTTGAATTTCTCATACATATGTATATTGTCAGGCACCAGCTGGGGGTATTCTAGTTTATGTAGTTGTCATGTCTTTCGAGGCGAGTACTCTAACCATTACCTAATCGAGATAGCTCTTATTTCAAAAACTGATTCAAACCAGAAACCATTTGCTCAAGAGGTCCGAACTTTACCCTTCACATACTTTATGTCCTTGACATCATTCTCGAAGCGGTCTCTTTTACGATTACACCATCAAGATAGTACTTATTTCACAAGCTAATTCGAACCAGGAACCATTTGATCAAGAGGTCCGAGCTTTACCCTTCACATACTTTATGTCGTTGACATCATTCTCGAGGTGGTCACTCTTACGACAACCTCGTCGAAATAGTACTTTTTTCACAAACTAATTCGACCCAGGAACCATCCGAACAAAAGGTCTGAAGTCACACTTATCTGAAACAACTGTTCAGCTACAGGAATTTCAAGCGATTTACATACGATTTTATTCAAGGCCAGAATGCAGCAATATACAAACAGTTCGTTTACAGATATAGACTATTCGTTAATATAATAAAAGGTTAACTACCCAAAACAGTTGAGGTTAAGAGGACTGGACTGTGTCCTGGAGAGATCTGTTGGCGCGGTTTAGTTTTGTTTAAACTTATTTATTTTACATTAATTGCAAAACAAGCTTTCAGCTTACATTAATCACGCTAAATGTCTGCTTCCTGGAGACTTAACCAGTACTCGCGCCCTTTGGGTGGAAAAATTCAAAAAGCAGAACCCGATCATCACGGGATTCGAACCCAGGACCTCTGGTACGACTGGCTGACGCTCTAACTCTGGGCGGTTTAAACGTCTAGAGTGTCCTTTTGTTTTGCCAACATTGTATAAGTTAATGATAGTGTATAGTTGTATTGAGTGAGGTTTACTTGGCTGATTGTTTATCAACTTAGCTACATTCTTGGATGGACATTTTTAGCCAGTTGGTGAAAAAGATGACACTAGCCTAGCCATAATGACAATCATCGGGAGCGTTGGCAGAGCCATTATCCGAAATAACGACCCTTAATTTATGTTCATTATTCCATATAGCATGCCCCTAGTTGATGGGGGCTACCTCGTTGATGTAGTCGTAGAGCGTCCTCCTCGGCAGCTTCATACAAAATACTTTATAAACGGTAGTGATGGCTTTCCCTCCTTGGCACTCAAGAGTGTGGGGTTAGCATTACGACTCGCCGGTATCAGGAAAAAAAGACAAGTAGTACTTGTTACTAAAGTTACCACTAACACACCGTAATATACCTGAAAAAATGTTGAACATGGCGTTAAACTTAATACCAAAAACACCCACAAAACAAACAACTTGCGGTACATTTGCAACTGTAAATATTTCCATTTCATTGAGAATATAACTTATCGCTGTACACGAAATAGCCCTAGTTAATGTGTGCTGTATGCATGCCGCAGTATAATCCAGAGTGAGATGATAGTTTTAAGCCTCATTTTTTAAGATGTCTTAATCCAAAGATTACATACACAAAAATATGCAGCAGACTACTTTGAAAACATCTACGCCATACTTTTGATTGAAGTTGTATTATTGAATGAACATGAACATATTGTGGCAAAAAGAGAATTTGCTTATTATTGGAAGTTCCTCTTGTTCTTACAACATTGCAAAAGTCATCTGCTACAGATGCATCAACGTGTTTCTTCAAGAAGGAATCCGTAGAAGTGACTAGAAGACAGTTTATATAGTGTGTTTACATCTGATAGTTATACGTACAAATCGATAATTTGAAACAAAATAGGAACAAATTAAGTTTAAGTGTCTACAAGCTCAGTTATGTTTTGATCATATCATTATTAACATATTGATGGTCTTATTGCTCGGAGGTTTGCGTTCATGTTCAGCGCTTTATCCAGTTTTAAATAATAAGATTGTCAGACACCTTTTGCTTGATCGCATGAAAAACGCTAAGACAGTTAACACTGTACGTTTAGTTTATGCAAAGTGACACACTATTACCTCCCTTTAAGTATGATACAGCAAGATCGTCTTCCGGATGCGTATATAGGCTACTCCGGATCTTCGTATATCCCGAAAGTCGGTTTTCATGTCGCTTGACTCTCTGTTTGTTACCGTGCCAGATACACGGTTCTTTTCCTTTAACCTTGTCTCACGTACAGACGCTTTTTGACATCTCTGCAACACACGACTTTTGAAAACATTGTTGCAAATCAAAAAGGTGCTCGTACTGAACAATTTCACCATTTATTATATTGTTTTTAACTCTATCTAGTAATTGCACTCATTAAAACAGATTATTGACATTGTGTAGCCAATGTTTTGAAAGTCGTCTGCTGCAGCTTTGTTGTATGTGGGAAAGGATTAACCACAAGGATCAGAATTTCCCGTCACAGTTAGTATGGAAGATGCTGGGAGCCATGGGAGTTAACCCCTATTTTGTTTTACGGTTCAAACTATCTGATGAAAGTTTGAGACTCGACTGTGCACTCCGCAGTATTTTTCTTATTCCTTCATCAGTCATACCTGAAAGACTTTAAGCATTGGGAGTAATGGCTCGTTCCTTCTGATCGCTAAGGATTGTTGTGTTAGCATTATGACTGACTCGCTGGTGTCAGGATGAATGGACCAATAGTTCTGGAAAATTACACTGGAAAACCGTCATACAACTGAACAAGTGCTGAAACCAGCGTGAAACACCATACCAACAATCAAAGTTTAACCTGGTTTACAAGTGTCTTCCGGTACTGTAAGCAAGATCGAGAAACTTGAAAGCCAGATAACATTAGCATTCCGCTGTATAGTCTTGATACAAAGTGCCGACATCAGACAAGCTGATAGACCAACAACACATACATGCTTTTCCGAGAATAGAGGCTTTAATGGCCGTTTACATATGAGTACGTTTTGATAGTGTGTCACTGCTGTAAGGACACAATCCAATGGGGAATTGAGATTCAAAAGAGCGGTTCATTGCAAAAACCTACCTTAATATACGTACAAAAAACTACCATGCATGCGCATCAGTACATACATAGATCAGACTGCGAGGATGCGCTGGCTGGTGTGGATCTTTACCAGTCGAAAATTCATTGCGTTTTTTTACAGAGCTACGTCCAAATAACAGAATAATCCGCTTCACCAATATTTAAACTGTTAACGTATGTATCAATGTCTAGATGGGTTTTGTTCTCGGAGGATATGCGTGTGTAGATAAAACCCTACTTTATGAAACGATGATGGGGGTGGAGACATATCTGTTTTACGTTCGGTGAAGCAGCTACGTGCATGTAGCTCACAGTTTCGTACGCTTCGCACAAGCGGTGAAATAGCTGTTAATTGAATGGTGAATTGGCTAACGGTATTTTACGTTCACTTTCATTGAACACATTACTTGTCGGGTGTCTAACCACAGTGCTATACATAGATCACGGCTTCGTATTTTTCACACCAGAGGTTCAATAGCTGCTAATTAATTGTTGTAGTGGCTAACGTTAGTTAACGTACACATTCATTGACCGCATGTTTCCTCTTGTGTCTAACAAGAGGGCTCTCAGTGGGGTTTTTCACGTTTGTCATGCAGTTTAGTCACACAACTTGAAAACCAACCCTGTCATAATTATGTGCGTACAGTGTATATTTAGACCAGCCAGTCGTGTACCGAATCACCCTAATCAGAATCCGATGTATTCACAAACTTTTGGTACGCTTGGTTGACAAATATTGTGGGTGAGTTTAAATTAATTACGATAGATATTTTAAATCATTTTTCATCTAATTTGACTCAAAATAAGATTACTTGTATATGATAATACAGTTTTTAGACGTATCATAAGTAGTTGAGTTGGAATAATTGTAAGGCAACAATAGTATATAACTATCATTACTACCATTGTATTTTATGTATTGTATATATTATTGTATATGGGTCGGTGGCCTGAAATATGGAAATAAAGAATTGAAAGAATTGACAAATAGTATTACGTCTGGAAAAGTGTAAATTGTGTTAGAGAGATAAAAACACATTGTGGAAACAAGTAGATATTGCTTAGTATGAACATTTTTTTTATATTTCGACCATGTTTTTAAAAGTAGTCGGCTACAAATAATGCGTAAATGTTGGGCCCTTCCACCTGAAACATAGTTGGTGGCCGGCCTAACCCTTAACTCAAACCGTTATATAGCTGAAATGGAAATCAATCAATCAATCACTCAATCAATGAAGCACTTGTTTTTTAGGGTATTATAAATTCCGTGCAAGGGGATAATATCATTATAAATGTGTGCACCATGTGAGACCGTATTTCTGGAAATACAACACTTTTGAGTTGCTCAGTGGTTCAGTGTTGTACACCTCGGACAACTCAGAGGTCCGGGTACTGGACATGTCTAAGGTGCTTTAAAGTGTATCATATTCATCGAGAGATCAAGTAATGTTCCTTTCCAGGAAATAAGTCCTGTCGTGTATCGATGATAAACACGAAGCAAGTCAAAGAACCAAATGCTCGGAAAGAGCTAGGGTTTGCACTCGGAGTCTCTCGAATCTAGATCAGAGACTACTAAATAAATACATTCTTTATTTCAATGTAAAATCAACAAGTTTTAGCCCTCAATTTTAACACTTTTATCCAGTTAGTCAGTTGGTACACATACAATGTATATTACTGGAAATGGTTACATATCAACTTTAAGACAACGTCTAAGAAAAAATGGGACAATTTAACTGCTTTAAGGGATACCCATGTTAGCAACCCATCAGAACAAGAACCAGTTTGGTACATGTAACTTCTATCTCCTCTGACACTTTGCGCACAATAAACAATTGAAAACTACAAACTCACAATGCAGTCAATCAGATATACACACCTTTCAAGAAAAAACAACAATGGGTTTCTTTTGGACTGTTTCGGTAGACCAGACCAGAATCTTTCCATGAAATTATCTGAATCTGTCAGGTATCTGTACAAATTGAACATTAAACAAATGTTAAAAGTAAAACGTTAAAAGTGATTGTCCAATTAGAACTTTGTGTCGCCTTTGTGCATACCTAGGTATCAATACATTGATGTATTTAAATGTTATTGAGCAAAAAGTGAGTTTTTATAGTTGTAAAATTGGCTATAATTACCTGATTTTCCGATAATGAGATTTTCAAATTTCATTGACAGTCTGTCGAGGTATGAACCCTTTTCCCACACGGTTTTAACATGTCAACAACAGTCGACCTTTGGTCACAACGGACAATTTCTCATTTTGCCACAATGTTTTCAACTTTTTAAAAGTCATGCTGTCGTTTATAGATAGTTTTTAAACTTGTATTTAGATGTTTCAAAGTCGTCTTCTGTATATAGATTTGTTGTATTTCCGAAAGGTTTTCACCCTTGCCCATAGACGATCAATATGCAGCATACGACTACAAACAACCCAGGCAAACTTTTCTAAAATCTCTTAATATGAAGTATAACTTTTTAGTAGAGTTGAAGCATTATGGAAAAAGGTGAACTTGTTCATTATGTGCAATTTCTTCTTTTGTTACGATGCTTTCAAATGTAACCTGCAGCAAAATCGGCATATATCGTCTGTATGAGAATAATGCATAGTGTTAAAGTGATAAAGGGTTCAGTACATAAAACTTATCATTAAAACCGACACGCTGGACTGATGATTAGATAGTTCGACTCGAGAGCGGGGTATCCCCTAATTTAAAAAAAAAAATAGGTAGACTCCATGCAGAAGGGGTAAAACCTTTTTTGCGCTTAGGCCCGTGATGATTCACTGTGTTAAATAATAAAAGGTTAACTCTATAAAGGTTTTCATTACAACGGATAATTGGAATGGTGGTTAGATGTTCGACTCCAGACCTTTGATAACAGGTAGATTCATGTTGGGGTTACCCTCTGTGGCTCTTAAAGAGCGGGGTATCGCCAATACATTGAAACTAGGTATACTCAAGTTGGGGTTACCCTCTGTAGCGCTTAGAGAGCGGGTTATCACCAAGACATTTAAACTAGGTAGACTCAAGTTTATGTTACGCTTTGTGGCGCTTAGAGAGCGGGCTATCACCGAAACATTTAAAATAGGTAGACACAAGTTGGGGTTACCCTCTGTGGCGCTTAGAGAGCGGGGCATCACCAAGACATTTAAACTAGGTAGACTCAAGTAAGGGTAAGCCTCTGTAGCGCTTAAAGAGCGGGGTATCGCCAATACATTTAAACTAGGTATACTCAAGTAAGGGTTAGCCTCTGTAGCGCGTAAAGAGCGGGGTATCGCCAATACATTTAAACTAGGTAGACTCAAGTAAGGGTTACACTCTGTGGCGCTTAGAGAGCGGTTTATCACCAAGACATTTAAACTAGGTAGACTCAAGTTTATGTTACGCTCTGTGGCGCTTAGAGAGCGGGCTATCACCGAAACATTTAAAATAGGTAGACACAAGTTGGGGTTACCCACTGTGGCGCTCACAGAGCGGGGCATCACCAATACATTTAAAATAGGTAGACACAAGTTGGGATTACCCCTTGTGGCGCTCAGAGAGCGGGGCATCACCAATACATTTAAACATAGGTAGACTCAAGTTGGGGTTACCCTCTGTGTATAACTATTGAATAGTTGGGACCCTCTTTGGAGCTTAGGCCTGTGGTTATCCTCTCAATATTTCAAAATAGGTTGACTCCAGTAGGGGGACCCTCTTTGGCGTTTAAGCCTCTGTGGATGCATCGATGTCAAGCAAAACGTACATGTTGGAAGCGTCAGTTACCCTGGAAACGTCAGGATACAATGAAATACCATTGAGAGCGGCTTTTAAAAATCATTTAAACAACGACTCGAAGACTACTTACAACCTATTTTAAAGTATGTTAAATCCAGACAAAATATTTCACTATAACCCTACCATTCTATCTAAGGAAACAAGTCGCAAGGTTCAGAGGGTCTAGCCACACATTTTGTTTTTAACTCGATAGGCATATTGGAATGGACAGATAAGGTAGAAGTTGTATTTATTGTCTGCATCATTTTAACTTTTATTATAATGAAGACAAATATCTGGTATGTGTTATATGCTTTCAATATTCAGATGTATGGGCACGTGTTTCATTGTATTCATTGTATCTTTGAAGGCTTTCTTTCATTAATGAGCAGTACCGATGAATTGACAATAAGGAAATTTCACTTCAGGACTCGTGAAAATGAAAGAGTCTCAAAGTAGCCAACAACAGTACTTTACCCAGTTATATGTGACCAAGACTCGACTAAATATTTTAAACATTTAACATTTGATATATATTCCTAAAACTGTGTATTATATGACAGCTCTGTATACGTATTTAGTCATTAGATGATGAGCCAGTGACCTTCATGTACAAAGAAAGGGTATTGTATGCACAACATCATGCAAACAACCTACCATTATTTTAGTCTGCCTTTGATGTAATCGATAATTAATAAAAATTAAAACATGGTTAAAATTAAGAACAAAAAACAACCTCTCATTTGGTCAGTATACTTTCGACTTTGTCCAAACAATTAACTCATCATTGCACGTTCTCTTATTGCCACAATGTTTTCATTTTTTATCTGGGGAGGATGTATTAAGTAAATGTCTCTGCATATGGGAAAGGGTACGTTAATGGTAGGTGTACGACAAACATTTAACCACAAACTTAGCTAAAAACAAACATGCAAAGCAACTTTGCAACAATTGTAAACAAGTTAGTCGGATGCCATTTGCAGTTTCCGTCATGGTCTGAAACAGTTTGAAAGTTTTATGGGAGACACAGAACAACAAATCTGAGTCATTTACAAACCGTTTTAGCGATTAGCGAAGAGCCAGATGATCTGTGCAGCTACTTACGGTATGATTCCTCCTTGTTAATCCTTGTTAATCATTCAATAATTTCAGTATTACTAGGTAATGTTCACCTGATAAATAGTGTTAACCCTTGCCCACGTACATACGCATTTAAATGCAGCAGACAAATAATGAAAACAATGTGGGAAAAAAAAATCATTAGTGGGGATATGTCCTGTTTGTATGCAGATATCTTCCTAATCATCACGAGGCGGACACTTTAACCACTACCCCATCGATATTGTTCTTAATTCACAAACTGATTTGAACTGGGAAACGTTTTATCAAGAGGTTTGGATTCTATCTAATTATGATAACACCAATTGAGTCATGGGAAAACGTACTAATAGGCTTTTGTGAACAATGTAGAACTAGATCAACCCGTGTATCCATGCAATCTGAATACTGTCCATATATTATTTACACACACTTGTTAGAATATTGTGTTCAACTTGTATTGAATATAATAAAGCTGAACTGATGAACAGGCTGATATGAACCCTACACTGTTGAGAAATACCAACTAGTATAGACTATAATAAGGCTGAGCAGATGAACAGGCTGATATGAACCCTACACTGTTCAGAAATACTAACTTGTATAGACTATAATAAGGCTGAGCAGATGAACAGGCTGATATGAACCCTACACTGTTCAGAAATACTAACTTGTATAGACTATAATAAAGCTGAGCAGATGAACAGGCTGATATGAACCCTACACTGTTCAGAAATACTAACTTGTATAGACTATAATAAGGCTGAGCAGATGAACAGGCTGATATGAACCCTACACTGTTCAGAAATACTAACTTGTATAGACTATAATAAGGCTGAGCAGATGAACAGGCTGATATGAACCCTACACTGTTCAGAAATACTAACTTGTATAGACTATAATAAGGCTGAGCAGATGAACAGGCTGATATGAACTCTACACTGTTCAGAAATACCAACTTGTATAGAATATAATAAGGCTGAGCAGATGGCCAAGCTGATATGAACCCTACACTGTTCAGAAATACTAACTTGTATAGACTATAATAAGGCTGAGCAGATGAACAGGCTGATATGAACCCTACACTGTTCAGAAATACCAACTTGTATATAATATAATAAGGCTGAGCAGATGGCCAGGCTAATATGAACCTTACACTGTTCACAAATACTAACTTATACCTGTTCTCATGCACGAGCGAAACTATATTAAACATGGTACTTTCACTCTTTTTCACTCAATGTCATTGGGTTAGCATTACGACTGACTCACTAGTGTAAGAATATATGAACCAGTAGTACAGGTAACTTGCCAAGGAAACGCCGTGATACACATGAAAATATGCTGAAGGCGGCGTAAAACACCAACCAATAAATAAATCAATCACAGGCTCAATTTGCCTTTTCTGTCAAACTTAACGGTATAATTGTTCCTCATAAACCAGTGTTGAAGGTTCGTCATTTAAGTACATTTTAACTATATTTCATGTAACAATGACATGAGCAAAGTATGACACAAGACAACTTTATCTCCTAGGTATGAGTCAAGAGAGCTTTGTCCATAACATATCCATACATATGGGAATCTATGATGTACGAAATAACCTCGGATAGCGAAGAAGGGGATTGCCATGAGTATGAAAAGGAGGATCGGTGACTAAAATTACGAACGATTTAGATCAGATTGTATTCGTGAAAATATTTTTATGCGCGAAATTAAACATTTCGTTATCAAAGCAAAAGGTTTCTGTGAATATGTTAACTACCATGTATGTTAAATAACCCAGACAGATACACTTGAAATAGTACACCGGAAATCTCTGTATCAGATTGTATCTTTTTTTCTCGATTACATTGTCACTTACTTGTCAAATGTTCAAGCGTGTATTAGTATTGTAAATTTTATCAAAGTTAAATTCCTTCCTGATTGATCATTCGCATCGGAAATTATCAACATTATCTTTAAGTGGTAAGCCTCTGTGGTGTAATCGTAGAGTGTCCGCCTCGAGTGCGGAAGGTTGAGGGCCAGGTCATACCAAATACTTTAAAAATCGTTGTAATGGCTGCCCTCCTAGGCGCTTAGTTACAGGGTTCATTGCCATAGAATAACTGAACAATTGTTGAAAGCTGCTTTATAAACGAGTATTTGATTTAGGTGGTCATGTCCCTTTCTCTCCCCCACCCCGCCCCCCCCCCCCCCCCCTCCAATATATATGATAAATATATCATGAACTCTTTGACCAAGAGTCTTTAACCTTTAGAAAATGATTTCTAACGTGATAACTTAGACCACCTGGTCAACGTGGGATTGTAGCCAGCTCATAGAAAATAATATCATGCGGGGTACACGTACAAAAAAAGACAAGTTTATGTCAACTTACCCCCGTGATATATCTGAAAACAGTTTAAAATGATGGCGTTAAACTACAATCAAATAATCAACTACACAACAACAAGTCTTACGTGTGGGAAGAAATAGGGAAAGTCCCCATTTATTTTATAAAGATCCTTTTCTTAACAGATGTTTAAATAAAACGATATATGAAAGTAGGGAAGTCTTTGTTTGTACATGAGATGAATACCTCCATTTCAATAGGTTATTGTCAGAAAATGTCAAACATTGATTTAAATCATTACAATTATGTTGCAATGTCGTGTGTGATGCATTCACTCTTTTTGCAACATTGTGTGAAAATAATATAATAATATGCATTCATGTTAATTCTTCCAAGTCGTATCAAGAAATTTCCATTTTCGTCTGCTGCATTTTGGCTCTCCGTAGAAAAAAGGCCTTGTTTTTTTAAAACGGATGCTCTTGAACGATGAAAATATCTAGGTTATGCATTTACTTTAACATTTAGTACAGTTGTGAAGTTAATATATTTTGTCTCAAATATGAAAACAATATTGGCATCTCTGTCTGTTTCTGTCACTCTGTCTGTCTCTGTCTCTGTCTCTCTCAGCATCTGTGTGTGTGTGTGTGTGTGTGTGTGTGTGTGTGTGTGTGTGTGTGTGTGTGTGTGTGTGTGTGTGTGTGTGTGTGTGTGTGTGTGTGTGTTTGTGTGTGTGTGTGTGTGTGTCTCTCTCTCTGTCTCTCTCTCACTTTCTCTCAATCTCTCTCTCTCTCTCTCTCGCTCTCTCTCTCTCTCTCTCTCTC
>JASEVX010000032.1:209768-317268 GCA_031761405.1 Serripes groenlandicus | reverse complement strand
CAGTGTAGGGTTCATATCAGCTGGCCATCTGTTCGCCTTATTATATTATAAACAAGATGGTATTTCTGAACATTTTAGGGTTCATATCAGCCTGGCCATCTGTTCGACTTATTATATTATAAACAAGATGGTATTTCTGAACAGTGTAGGGTTCGTATTAGCCTGGCCATCTGTTTGTCTTATTATATTATATACAAGACGGTATTTCTGAACAGTGTAGGGTTCATATCAGCCTTGCCATCTATTCGCCTTATCATATTATATACAAGTTGGTATTTCTGAACAGTGTAGGGTTCATATCAGCCTGGCCATCTGTTCGCCTTATTATATTATATACAAGATGGTATTTCTGAACAGTGTAGGGTTCATATCAGCCTGGCCATCTGTTCGCCTTATTATATATATATTCTATAAAAGTCGGTATTTCTGAACAGTGTAGGGTTCATATCAGCCTGGCCATCTGCTCAGCCTTATTAAATTCTATACAAGTTGGTATTTCTGAACAGTGTAGGGTTCATATCATATACTTTTATAGAGTTAACCTTTTATTATTTAACACAGTGCATCATCACAGGCCTAAGCGCCAAAAAGGGTAACCCCTTCTGCATGGAATCTACCTATTTATTTTTAATTAAGGGAATACCCCGCTCTCGATCCGGACTATCTTACAACCATTCCAACGTGTCCGTTTTAGTGATAAGTTTTATGTACTGAACCCTTTATCACTTTAACACTATGCATTATTCTCTTACAGACGATATGTGATGCTTTTGCAGCAGATTACATTTGAAAGCATCGTAACAAAAGAAGAAATTGCACATAATGAACAAGTTCACCTTTTTCCACAATGCTTCAACTCTACTAAAAGGTTATACTTTCATATTAAGATATTTTAGAAAAGTTTGCCTGGGTGGTTTGTAGTCGTATGCTGCATATTGATCGTCTATGGGCAAGGGTGAAAACCTTTCGGAAATACAACAAATCTATATACGACTTTGAAAACATATAAATACAATTTTGAAAACTCTCTATAAACGACAGCATGACTTTTAAAAAGTTGAAAACATTGTGGCAAAATGAGAAATTGTCTGTGGTACCCAAAAGTCGACTGACGTTGACAGGTTAAAACCGTATGGGAAGGGGTTCATATCTCAACAGACTGTTAATGAAATTTGGATTATTATCGCAATATCAGGTAACTATAGCCAATTTTACATCTATAAAAACTCATTTTTTGCTCAATAACATCTAAAAACATCAATGTATTTATACCTAGATATGGACAAATGCGACACAAACTTCATATTGGACAAACACTTTTAACGTTTTACTTTTAATTTTGTTTTAATGTTCACTTTGTACAGATACCTGACAGATTCAGATAATTTCATTGAAAGATTCGGATCTGGTCTACCAATATAGTCCAAAAGAAACCCATTTTTGTTTTTTCTTGAAAGGTGTGTTTATCTAACTGACTGCATTGTGAGTTTGTAGTTTTCAATTGTTTATTGTGCGCAAGGTGAAAGAGGCGATATAAGTTAAATGTACCAAACTGGTTCTTGTTCTGATGGGTTGCTAACATAGGTATCCCTTATAGCAGTTAAATTGTCCCTTTTTCTCTTAGACGTTGTCTTAAAGTTGATATGTAACCTTTTCCAGTAATATACATTGTATGTGTACCAACTGACTAACTGGATAGAAGTGTTAAAATTGAGGGCTAAAACTTGTTCATTTTACATTGAAATAAAGAATGTTTTTATTTAGAATGCTCTGATCTACATACGAGGGATTCCGAATGCAAACCCTAGCACTTTCCGAACATTTGGTTCTTTGACTTGCTTCGTGTTTATCATCGATACACGCCAGCACTTATTTCCTGGAAAGGAACATTACTTGATCTCCAGATGAATATGATACACTTTAAAGCACCTTAGTACCAGGACCTCTGAGTAGTCCGAGGTGTAAAACACTGAACCACTGAGCCACTCAAAAGTGTTGTATTTCCAGAAATACGGTTCCACATGGTGCACACATTTATAATGATATTATCTCCTTGCACAGAATTTATAATTCCCTCTAAAACAAGTGTTTCATTGATTGAGTGATTGATTGATTAATCAGAAATTAATTCCATTTCAACTTAATTTCAGCTATATAACGGCTTGCGTTACAGGGTTAGATATTAAATATTGGTGAGGCGGATTATTCTGTTATTTGAACGTAGCTCTGTAAAAAAAGCAATGAATTTTCGACTGGTAAAGATCTACACCAGCCAGCGCATCTTCGCAGTCTGATCAATGTATGCACTGATGCGCATGCATGGTAGTTTCTTTGCACGTATAACAGGTTGGTTTTTGCAATGAACCGCTCTTTTGAATCTCAATTCCCCATTGGATTGTAAAGTCCTTACAGCAGTGACACACTTTCAAAACGGCCATTTAAGCCTCTATTCTCGGAAAAGCATGTATGTGTTGTTGGTCTATCAGCTTGTCTGATGTCGGCACTTTGTATCAAGACTATACAGCGGGATGCTAATGTTATCTGGCTTTCAAGTTTCTCGATCTTGCTTACAGTACCGGAAGACACTTGTAAACCAGGTTAAACTTTGATTGTTGGTATGGTATTTCACGCTGGTTTCAGCACTTGTTCAGTTGTATGACGGTTTTCCAGTGTAATTTTCCAGAAGTATTGGTCCATTCATCCTGACACCAGCGAGTCATTCATAATGCTAACACAACAATCCTTAGCGATCAGAAGGAACGAGCCATTACTCCCAATGCTTAAAATATTTCAGGTATGACTGATGAAGGAATAAGAAAAATACTGCGGAGTGCACAGTCGAGTCTCAAACTTTCATCAGATAGTTTGAACCGTAAAGCAAGATAGGAGTTAACTCCCATAGCCCCCAGCATCTTCCATACTAACTGTGACGGGAAATTCTGATCCTTGTGGTTAACCCTTTCCCACATACAACAAAGCTGCAGCGCACGACTTTCAAAACATTTGCTACAAAATGTCAATAATCTGTTTTAATGAGTGCAATTACTAGATAGAGTTAAAAACAACATAGCAAATGGTGAAATTGTTCAGTACGAGCACTTTTTTGATTTGCAACAATGTTTTCAAAAGTCGTGTGTTGCAGAGATGTCAAAAAGCGTCTGTACATGAGACAAGATTAAAGGAAAAGAACCGTGTATCTGGCACGGTAACAAACAGAGAGTCAAGCGACACGAAAACCGACTTTCGGGATATACGAAGATCCGGAGTAGCCTATATACGCATCCGGAAAACGATCTAGCTGTATCATACTTAAAGGGAGGTAATATTGTGCCACTTTGCATAAACTAAGGGTACAGTTTTAACTTTCTTAGTGTTTTTTTATGCGATCAAGCAAAAGGTTTCTGACAATCTTATTATTCAAAACTAGATAACGCGCTGAACAAGAACGCAAACCTCCGAGAAATAAGACCATCAATATGTTAATAATGATATGATCAAAACATAACTGAACTTGTAGACACTTAAACTTAAGTTGTTCCTATTTTGTTTTTAAATTATCGATTTGTACGTATAACTATCAGATGTAATCACACTATATAAATTGTCTTCTAGTCACTTCCACGGATTCCTACTTGAAGACGCACGTTGATGCATCTGTAGCAGATGAATTTTGCAACGTTTTGAGAACAAGAAGAACTTCCAATAATGAGCAATTTCTCTTTTTGCCACAATATGTTCATGTTCATTCAATAATACAACTTCAATTTGCTGAAAATTGCAAAAGTATGGCGTAGATGTTTTCAAAGTAGTCTGCTGCATATTTTTGTGTATGTAATCTTTGGATTAAGACAAATGAGGCTTAAAACTATCATCTCGCTCTGGATTATACTGTGGCATGCATACAGCATACATTAACTAGGGCTATTTCGTGCACAGCGACAAGTTATATTCTCAATGAAATGGAAATAGTTACAGTTGCAAATGTACCGCAAGTTGTTTGTTTTGTGGGTGTTTTTGGTATTGAGTTTAACGCCATGTTCTACATTATTTCCGGTATATCACGGTGTGTCAGTGGTAACTTTAGTAACAAGTACTACTGGTCTATTTTTCCTGATACCGGCGAGTCGTAATGCTAACCCCAAAATCTTGAGTGCCAAGGAGGGAAAGCCATCACTACCGTTTAGAAAGTATTTTGTATGAAGCTGCCGAGGAGGACGCTCTACGACTCCACCAACGAGGTAGCCCCCATTAACTAGGGGCATGCTATATGGAATAATGAACATCAATTAAGGGTCGTTCTTTCGGATACTGGCTGGGCCAACACTCCCAATGACTGTCGTTATGGCTAGGCTAGTGTCATCTTTTTCACCAACTGGCTAAAATGTCCATCCAAGAATGTAGCTAAGTTGATAAACAATCAGCCAAGTAGACATCAATACAACTATACACTATAATTAACTTGTTGGCAAAACAAAAGGACACTCTAGACGTTTAAACCGCCCAGAGTTAGAGCGTCAGCCTGTCGTACCAGAGGTCCCTGGTTTGAATCCCGTGATGAGCGGGTTCTGCCTTTTGAAATTTTCCACACAAACGGCGCGAGTACTGGTTAAGTCTCCAGGAAGCAGACATTGAGCGTGATTAATGAAAGCTGAAAGTTTGTTTTGCAATTAATGTAAAATAAATTAGTTTAAACAAAACTAAACCGCGCCAACAGATCTTTCCAGGACACAGTCCAGTCATCTTAACCTCAACTGTTTTGGGTAGTTTTCACGAATAGTCTAGTTCTGTAAACGAACTTTTTGTATATTGCTGCATTCTGGCCGTGAATAAAATCGTATGTAAATCGCTTGAAATTATTGTAGCTGAACAGTTGTTTCAGATAAGTTTGTGACTTCAGACATTTTGTTCGAATGGTTCTTAGTTCGGAATAGTTTGTGAACAAAGTACTATCTCAATGGGGTAGTCGTAAGAATGACCACCTCGAGAATGATGTCAACGACATAAAGTATGTGAAGGGTAAAGTTCGGACCTATTGATTAAATGGTTCCTGGTTCGAATCAGTGTGTGAAATAAGTACTCGTTGGGGTAGTGGTTAGAGTGCCAACCTCGAGAGCGATGACTAAACAGAGTATATATGTAGTGATGAACCCTAGTCTCCTATTCAAACTGTTCCTAATACGAATCAGTATTAGAGAAGTGTTAGCGGTTATAACTCGTCTAACGAGTTGTCCATTTCCTACACTAGGATTAATACATTGCCTTGATAAGAGTCCAACGTTGTTGTAATCAACTACTCCTTATTAAAAGTATACGACGACATGCTTTTATGGGAATTGTGTAAATACAACCAGAGACTTGTTATGTATTCAATAGAGTACATTTGAAAAATAAAGTATATCAAAAGTGTAAGCATACACTGTTTATTAAGCATTATTCAGTAGTTCATGTATCTAAAATCTAACACAAACATATAGAACATTATATAAAACAAACTATATAAGGGATATAACAAAACACCGACAATGACAATATGTATACCTTATATATATATATAGGTTTAACGGGGTTAGTTTATGCGTAGTTAACTAACAAAAACATAGAGTTTTAAAAGCGAACAGTAAGGATTCAGATGAGCCTCTTAATACATGTTAACGTCTATATTGTTCGCACGCTAGGTATACAAATGCATACATATATCTTATGTTTTGGTTTTTGTATAATGTACTATCAAACTCTTAAAACACCTAACAACTAAAGAGCGAACAATGAGGATCCAGACAAGACTGTTGATTAATGTACTTATGTATGTATGCTAAAGTCCAAATTGTTCTTACTGTATTTAAACAAACACACACACAAATACGTCTTGGCTTAATAGGGAACAGTGCGGACTCAGATATGCCTGTTAATACTTGGATACGTGTAAAAGTCATTACATTGTTCGTACTGTTTGTTTACATGCATGTGTCTTATGATGTTAGATTCTGTATAATCTATTAACAAACAAAGATATCTTGACTTAAAAGCGAACAGTGAGGACTCTGATGGGCCTGTTAATACTTAGATACGTATTAACGTCCTTAAATCGTTATTTCAGTATTTATGTGTATTATGGAGTTAACATCTTTTAAATGAACTAATGTATCCGTCTTTTCTTTCAAGCTTACAGTAAGGGCGTAGACGAACATGTTATTACCTATGGTCTTATCACTGTGTATGGTCGTACATGATCGAGAAAGCATGTCCTGATGAAGGAATCATTTCCACTTACGTTATATGTCTTGATACACAAACTAATAATGAGATTACCGACACAGGATATTAAGCCTTTGGACATTTACGACCCGTTTTGAATTAGATCAACCCGCACATTCCTACAGCGTGGTCAGTGTGTTTATTTCATACCAACAGCTACTGTAGTGGTCTATCGATTAGGTGACAAAGCGTGTAGATCTTGATCAGAATAATGCATAGATGTTTTGCATAAAGGGGTGTCATGAAAGTAAGAGGTGGGGCTACATTTTTCTTTTCGTAATTGTATCCGTGCCTTGTCTAATTGTACGCTAACAGAAAAGACCGTGGTTGATGTGTGATGAAACTACAGGTACGATAAGGCTCATCCAAATCTTCACTGTTTTTATGTGCGACACAACCAACTTTGGGCTGAAGAGGCACACATCTATTACACTTTGAACAATTAAATATAGCCATTAAAACATAAAATAAAAAGATATTAATTAATAAAAGTTTAGTAAAATGAAAATTTCAACCAATATTTCAAGCAATTTCTTTTAAAAAGAATTAAATACAATTTACAGAATTAATGTACATAGTAAGCTTGATTCTATCGTTTTACCTCGATATTGTGTGACTTCTAAACAAATAATATAAATAGTCTACCAGAATATTTTCTAGATTGTAAAAAGAAAATAACGTTGTGATAAATGAAGATCCAGATCAGCCTTAACTTATATACAGTCTGATCAGGATCTACCCCCATCGGCTATCTTGTCGTATATACCGCAAAAGTCGCAAAAGTCACGTCTGAAGAACGGAAAACCGGACAAAAGATTGTATGGACAACATTTCCTATTCCATTTAGACTAAGCGAACAGAAAACGCCGATAATATAAATACAAGAAGTATACCTAGTTTGATCTTAACTAACAATATTTTTCAAAACTTCTGAATGTCCACTTTCGTGTTACGCGGCTAAAATAATGACTGTCTCAAATATACATTTTATATATTATTACGGGGCCTGCTATCATCCATCTATGCGTATCTATCACACGCAAATAGGAATTGTCGACAATGTTGGAAAAGACGGCTATTCAAATTATGGTCAATTTCTACTTTTCCGTAATTATTTTAATTGTAGTCAAAGCAACTTGTTATTTATTTTTCTAAGCGTTGTTATTAGTACGTAGGCCAATAGAAAACGACTTTTTTTTTGGAAGTCATCGGCATCTTATAAGACATCATAAAATGTCTATCTGGGACACTCATGAGTTTATCTAGTACCGAATAGGATCAACTGACCAGTTTTACCGTACTTGGATAAACCCACCATTAGGAAACCATCACTGGGTCTGAACGATATAGACACTGGCTTGTGTATCCCGTCCTTCCCTGACAACAATATCTTCTTTTGTCTACCATCATCTCGGATGATATGTACATTGTGAGAATCCACTCCACACACTAACAGGTTATCTTCTCCATCCACATACATTCCGGCGGGTGTCTTCAAATCTGTGTCAGAGTATCGGTATATCACGTGACCTTGCTTGTTCAAACATGTTACAGTGTTAGTGTCCCAATCAGAAACAAATATCTTACTGCCGTATCTGTTAACTTTAACAGAATCAGGCCTTGTAAATATATATTTACCGTTCTCCACTCGCATCCTTCTCTGTACTATACCGTCCATGTTGAGTACTCGTACTTCACCATTACCGGGACTATCATGACAGGTAACGTATATCTCGTCTCCATAAACATCTACACCGCAACAGTTTCTATCCATCTTCAACGTTTTCTTCACCTTCATCCAGGGGAATATTCTAACCCGCTGGAGTTGTTTGAGGCTACCTTGTGTAACTATGACGTCAGTGTCATTGATAGTAGACACGTCTACTGAATAGGTTTTTAAAAACTGGGTTTTTAAAAGGAAGTTTTCATCAAACAATTTCAGACCGACGTTGTTACATGCGAGTACGACATGTCCGTCAGGCATAAATGTACATCCCACTACTCTAATTGACGTCTCATCTATGGCCCGTTTCTCTTTCACAGAAATGTTCAGTATAGATGTCTGGTTTTGACTGGAATCAATTGATCCGATGTTAGTAACAGTGCCTACCGATTGTAACTGCTGGATCATGTCAGATAAGACGCCATTAGGTTGAAAACAAATGTTTATTGGATAAATTTCTTTCTCGATTTTACCAATAATAAGACCATATTCACTTGCACGTGAAGACGCTTTCTTAGACCCGACAAACATGACGTCATTTTCCCGCCTTTTCTCAGAATCCGACAAAGTTTTGTCTAGATCCCCTCACGTCACCGTCGATCTCTTTTTTAAACGTTTCTTCAATTTGTTGGATTTCTGAAGACATTTTCCTTTCAAGTTTATCCAGCTGGTCATTAATATCCTTGCGGAATTGTTGCATGTCGCTGAAGCAATTCTGTATCTGAGACATCAAGGTTGATTTATCAGTGTGTCTGTTCTTTATAAAGTCATCATATCTAATTGTCAAGTCTCTCAGAAGATTAGCGACTTTCTTAAGCTCCTTTTCAACATCAATTTTAGCACTGTGTTTGCAGACAGTGCTTGTATTACATGTTGCATGGTTCGTCATTTTACAGGTGGGACACGTGACCTCATCATGAGTGCAGCAGTAGGTATCGAGTAACGATCTTCTGTGTGTATCACAGCACATAAATGGTAGCGTCGGTTGTTTCCTCGTAGATACTGATGGTATGTTACTCCCTATCAGAATTGTATGGTCCCTCGTCGCTTTAGACCCTCTGTGTGCCATATCACATGACTGGCAGAGGTACTCACAACATATGTTACAGTAGGATATGGCCCCCGATGTTTTACCATTCGACAGACAAACGTCACAGTCTTGGTTGTATATCTCGTCAGATCCTTTATACAGAGATTGGGATCCAGAAGCCATGATTATGTTCTACGCTTCTGTACTTTGCTACTTCTCCCTGAAATGAAAGTTAATAACGAAATATTAATACAAACACATACCGTGTTGATTGTTCATTCTGTGGTTTTGTTCGACATATAAGAATTAAATGAGCCCGTTAATGGGAGAATGTGTAAGTTGACTTTGGTACATAGTGCAGTTCCAGATCAGCCTGTGAACATTTTGATCAAGATATTCACTGTTCAAATAGTTCTTACAATTGTGTAAGTGTTCAATGTGTGTATATTACGATAAGACGGAGCAGATGTACAGGGTGAGCTGAACTTACATTGTTCACAAATGCCAACTTCTACCTTTTCCCACGGACGGGCTGATGAATGTCCTTATAAACTTTCATGATGAATAGGTGAATAATGTGGTCTATAGAGTGTTTAAAACGTTTGGTTAAATTTTGAAATAGTGGCATTGATTTTTACCGATATTTGGTGTAGATGTATATTCTGGTTAACTTTCATTAATATTGTATGAAAAGGAAGGGAGAATTCACAATGATTTCCCCTAAATTTGACCTAGTGAAATCGTTTTGGACCCCAAGTGAGCCCGTTTCAAACGTGACTGAGATCTGATGGAAGCGAGTATTCTGATCAATTTTCATGAAGATGAAATGGACAAAGAAGAGAAAGGTGACCTATCGAGTGTTCACAAGATTTTCCTCAATTTGTCCTAGTGACTTAGTGTTCACAAGATTTTCCTCAATTTGTCCTAGTGACTTAGTTTCTGAACCCACGTTACCCAGTTTCAAACTTATCCTAGAGTTGATGTAAATTCATATTTTTTTGTACTGACATGCAGATCGGATGAGAATTTCTAGAGTGTTCAAATGTTGTTGTTTTTAACTTTGAGCTTTGATCTAGGTTTTCACCCCTTGCGAACAAGTTTTCAATTCTACCGATATCACATGAAGATATATGAGACATTTGGTCTCTACAGCGTTCAAAGGTTTTCCCTAAAACGGGACCCTTTACCTAGTGTTTGACCACATGTGACCCAGTTTCGAACTTGATCGATATTTAATGACTACGAATGTTCAGATGAATTTTCGTGAGGATTATGTGAAAAATGTAGCTCCTAGAATTTTCACAATATTTCGTTTTTAATTTTTACCTAGTGTCCTAGTTTTGACGCAATCCGACCAAGTTCCAAATTTTGACCGAGATATAATGGTAGCTAAGTGAAAAAAGGGTGAGGCTTGTGACCTTTAAAGAGTTCAAAAGGTAGATCTCAGTGTTGACGACGGACGTCAACCTCAATCCTTATTGTGTGTGTGTCATGAATAGTTTGTTTTCTTTGTCTTAGTCCACACCTCTAACTACCTGAGATCAAATCTTGCACTCTGACGTACAAACAGAAATATAAGTACGCAACATTAATTGTGACGACTATGGATCTCGCTATTGGTCTTACTTGGCTCATAAGCCTAGCTACAACAAACAATACCTCGGGCTGAGGGTGTCTCGCCTTTATAGGGAATTTGACCTAGTGACCTAGTGTTTGACCTACCCCATTACCCCATTATCCAGTTTTGAACTTGAACGAGAAAAATGATTTATAGAGTGTTTCTAACAGTTGACCTAGTAACCTCGTCTTCGACCCCTCATGACCTTTTTGTGAAGTTGACCTAGATTTGATGAAGACATTTCTAGTGGTTCAATTTCGTGAAGATTGAATGGAGAAAGAGACTTCTAGAGTTTTCAGAAGATTATTTCAACATTTTAACTGGTGACCTAGTTATTGAAACCCCATGACCCAACAATACATCTTACAAAATTTCAGAATTCACCATGGGTTGCGGAAATATAAACAATGTTAAGTTTTGAGATTAAGTTACGTAACCAAGGTCAAGTTCTAATAAATTATGACCTTGACCTTAATAATTTTGACGATGAATGACATTTCATGATCCAACAATACATCTAACAAAGTTTCAGAAAAATTCCAGCAGGGCTTGCTGAGATATAACCAAGGTTAAGTGTTGAGGTTAAGTTACCTGACCAAGGTTAAGTTCTGGCAAATTATGACATTGACATTGACACTTTTGACGTTGAATGATGTTTAATGACCCAACAATACATCTGACATAGATTCAGAAAAAACTCCAGCAGGGGTTGCTGAGATATAACCAATGATAAATTCAGATGTGACCATACAATACATCTGACAAAGTTTCGGAAAACATTCCAGCAGGGGTTGCTGAGATATAACCAATGATAAATTTTGAGGTTAAGATATCTAACCAAGTTCAAGTTCTGCCAAATTATGACCTTCACCTTGAACACTTTGACGTTAAATGATGTCCCATGACCATAAAATACATCTGACAAAGTTTCAGAATTTCAGCAGGGGTTGCTGAGATATAGATATTTGTAAAGCGGCCGCCGTCGCCAGAAAAGTGACTGCTATGTCTCACTCCACTATCGTGGTCGAAACAAAAAGGTAAATATCAAAATTGTATCCTTAGATGGTGTAACCTACAAAAGAAGTTTTAGGGTCGGGCCCGGGATTGACATTGCCAATGGGTTTTTTAAAGCACGCGGAAGTCTCATCGGCTCTTTCCCTGATCTCTCTAACGGACACTTTCAGAAATGTTAACACCATTCGGATTCGAGTGTAGATCAGAAACGTTTATTAGTTTTCAGTTTATGACAATGTTAACATAATGTTAACACCATTCGAGTACGAGAATAAATCAGAAACGTTTAGTAGTATTTTTAGTTTATGACAATTTTAACATAATGTTAACACCATTCGAGTTCGAAGATATATCAGAAACGTTTAGTAGTTTTTAGTTTTTGACTATTTCAACAATATAAACACCGATCGGAACAAGGGTAGATCAGAAACGTTTAGTAGTTTTTAGTTTATGACTATTTAATATAATGTTAACACCATTCGAGTACGAGGGTAGATCATAACCGTTTAGTAGTTAACTGTTTATGACTATGTTTACATAATGTAAACACTATTCGAGTACGAGGGTAGATCAGAACCATTTAGTAGTTTACAGTTTATGACTATTTTAACATAATGTTAACACCATTCGAGTTTAAGAGTAGATCAGAAATGCTTGAGAATTTTCAGTTTATTACTATTTCAACATAATCTAAACAGCATTCGATTTTAAGGGTAGATCAGAAACGTTTCGTCGTGTTCAGTTTATTAATATTTCAACATAATGTAATCATCATTTGAGTGCGAGGGTAGAAAGGAAACGTTAAGTAGTTTTCATTGATTGATTGGGGTTTAACGCCGTTTTTAACAATTTCTCAATTATGTCACGGCGGCCAGTTCACCTACTCATGCATTTCCTGGTTTTCTCACACCAGTACTCCACACAACAATCTTCCCAAGCAACTGGCTGCTTTTCCACATAGACTAAGCCCATTGGTGGAAGACGAATGACGCATGTCGCATTGACTTTTGTCAATCCTCGGAAAGAAAGTTGGCCGTGCCGGGATTCGAACTCACAACCCCTGGATTGACAGCCCGCGTCGCTACCGACTGAGATACCGGGGCATAGTTTTCAGGTTATGTCTTTTTTAAAATAATGTAAACACCATTCCATTTACGCTATTTAACTTTTTCTAAAGATATTTCTCATTTTAAATCTTATTTTTTACCATATTTCTTCAAGAAAATCTGTATTATTCTAAACGCTTGTAATTTCAGACTATGAAACATATTGGAATAATATAAATGTTCATAATTAAAGCATGTTCTATACACATTATTTTGAATTGCTGATCTTGTATTATAATACATGATAAACATGATTATAGTAAGGTTGAGGTTTAATCAAATAAAGACATAGAAAAGAAATAGAACAGATCAAGGGCCGACTCGGAACTGATTTTGAAATGTGCTCTTCGTTAATGGTATTAGTTGTCGGTTCCTTGTACACAATATTAATCCCAATGAACAGACATGACTAGATTTATCTGTTTATCTGGTATGCTATTTTAGATAATTCCGATTTTAAGAACTATTGTGAAAGCCATGTAACGTCAGGCAAAGTGGAAGTATCATTTTGAGACAAAAGAGATAGGTCAAATGTGTAAGAGTTATACCACAAATTATGTATTGAAGGTCAAACACGAATATCTGTGTAGGGCTTTGTACCCAAACCAAACTATCAAATATTGAGGAACAACTGGGAATCGGGTGCCGTAATTGAATCAAAACCACAGACTTCGAGTAGTTTGAAAGTTAGTATATAGTCAGCGCCTTCCTCTCGTCGTCATTCAGCTATAGGGGTTAAAACGATTGTGTCTGCATCGCAGCCAATAGATGTTCTTCTTTGGTCGCAGAGCCTATCGACCTCTCTCCCTAGAGCACCATTTAAATGCCTTTGGCTCGTTAGGGGTTGATTTTTGGCATTACTGACACTCAATTACTAAACGACTGATACTCCATAAGTCTGCCAACCGACGTCAGAGACATTTATTAGGATAAAAGTGAACAGTTCAAAACATCAAATGGTAACACAACTGTCCTTGGTTTAAACAGGTTCAATGCTTTTAACAGCCAAAATAATTACATTATTAACTTCCTCTATTCGTTTGACCTGTGTCGGGCGTATGTGTCTTATCAGTGATTTAGATTTGGGGCCACTAAATCAATTTTTTCTTATGTTTTTTTTTTTTTAAATATCACTCCACTATTGTCAGAATAGTTTTCGAGATAGCAACATAGGGGGCTGGTTGTGGAAGCATTTATCATCTGAAAAGCAATATTTCGCTAAAAGAACGTGTACACTCTTTTAGTTACTCATGATAACTCGGCCCAATTTGATTGCTCTATTATCATTTGCACTTTTCGTGCAAAGTACAATTGTACAAGGTTTATGTATACGATATGACGACAAGCATATTTGGACCATATGAGAGCAAAACATATTTTAAAATCGTAATAATTCCAAAAAAGCTTAATACTATGAAAAAAGGCGTAGTAACGTAGAACAATGCATACTAATGCAAAATCAATACATAATAATGCAAAGAAAGGCGTAGTAACGTGTAATTAAGGCGTAGTTACGTTAAACAAATGCGTTTTGATGCTTATAAGGCATCATTTTGAGAAAGAAAGGCGTATTAAAACGATACAAATGCGTATTAGCGTCACAAAATGTGTTATTATGCGACAGAATGGCGTAGTTACGCTAGCAAATGCGTATAAACGCTAATAAAAGGCGTAATTACGCGAGATAATGGCGAAGTTACGTTTTTGGTTTTAGCTATATATAAATTGAATAGTGCTTTAAAAACTCTTTATCAACCCTGAGAGTCCATATGCCAAACCAAATTGGGTCCTCGACTTGAACATTACCGCCTTCTTATTTACCATCTGTTTCTGTTTTCCACCCCTTTCAAGTCAAGCAGTTTTATCAATTGGTAAATAGGCTAAATATTAAATATTATCCCTTGGAACATTGTATCCAAATTGTTTACACTTTAAATGTATCCAGCGATAACCATGCAAAGCACCTGCTGTTTCAAGCTGAGAAAGAACGAATCAAGCAACGTCAGATAAATCCGAATGAGTCTTTCTCCGGAAAAGGCCACGTGACTTTAACTTTCCTTTTAATGTAGAAATGCTAATAATAACTCCTTAGCTAATACAGTTTACATTTCTTTGATGCTAACTCCTAGTCATAAAATACAAATGGATCAGATTGGTGACTTGATACATCATACAATGTCAAAATCATGATTATGAATAAATAGGTATTTAAGCGTGTATTCTTTAATCTTTTATATCCCCTAAAAAGCGTTATGGCGTTGACGCATTTTTTCGTGTAAATAAGTCTTCCTTTCGCGTTATTACAACTTTTATTGCGTAATTCAGCCTTTCTTTCGCTTTACTATGCCTTAATTTCACGTTACTACTTATTTTGTCTGCGTTACTACGCCTTTTTTTCGCACAATAACGCATTTTATTTCGCGTTACAACGCATTTCTTTCTCATTACGATGCCATTTATCTGCGTCAAAACGCCTTTCATTCGCATTAAAACGCATTTTCTTTCGCGTTAATCACCTTTCCTTCGCGTTATAGCGCCTTTATTTCGCGTTACTAATCCTTTCTTTCGCATTTCGCAATATTTCCGTTATTATGCCTTGTTCGAAACGACTACTCTTTGTTCGCATTATAACGACCTGTTTACCTGATAAGTTTTTTACAGTATACTTGATTGCCGAACGTGTCTTTTGCATCACAAACAAAAGCCATGTGGTTCATGAGAACTGAGTAGTTTTAACAATTAATTGTTGGTTTGTTTGTGATGCATGGCGATGGGCGTGGCTTAAACTACGATCTCGGATCTATGTATTGTTACCAATACCAGAACGACATCTACACAGCGTGTAAACTTAACCGTACATACTCTATGATGTCACTTAGAGACGGACATGCATATAGGGAGAGGGAGAGAGAGAGAGTGAGCGACAGAGAGAGATATGGGGGTAGAGAGAGAGAGGGGGATATATATTTATAGAGAGAGAGAGAGAGAGGTATAGACATACAGCCAGAGAGAGAGTGAAAGAGAGTGAGAGAAAGAGAGAGAGGGGGAGAGAAAGAGCGATAAAGAGAGAGGGAAAGAGAGAGAAACATACACATAGACATGTAGAGAAACAGACATACATAGAGAGAGGGGTAGAGACAGACACACATAGAGAGAGAGAAAAAACGTCATACAGTAAGAGAGGGGGAGATGTATGGAAAATGAGAGAGAGAAAGACAATGAGAAAGAGTGAGGGGTATGAAGAGTAGCAGAGATAAAGAGAGAGGGAGTGGGCGACGTAAAGAGAGAGAGAGATAGAGAGAGAGAGAGGGAGAGAGAGAGAGAGAGAGAGAGATAGAGAGAGAGAGAGGGAGAGAGAGAGAGAGAATAGAACAGATGGGTAGAGAGAAAAATAGTGAGAGGATGAGAGAGAGAATAAGAGGATGAGAGATATGGGGTAGAGAGAAAAACAGAGAGAGGAGAGAAAGACAGAGGAAGATACGGAGGAGAGAGAGAGAGAGAGAACGAGAGAGAGAGAGAGAGAAAGTGAGAGAGAGAGAAGAGACAGAGAGAGAGAGAGAGACACACACACACACAAACACACACACACACACACTCACACACACACACACACACACACACACACACACACACACACACACACACACACACACACACACACACACACACACACACACACACACACACAGATGCTGAGAGAGACAGAGACAGAGACAGACAGAGTGACAGAAAGAGTGAAAGAGAGTGAGAGAAAGAGAGAGAGGGGGAGAGAAAGAGCGATAAAGAGAGAGGGAAAGAGAGAGAAACATACACATAGACATGTAGAGAAACAGACATACATAGAGAGAGGGGTAGAGACAGACACACATAGAGAGAGACAAAAAACGTCATACAGTGAGAGAGGGGGAGATGTATGGAAAATGAGAGAGAGAAAGACAATGAGAAAGAGTGAGGGGTATGAAGAGTAGCAGAGATAAAGAGAGAGGGAGTAGGCGACGTAAAGCGAGAGAGAGATAGAGAGAGAGAGAGAGAGAGAGAGAGAGAGAGAGAGAGAGAGAGAGGGAGAGAGAGATAGAGAGAATAGAACAGATGGGTAGAAAGAAAAATAGTGAGAGGATGAGAGAGAGAATAAGAGGATGAGAGAGAGGGAGTAGAGAGAAAAACAGAGAGAGGACAGAAAGACAGAGGAAGATACGGAGGAGAGAGAGAGAGAGAACGAGAGAGAGAGAGAGAGAGAAAGTGAGAGAGAGAGAGACAGAGAGAGAGAGACACACACACACACACAAACACACACACACACACACACACTCACACACACACACACACACACACACACACACACACACACACACACACACACACACACACACACACACACACACAGATGCTGAGAGAGACAGAGACAGAGACAGACAGAGTGACAGAAACAGACAGAGATGCCAATATTGTTTTCATATTTGAGACAAAATATATTAACTTTACAACTGTACTAAATGTTAAAGTAAATGCATAACCTAGATATTTTCATTGTTCAAGAGCATTCGTTTTAAAAAACAAGGCCTTTTTTCTACGGAGAGCCAAAATGCAGCAGACGAAAATGGAAATTTCTTGATACGACTTGGAAGAATTAACATGAATGCATATTATTATATTATTTTCACACAATGTTGCAAAAAGAGTGAATGCATCACACACGACATTGCAACATAATTGTAATGATTTAAATCAATGTTTGACATTTTCTGACAATAACCTGAAATAGAGGTATTCATCTCATGTACAAACAAAGACTTCCCTACTTTCATATATCGTTTTATTTAAACATCTGTTAAGAAAAGGATCTTTATAAAATAAATGGGGACTTTCCCTATTTCTTCCCACACGTAAGACTTGTTGTGTAGTTGATTATTTGATTGTGGTTTAACGCCATCATTTTAAACTGTTTTCAGATATATCACGGGGGTAAGTTGACATAAACTTGTCTTTTTTTGTACGTGTACCCTGCATGATATTATTTTCTATGAGCTGGCTACAATCCCACGTTGACCAGGTGGTCTAAGTTATCACGTTAGAAATCATTTTCTAAAAGTTAAAGACTCTTGGTCAAAGAGTTCATGATATATTTATCATATATATTGGAGGGGGGGGGGGGGGCGGGGCGGGGGAGAGAAAGGGACATGACCACCTAAATCAAATACTTGTTTATAAAGCAGCTTTCAACAATTGTTCAGTTATGCTATGGCGTTTCCTGGGTTAGTTACCAGTTCTACTGGTTTATATATCCTGACATCATCCAGTCAGTCGTAAAGCTAACCCTGTAACTAAGCGCCTAGGAGGGCAGCCATTACAACGATTTTTAAAGTATTTGGTATGACCCGGCCCTCAACCTTCCGCACTCGAGGCGGACACTCTACGATTACACCACAGAGGCTTACCACTTAAAGATAATGTTGATAATTTCCGATGCGAATGATCAATCAGGAAGGAATTTATCTTTGATAAAATTTACAATACTAATACACGCTTGAACATTTGACAAGTAAGTGACAATGTAATCGAGAAAAAAAGATACAATCTGATACAGAGATTTCCGGTGTACTATTTCAAGTGTATCTGTCTGGGTTATTTAACATACATGGTAGTTATCATATTCACAGAAACCTTTTGCTTTGATAACGAAATGTTTAATTTCGCGCATAAAAATATTTTCACGAATACAATCTGATCTAAATCGTTCGTAATTTTAGTCACCGATCCTCCTTTTCATACTCATGGCAATCCACTTCTTCGCTATCCGAGGTTATTTCGTACATCATAGATTCCCATATGTATGGATATGTTATGGACAAAGCTCTCTTGACTCATACCTAGGAGATAAAGTTGTATTGTGTCATACTTTGCTCATGTCATTGTTACATGAAATATAGTTAAAATGTACTTAAATGACGAACCTTCAACACTGGTTTATGACGAACAATTATACCGCTAAGTTTGACAGAAAAGGCAAATTGAGCCTGTGATTGATTTATTTATTGGTTGGTGTTTTACGCCGCCTTCAGCATGTTTTCATGTGTATCACGGCGTTTCCCTGGCAAGTTACCTGTACTACTGGTTCATATATTCTTACATTAGTGAGTCAGTCGTAATGCTAACCCAATGACATTGAGTGAAAAAGAGTGAAAGTACCATGTTTAATATAGTTTCGCTCGTGCATGAGAACAGGTATAAGTTATTATTTGTGAACAGTGTAATGTTCATATTAGCCTGGCCATCTTCTCAGCCTTATTATATTCTATACAAGTTGGCATTTCTGAACAGTGTAGGGTTCATATCGGCCTGGCCATCTGCTCAGCCTTATTATATTCTATATAAGTTTGTATTTCTGAACAGTGTAGGGTTCATATCAGCCTGGCAATCTGCTCAGTCTTATTATAGTCTATACAAGTTTGTATTTCTGAACAGTGTTGGGTTCATATCAGCCTGGCCATCTGCTCAGCCTTATTGTATTCTATATAAGTTTGTATTTCTGAACAGGGTAGGGTTAATATCAGCCTGGTCATCTGCTCAGCCTTATTATTATCTATATAAGGTTGTATTTCTGAACAGTGTAAGGTTCATATCAGTCTGGCAATCTGCTCAGCCTTATTATATTCTATATAAGTTTGTATTTCTGAACAGTGTAGGGTTCATATCAGCCTGGCCATCTGCTCAGCCTTATTATATTCTATATAAGTTTGTATTTCTGAACAGGGTAGGGTTAATATCAGCCTGGCCATCAGCTCAGCCTTATTATTATCTATATAAGGTTGTATTTCTGAACAGTGTAAGGTTCATATCAGTCTGGCAATCTGCTCAGCCTTATTATATTCTATATAAGTTTGTATTTCTGAACAGTGTATGGTTCATATCAGCTTGGAAATCTGCTCAGTCTTATTATAGTCTATACAAGTTTGTATTTCTGAACAGGGTAGGGTTCATATCAGCCTGGCAATGTGCTCAGTCTTATCATAGTTTATACTTGTTGGTATTTTCTGAACAGTGTAGGGTTCATATCAGCCTGTTCATCTGCTTAGCCTCATTATATTATATACTAGTTCGTATATCTGAACAGTGTATGATTCATATCAGCTTGGCCATCTGCTCAGCCTTATTATATTCTATACAGGTTGGTATTTCTGAACAGTGTAGGGTTCATATCAGCCTGTTCATCTGCTCAGCCGTATTATATTCTATATAAGTTGGAATCGCTGAACAGTGTAGTGTTCATATCAGCCTGTTCATCTGCTCAGCCTTATTATAGTAAATACAAGTTGGTATTTCTGAACAGTGTATGGTTCATATCAGCCTGTTCATCTGCTCAGCCGTATTATATTCTATATAAGTTGGAATCGCTGAACAGTGTAGGGTTCATATCAGCCTGTTCATCTGCTCAGCCTTATTATAGTAACTACAAGTTGGTATTTCTGAACAGTGTAGGGTTCATATCAGCCTGTTCATCTGCTCAGCCTTATTATATTCTATATACGTTGGTATTTCTAAACAGTGTACGGTTCATAACAGCCTGTTCATCTGCTCAGCCTTATTATAGTCTATACAAATTGGTATTTCTGAACAGTGTAGGGTTCATATCAGCCTGTACATATGCTCAGCCTTATTAGAGTCTATACAAGTTGGTATTTCTAAACAGTGTACGGTTCATAACAGCCTGTGCATCTGCTCAGCCTTATTATAGTCTATACTAGTTGGTATTTCTGAACAGTGTAGGGTTCATATCAGCCTGTTCATCTGCTCAGCCTTATTATAGTCTATACAAGTTGGTATTTCTGAACAGTGTAGCGTTCACAACAGCCTGTTCATCCGCCCATCCTTATTATATTCTATACAAGTTGGTAATTATGAACAGTGTAGGGTTCATAACAGCCTGTTCATCTGCTAAGCCTTATTATTTTCTATACAAGTTGGTATTTCCGAACAGTGTAGGTTTAATATCAGCCTGTTTATCAGCTCAGCCTTATTATATTCTATACTAGTTGGTATTTCTGAACAGTGTAGGGTTCATATCAGCCTGTTCATATGCTTAAGCCTTATTATATGATATACTAGTTGGTATTTCTGAAAGGTGTAGGGTTCATATCAGCTTGGCCATCTGCTCAGCCTTATCATATTCGATACTAGTTGGTATTTCTGAATAGTGTAGGGTTCATATCAGCATGTTCATCTGCTCAGCCTTATTATAGTCTATACAAGTTGGTATTTCTGACAGTGTAGCGTTCATATCAACCTGTTCATCTGCTCAGCCTTATTATAGCCTACACAAGTTGGTATTTTTTAACAGTGTAGGGTTCATATCAACCTGTTCATCTGACCAGCCTTCTTATATTCTGTACAAGTTGGTATTTCTGAACAGTGTAGGGTTCATAACAGCTTGTTCATCTGCCCTGACTTATTATATTCGATACAAGTTGGTATGTCTGAACAGTGTAGGGTTCATATCAGCCTGTTCATTTACTCCGCCTTATTATATTCTATACAAGTTGGTATTTCTTAACAGTGTAGGGTTAATATCAGCCTGGCCATCTGCTTAGCCTTATTATAGTCTATACAATTCGGTATCTCTGAACAGTGTAGGGATCATATCAGCCTGTTCATCTGCTCAGCCTTATTATAGTCTATACAAGTTGGTATTTCTAAACAGTGTAGGGTTCATAACAGCCTGTTCATCTGCTCAGCCTTATTATATGAGAGAGAGAGAGAGACAGAGAGAGAGAGACATGAGACTCTAGTTTACCTATTTAAATAAATAAATGTATCACCATACGATCTCGTTTAGTTACCTCGTGGACAATTTGATGTAGCTGGCCAGAGTGCTACATAAGATATTTGATGCCGTGACAATGGATAATCGAACTTGTGTTGTGTCGGACATGATGTGCGTAGTAATGTGAAAGGTAGTGTTGGACACTTTGACAATTTGACCTGATGTGAAATGTAGTGTTGGACACTTTGACAATTGTGTTGCCGTATTGAGCCATCCAGAGACGTTTGCCAGTGAATCGTAAGTTACAATCTTTTGTTATTCCTTTTACGTAATTGGCAAGGCAAAATGACAGAAAAAATGTTTTTAGAGTTGTTTCAGTCTGTAGATGGACACATGACTAATTTAAATACCACTATGGGGGCTCAAACCGTGGCGAAAGTTGTTCAAAGATTTGACGGTAGGAATCTAAAAGAATTTAAAGAATGGATTAAAAGTATTAAACAATTTGGCACTCTTACTAGAAGATCTAATGAAAGGGTGAAATATATAGCATATCAGGCAAGCATAGGCCCTGTCAGTGATTTCATTAAACGATATATTGAACAGTATGCTGATCACACCTGGAATCGAATTAATGGGGAGTTAAAAACGCGGTTTGGCGAAGTAGTAGATTCTCAGCATGCGCTGCTGATTTTGAGGAAAATTAGTCAAAAAACGGGGGAAAACAGTACAGGCTTATGCCGAGCGCATGTTAAATATGGGGGAAGATGCTTTTCTTGAAATGAAAAAAATGAGGGAAATCCAACAACTATTTCAGAACGCGGTAACGATAGCTACGCGATTTCAATTGCGAACGGGTCACGCGCCAAGAGAAAATCATCAAGTTGATGAGGCCGTCCCGATGGAGGTCGATCACTATCGACAGAAAATTAAGTGTAATAACTGTCAAAAGATAGAGCACCTCATTGCAGATTGTAGAGCGCGGAACAGTTACGGGCAAGTAAGTCTTGCGCAAGTCAGGAAAGATAAGGGTCGATACAGAAAAAGCATTATCTGTTATCAATGCGTAGAGCCAGGCCACTATACTTGGGAATGTAGAAAAAGAAGCAATGTGTCTTCTGGAATCCATAAGTCAGGGCAACATTTTAACGCAAATACTTTCCGTATGTAGAAATCGGGAAGTTGGCTGTAAAAACAGAACAAAAATACTAGTTTTATAAAGTCTGCAGGTGTAGGCTCAAAGTCACTTCTTCTTTAATTTTTGAAACAAAATACAGAACATATTGCTAAATTCTTGTGCCGAGGTATGCTCGCACGCAATCAAAAATAAAGAATCTTCCGCAAATAGTTCATGTTTGTTATTGACAGGTACTCAAACATTCGGAAAATCCTCATTTGAAAAGGGTTACATTGGAAATAAGCCCAGAGTGCTTATCACTAATGTTGTTGTTAAACTTTCCTGGATTCGTTTCTCCGAAAACACTGAGTTTGTTAACCTCAACGCGCCCCCGATATACACACAACAGGTCATTATATAATGCGTATATACAGGTATGCACCCTCTCATTAAACTCTGACCATATCGCACCAGTTGAACAACCGTAAAGTTATAGACATTTAACGTGCACAACAGTGTTTGTATAGGGAAAATAATGAGTGTGCTGTCAATACCAATGATAAGGCTTGACGATAAATTCGAGGTATATCTATCTGTACCAATCATATCTCCGAAGCCACTCTATCATGTCCAATAAACATTTCTTACTTCGGTAACGATTGTTAACTTACCTACCTTTTAGTTCAAAGCAATTGGTTAATTATTTCTAGGATGGATTTACATTTCGATTTGATATGAATTGATCAGCATACGAAAGTTGAAATTAAATCACCTATTGACTTAAGGGGGCTCAAACAGGAATGCTCTGCATCAATAGAGTATTTCACACTCGCAGCACCGTATGTTGTAGAAGTTACCCCTGCAACTATGATCAACACATTTGATCTAAGGGCAGTGAACTTTTCCCAAAACGTGCGATGGGATAAAGTAAGCTATTTAAAAGAGTTAGAATTTACAAGAAGCAATTGCTTATTTTAAATAAAACCATGTATGAGCCTTTCCGGAAGGCTCTGCAGGGTTTGTTGTCCGAAATAGTGTATTTCGATAAAATACGATGTGACACTAAAAATGAAGCAAGTTTGTCGCGTAGCCTTTTGTATTACGTTAGCCTGGGTATTGCCATAGTGGTTATGAGTATGTTGTTAAAAAAAGAAACTGAAGTGTTTTAATTAACTGTCTGCCAAATTGTTTACGTAAATGGATGACAAAAGGGCGGAACGAAGCGGTTCACAATGAAGTTGAACTCCAATCCATGGATAATGGCGGGAACCAACCGCCAACCGTTTCAGTGCCGTCCGGAGAAGGGTTAACAGGGTACTGGGGACGCCTAGATAGTACCTGTATGATATATCAGAGTTTGTTTTTGAGCAAAGGGGCTCATAATGCTCCGGAAAAGAACTAACTATGTTTAATGTGTTTGTTGCAGTTAATTTGCAGTCTATATAATCGTATATCTATTGTAACCCTATACTACGTTCACGTTGCTTTCATGTGTAGATATGTGTAGACATTTTAATCATATCGAGATCATAAATTATCAACGTATAGTCAGATTTTGTGTTTGTTAACTATAATGAGCTGTGCGGTTATCTGCCTAGTGATGGACACACCATTAAGATGATGACGAGCGGGAAAAATACTAACAAACCGTGGAATCAACAGTTTAAGATACATACCTGTGGGTATAGTGTTGTTCTAGAAGATAAAGCCAGCTGTTGAATAAACGTCGGAGACTGGACTTTCTCTTTACAGACAGATTATCAATGAATCATTATCACGTTTATAATGACCACCTGTCAATCCCTTGAATGGAATTTCTGGAGAAGTTACTATGAGTTATGATCCTTACCCACAACCTATATCAACGCCGTGCTTTAACCACCTGGTTCGGACAATGAACAATTAATTATTTGGCTACTTGATGATAACTGCAGACATTGGTTTTTAAGAAGTTGTTTTTGATATTTGTAATTGTGCATATAAAATGTTGTGTTTGGTTTATGCATGCACTGTTTATTATAGTTATTTTCAAATGTGTAGGGCTGCGTCACCCATTGTGTTACTTATATTTTTGTACAATTTTCTGTGTGAAAATTTATCAAGAGGGGGACTAATGTAACACAATGAGGGTAGAGGTATAGAGGTATACATGTTAGATATTAGATACATGAGGGTATAACTATATACGGGATATCACGTGTATACGGCGCCAGCCCTGTAGTATATAAATGTATGTTTTTGTGAAATTGATAGACAGACATTTGATACAAGTTGGTATTTCTAAACAGTGTAGGGTTCATATCAGCCTGTTCATCTGCTCAGCCTGATCATATTCTATACAAGTTGGTATTTCTTAACAGTGTAGGGTTCATATCAGCCTGGCCATCTGCTTAGCCTTATTATAGTCTATACAATTTGGTATCTCTGAACAGTGTAGGGTTCATATCAGCCTGTTCATCTGCTCAGCCTTATTATAGTCTATACAAGTTGGTATTTCTGAACAGTGTAGCGTTCATAACAGCCTGTTCATCTGCCCAGCCTTATTATATTCTAAACAAGTTGGTATTTCTGAAAAGTGTAGCCTTCATAACAGCCTGTTCATCTGCCCATCCTTATTATATTCTATACAAGTTGGTATTTCGGAATAGTGTAGGGTTCATAACAGCCTGTTCATCTGCCCAGCCTTATTATATTCTATACAAGTTGGTATTTCTGAACAGTGTAGGTTTAATATCAGCCTGTTTATCAGCCCAGCCTTATTATATTCTATACTAGTTAGTATTTCTGAACAGTGTAGGGTTCATATCAGCTTGGCCATCTGCTCAACCTTATTATATTCTATACTAGTTGGTATTTCTGAACAGTGTAGGGTTCATAACAGCCTGTTCATCTGCTCAGCCTTATTATAGTCTATACAAGTTGGTATTTCTGAACAGTGTATTGTTCATATCAGCCTGTTCATCTGCTCAGCCTTATTATAGTCTATACAAGTTGGTATTTCTGAAAAGTGTAGGGTTCATATCAGCCTGTTCATCTGCCCAGACTTATTATATTCTATACAAGTTGGTATTTCTGAACAGTGTAGGATTCATAACAGCCCTTCATCTGCTCAGTCTTATTATATTGTATACAAGTTGGTATTTCTGAACAGTGAAGGTTTAATATTAGATTGTTCATCTGCTCAGCCTTATTATATTCGATACAAGTTGGTATTTCTGAATAGTGTAGGGTTCATAACAGCCTGGCCATCTACTCAGCATTATTCTATTCTATATAAGTTGGTAAATCTGAACAGTGTAGGGTTCGTATCAGTCTGGCCGTCTACTCAGCCTTCTTAGATTCTATAAAAGTTGGTATTTCTGAACAGTGTAGGTTTAATATCAGATTGTTCATCTGCTCAGCCTTATTATATTCTATACAAGTTGGTATTTCTGAACAGTGTAGGGTTCATAACACCTGGCCATCTACTCAACATTATTATATTATATACAAGTTGGTATTTCTGAACAGTGTAGGGTTCCTATCGGCCTGTTCATCTGCTCAGCATTATCATATTATATACAAGTTGGTATTACTGAATAGTGTAGGGTTCATTTCAGCCTGGCCATCTGCTCAGCCATATAATATCCTATAAAAGTTGTTATTTCTGAACAGTGTAGGGTTCATATCAGCTTGGCCATCTACTCAGCCTTATTATAATATATAAGTTGGTATTTCTGAACAGTGTAGGGTTCATATCAGCTTGGCCATCTGCTCAGCCTTATTATATTCTATACAAGTTGGTATTTCTTAACAGTGTAGGGTTCATATCAACTTGGATATCTGCTCAGCCTTATTATATTCTATACAAGTTGGTATTCTGAACAGTGTAGGGTTCATATCAGCCTGGATATCTGCTCAGCCTTATTATATTCTATACAAGTTGGTATTTTTGAACAGTGTAAGGTTCCTATCAGCCTGGCCATCTGCTTAGCCTTATTAGATTCTATATAAGTTGAACAGAAACTTCTAACACGTGTGTGTAAATAATATATTAACAGTATTCAGATTGCATGGATACACGGGTTTATCTAGTTCTACATTGTTCACAAAAGTCAATTAGTACGTTGTCCCATGACTCAATTGGTGTTATCATAATTAGATAGAATCCAAACCTCTTGATAAAACGTTTCCAAGTTCAAATCACATTGTGAAATAATTAACAATAACGACGGGGCAGTTGTTGTTTCCGCCTCGAGACGATTAGGAAGATGTCTGCATACAAACATGACATATCCCTACTAATGAAAGGGTTTTTTTCCACAATGTTTTCATTATTTGTCTACTGCATTTGAATGCGTATGTACGTGGGCAAGGGTTAACACTATTTATCAGGTTAACCATACCTAGTAATACTGAAATTATTGAATGATTAACAAGGATTAACAAGGATGATTCATACCGTAAGTAGCTGCACAGATCATCTGGCTCTTCGCTAATCGCTAAAACGGTTTCAGATTTGTTGTTTTGTGTATCCCGAAGAACTTTCAAACTGTTTCAGACCATGAAGGAAACTGCAAATGGCATCCGACTAACTTGTTTACAATTGTTGCAAAGTTGCTTTGCATGTTTGTTTTTTGCTAAGTTTGTGGTTAAATAGTTGTCGTACACCTACCATGAACGTACCCTTGCCCAAATGCAGAGATATTTACTTAATACATCCGCCCCAGATAAAAAGTGAAAACATAGTGGCATTAAGAGAACATGCAATGATGAGTTAATTGTTTGGAAAAAATCGAAAGTATATTGAGCAAATGAAAGGTTGGGTTTTTTTTTCTAAATTTTAACCATGTTTTTATTTTCATTAATTATCGATTACATCAAAGGCAGACTAAAGTAATGGTAGGTTGTTTGCATGATATTGTGTATACAATACCCTTTATTTGTACATGAACGTCACTGGCTCATCATCCAATGCCTAAATACGTAAACAGAGCTGTCATATAATACACAGTTTTAGGAATATATATCAAATGTTAAATGTTTAAAATATTTAGTCGAGTCTTGGTCACATATAACTAGGTAAAGTACTGTTGTTGGCTACTTTGAGACTCTTTCATTTTCCCGAGTGCTGAAGTGAAATTTCCTTATGATCAAATTCATCGGGACTGCTCATTAATGAAAGAAAGCCTTCAAAGATACAATGAATACAAAGGAAACACGTGCCCATACATCTGAATATTGAAAGCATATAACAAATACCAGATATTTGTCTTCATTTTAATAAAAGTTAAAATGATGCAGACAATAAATACAACTTCTACCTTATGTGTCCATTCCAATATGCCTATCAAGTTAAAAACAAAATGTGTGGCTAGACCCTCTGAACCTTGCGACTTGTTTTCTTAGATAGAATGGTAGGGTTATAGTGAAATATTTTGTCTGGATTTAACATACTTTAAAATGGGTTGTATATAGTCTTCGAGTCGTTGTTTAAATGCTTTTTAAAAGCCGCTCTCATGGTATTCCATTGTTTCCTGACGTATCCAGGGTAACTGACGCTTTCAACATGTACGTTTTGCTTGACATCGATGTATCCACAGAGGCTTAAACGCCAAAGAGGGTCCCCCTACTGGAGTCAACCTATTTTGAAATATTGAGAGGATAACCACAGGCCTAAGCTCCAAAGAGAGTCCCAACTATTCAATAGTTATACACAGAGGGTAACCCCAACTTGAGTCTACCTATGTTTAATGTATTGGTGATGCCCCGCGCGCCACAGAGGGTAACCCCAATTTGTGTCTACCTATTTTAAATGTATTGGTGATGCCCCGCTCTGTGAGCGCCACAGAGGGTAAACCCAATTTGTGTCTACCTATTTTAAATGTATTGGTGATACCCCACTCTGTGAGCGCCACAGAGGTTAACCCCAACTTGTGTCTACCTATTTTAAATATATTGGTGATGCCCCGCTCTGTGAGCGCCACAGAGGGTAACCCCGACTTGTGTCTCCCTATTTTAAATGTATTGGTGATGCCCCGCTCTGTGAGCGCCACAGAGGGTAACCCCAACTTGTGTCTATCTATCTTAAATGTATTGGTGATACCCCACTCTCTAAGTGCCACAGAGGTTAACCCCAACTTGTGTCTACCTATTTTAAATGTATTGGTAATGCCCCGCTCTGTGAGCGCCGAAGAGGGTAACCCCAACTTGTGTCTACCTATTTTAAATGTATTGGTGATACCCCGCTCTCTAAGTGCCACAGAGGGTAACCCCAACTTGTGTCTACCTATTTTAAATGTCTTGGTGATGCTCCGCTCTGTGAGCGCCACAGAGTGTAACTCCAACTTGTGTCTACCTGTTTTAAATGTATTGGTGATGCCCCGCTCTGTGAGCGCCACAGAGTGTAACTCCAACTTGTGTCTACCTATTTTAAATGTCTTGGTGATGCTCCGCTCTGTGAGCGCCACAGAGTGTAACTCCAACTTGTGTCTACCTGTTTTAAATGTATTGGTGATGCCCCGCTCTGTGAGCGCCACAGAGGGTAACCCCAACTTGTGTCTACCTATTTTAAATGTATCGGTGATAGCCCGCTCTCGAAGCGCCACAGAGGGTACCCTAAACTTGAGTCTAGCTAGTTTAAAGGTCTTGGTGATAACCCGCTCTCTAAGCGCCACAGAGTGTAACCCTTACGTGAGTCTACCTAGTTTAAATGTATTGGCGATACCCCGCTCTTTAAGAGCAACAGAGGGTAACCCCAACATGAATCTACCTGTTATCAAAGGTCTGGAGTCGAACTATCTAACCACCATTCCAACGTATCCGTTGTAATGATAACTTTTATAGAGTTAACCTTTTATTATTTAACACGGTGAATCATCACAGGCCTAAGTGCAAAAAAGGTTTTACCCCTTCTGCATGGAGTCTACCTATTTTTTTTAAAATTTAGGGGATACTCCGCTCTCGAGTCGAACTATCTAACCATCAGTCCAGCGTGTCGGTTTTAATGATAAGTTTTATGCACTGAACCCTTTATCACTTTAACACTATGCATTTTTCTCTTACAGACGATATGTGATGATGTTGCTGAAGGTTACGTTTGAAAGCATCGTAACAAAACAAGAAATTGCACATAATGAACAAATTCTCCTTTTTCCACATTGCTTCAACTATACTAAAAAGTTATACTTTCATATTAATAAGAGATTTTAGAAAAGTTTGCCTGGGTTGTTTGTAGTTGTATGCTGCATATTGATCGTCTATGGGCAAGGGTGAAAACCTTTCGGAAATACAACAAATCTATATACAGCAGACGACTTTGAAAACATCTAAATACACGTATGAAAACTCTCTATAAAGGACAGCATGACTTTTAAAAAGTTGAAAACATTGTGGCAAACTGAGAAATTGTCCGTTGTAACCAAATGTCGACTGTTGTTGACATGTTAAAACCGTGTGGGAAAAGGGTTCATATCTCCACAGACTGTCAATGAAATTTGAAAATCTCCTTATCAGAAAATCAGGTAATTATAGCCAATTTTACATCTATAAAAACTCACTTTTTGCTCAATAACATTTAAAAACATCAATGTATTGATACCTAGGTATGGACAAAGGCGACACAAAGTTCTAATAGGACAATCACTTTAAACGTTTTACTTTTAACATTTTTTTAATGTTCAATTTGTACAGATACCTGACAGATTCAGATCATTTCATGGAAAGATTCGGGTCTGGTCTACCGAAATAGTCCAAAAGAAACCCATTTTTGTTTTTTCTTGAAAGGTGTGTATATCTGACTGACTGCATTGTGAGTTTGTAGTGTTTCAATTGTTTATTGATTTAAAATATGTATCGTAATTCATTTAAACTCACCCAAAATATGTGTAAACCAAGCGTACCATAAGTTTGTGAATACATCGGATTGTGATCAGGATGCTTTGGTACACGACTGGCTGGTCTAAATCTACACTGTACGCACATAATTATGACAGGGTTGGTTTTCAAGTTTTGTGAACTGCATTACCAAACGTGAATACAAACACTAAGAGCCCTCTGGCACTGTCGTTAGACACAAGGGGAAACATGCGGCCAATGAATGTGTACGTTAACTAACGTTAGCCACTAAAACAATTAATTAGCAGCTATTGAACCTCTGGTTTGAAAAATACCAAGCCGTGAGCCGTGTATAGCACTGTGGTTAGACACCCGTCAAGTAATATTCTCAATGAAAGTGTACGTAAAATACCGTTAGCCGATTCACCATTCAATTAACAGCTATTTCACCGCTAGTGCGAAGCGTACGAAACAGTCAGCTACATGCACGTATTTAAAGCTGCATCACCGAACGTAAAACAGCTATGTCTCCACCCTCACCATCGTTTTATAAAGTAGGGTTGTATCTACATGTCTACACACAAATATCCTCCGAGAACACAAAAAATCTAGAATATTGATAAATACGTTAACAGTTTAAATATTGGTGAGGCGGAATAATCTGTACAGGAGTATTTGAGGCGAAGCTCTGCAAAACCCAACCGCAATGAATTTTCGACCGGTAAAGATCCAGACCAGCCAGCGCATCCTCGCATTCTGATCTATGTATGTACTGATGCGCATGCATGGTAGTTTTTTGCACGTATGATAAGGTTGGTTTTTGCAGAGAACCGCTCTTTTGAATCTCAATTCCCCATTGGATTGTGAAGACTTTCCCGCAGTGACACAGTACCAAACCGTACTCATATGATAACGGCCATTAAACATGCATTCTCAATGCCTCCAATCTCGGAAAAGCATGTATGTGTTGTTGGTCTATCAGCTTGTCTGATGTCGGCACTTTGTATCAAGACTATACAGCGGAATACCAATGTTATCTGGCTTTCAAGTTAGTTTCTCAATCTTGCGTACAGTACCAGAAACACTTGTAAACCAGGTTAAACTTTGACTGTTGGTATGGTATTTCACGCTGGTTTCAGCACTTGTTCAGTTGTATGACGGTTTTCCAGTGTAATTTCCCAGAAGTATTGGTCCATTCATCCTGACACCAGCGAGTCAGTCATTGCTAACACAACAATCCTTAGCGATCAGAAGGAACGAGCCATTACTCCCAATGCTTAAAGTATTTCAGGTATGACTGATGAAGGAATAAGAAAAATACTGCGGAGTGCACAGTCGAGTCTCAAACTTTCATCAGATAGTTTGAACCGTAAAGCAAGATAGGAGTTAACTCCCATGGCTCCCAGCATCTTCCATACTAACTGTGACGGGAAATTCTGATCCTTGTGGTTAACCCTTTCCCACATACAACAAAGCTGCAGCGGACGACTTTCAAAACATTTGCTACAAAATGTCAATAATCTGTTTTAATGAGTGCAATTACTAGATAGAGTTAAAAACAATATAGCAAATGGTGAAATTGTTCAGTACGAGCACCTTTTCGATTTGCAATAATGTTTTCAAAAGTCGTGTGTTGCAGAGATGTCAAACAGCGTCTGTACGTGAGACAAGGTTAAAGGAAAAGAACCGTGTATCTGGCATGGTAACACACAGAGAGTCAAGCGACACGAAAACCGACTTTCGGGATATACGAAGATCCGGAGTAGCCTATATACGCATCCGGAAGACGATCTAGCTGTATCATACTTAAAGGGAGGTAATATTGTGCCACTTTGCATCAACTAAGCGTACAGTGTTAACTTTCTTAGTGTTTTTTTATGCGATCAAGCAAAAGGTTTCTGACAATCTTATTATTCAAAACTAGATAAAGCGCTGAACAAGAACGCAAACCTCCGAGAAATAAGACCATCAATATGTTAATAATGATATGATCAAAACACAACTGAACTTGTAGACACTTAAACTTAAGTTGTTCCTATTTTGTTTTAAATTATCGGTTTGTACGTATAACTATCAGATGTAAACACACCATATAAATTGTCTTCTAGTCACTTCTACGGATTCCTACTTGAAGACGCACGTTGATTCATCTGTAGCAGATGAATTTTGCAACGTTGTGAAAACAAGAAGAACTTCCAATAATGAGCAATTTCTCTTTTTGCCACAATATTTTCATTTTCATTCAATAATAAAACTTCAATTTGCTTAACATTTCAAAAGTATGGCGTAGATGTTTTCAAAGTCGTCTGCTGCATATTTTTTTGTATGTACCAAAGGATTAAGACATCTTAACAAATGAGGTTTAAAACTATCATCTCACTCTGGATTATACTGCGGCATGCATACAGCATACATTAACTACGACTTTTTCTCGCACAGCGACAAGTTATATTCTCAAGGAAATGGAAATAGTTACAGTTGCAAATGTACCGCAAGTTGTTTGTTTTGTGGGTGTTTTTGGTATTGAGTTTAACGCCATGTTCCACATTTTTTCAGGTATATCACGGTGTGTCAGTGGTAACTTTAGTAACAAGTACTTCATGTCTATTTTTCCTGATACCGGCGAGTCGTAATGCTAACCCCACAATCTTGAGTGCCAAGGAGGGAAAGCCATCACTACCGTTTAGAAAGTATTTTGTATGAAGCTGCCGAGGAGGACGCTCTACGACTACAACAAGGTAGCCCCCATCAACTTGGGGCATGCTATATGGAATAATAATCATAAATTAAGGGTCGTTCTTTCGGATATTGGCTCGGCCAACACTCCCCGATGATTGTCATTAAGGCTAAGCTAGTGTCATCTTTTTCACCAACTGGCTAAAATGTCCATCCAAGAATGTAGCTAAGTTGATAAACAATCAGCCAAGTAGACATCAATACAACTAAACACTATAATTAACTTATAAAACGTTGGCACGCGTGATCATTTATCAAAACAAAAGGACACTCTAGAAGTTTAAACCGCGCAGAGTTAGAGCGTCAGCCTGTCGTACCAGAGGTACCGGGTTCGAATCCCGTGATGAGCGGGTTCTGTCTTTTAGATGTTTCCACACTAACGGCGCGAGAACTGGTTAAGTCTCCAGGAAGCAGACTTCGAGCGTGATTAATGTAAGCTGAACGCTTGTTTTGCAATAAATGTAAAATAAATAAGTTTAAACAAAACTAAACCGCGCCAACAGATCTTTCCAGGACACAGTCCAGTCATTTTAACCTCAACGGTTTTGGGTATTTAACCTTTTATTATATTCACGAGTCTATTTCTGTAAACGAACTGTTTGTATATTGCTGCATTCTGGCATTGAATAAAATCGTATGTAAATCGCTTGAAATTCTTGTAGCTGAACAGTTGTTTCAGATAAGTTTGTGACTTCAGACCTTTTGTTCGAATGGTTCCTGGTTCGAATTAGTTTGTGAAATACGTACTATCTCGATGAGGTAGTCGTAAGAGTGACCACCTCGAGAATGATGTCAACCACATTAAGTATGTGAAGGGTAAAGTTCGGACCTCTTGATCAAATGGTTCCTGGTTTGAATCAGTTTTTGAAATAAGAACTATCTCGATTGGGAAGTGGTTCGAGTGTTCGCCTCGAGAGACATGACAACTACATAAATGTGTAAGGTAGGGTTCGGACCTCTGGTTCAAATGGTTCCTGGTTCGAATTAGTTTGTTATTTCAACTTCTGTATCGATGGGGTAGTGGTTAGCGTTCCCACCTGGAGAACGATGACAACGACATAATGTATGTGTAGGGTAGAGTTCGGACCTCTTGATCAAATGTTTCCTGGTTTGAATCAGTTTTTGAAATAAGAACTATCTCGATTGGGAAGTGGTTAGAGTGTTCGCCTCGAGAGACATGACAACTACATAAATTAGGTGTAAGGTAGAGTTCGGACCTCTGGTTAAAATGGTTCCTGGTTCCAATTAGTTTGTTATTTCAACTTTTATATCGATGGGGTAGTGGTTAGCGTTCCCACCTGGAGAACGATGACAACGACATAATGTATGTGTATGGTAGAGTTCGGACATCTTGTTCAAATGGACCCCGTTTCCAATTAGTTTGTTATTTCAACTTCTGTATCGATGGGGTAGTGGTTATCGTTCCCACCTTGAGAACGATGACAACGACATAATGTATGTGTAGGGTAGAGTTCGGACATCTTGTTCAAATGGTTCCTGGTTCGAATTAGTTTGTTATTTCAACTTTTATAACGGTGGGGTAGTGGTTATCGTGCCCACCTCGAGAACGATGACAACGACATAATATATGTGTCCGGTAGAGTTCGGAACTTTTGTTCAAATGGCTCCAGGTTCGAATTAGTTTGATATTTCAACATCTATTCCGCTGGGTTAGTGGTTACAGTGCCCACATCGAGAACGATGACAACAACATAATATATGAGTAGGGTAGAGTTCGGACATCTTGTTCAAATGGTTCCTGGTTTGAATCAGTGTGTGAAATAAGTACTATCTCGTTGGGGTAGTGGTTAGAGTGCCAATCTCGAGAGTGATGACTAAACAGAGTATATCTGTACTGATGAACCCTAGTCTCTTATTCAAACTGTGCCTGATGCGGATCAGTTTTAGAGAAGTGTTAGCGGTTATAACTCGGCTAACGAGTTGTCCATTTCCTACACAAGGATTGGTACATTGCCTTAATAAGGAAAATGGACACAACGTTGTTGTAATCAACTACTCTTTATTTAAAGTAAAGGACGACATACTTTTACGGAAATTGTGTAAATACAACCAGAGACATGTCATGTCTTCAAAAGAGTACATTTGAAAAATAAAGTATATCAAAAGTGTAAGCATACACTATTTATTAAGCATTATTCAGTAGTTCATGTATCTAAAATCTAACACAAAAATATAGAAAACTATATAAAACAAACTATATAAGGGATATAACAAAACCCCGACAATGACAATATGTATACCTTATATATATATATATAGGTTTAACGGGGTTAGTTTATGCGTAATGAACTAACAAACAACTAGAGTTTTAAAAGCGAACAGTAATAATTCAGATGAGCCTCTTAATACATGTTAACCTCTATATTGTTCGCACGCTAGGTATACAAATGCATACATATGTCTTCTGATGTTGGTTTCTGTATAATGTACTATCAAAATCTTAAAACATCTATCAACTAAAGAGCGAACAATGAGAATCCAGACGAGCCTGTTGAAAAAATGTATTTATGTATGTATGTTTAAGTCCAAATTGTTCTTACTGTATTCAAACGAACACACACACAAACACGTCTTGGCTTAAAAGGGAACAGTGAGGACTCAGATGGGCCTGTTAATACTTGGATACGTGTAAAAGTCATTTATTAAATTCTTCGTACTGCTTGTATAGTTGCATGTGCCTTATGATGTTAGATGATTCTGTATAATCTATTAACAAACAAAGATAGCTTGACTTAAAGGCGAACAGTGCGGACTCAGATGAATCTGTTAATACTTGGATACGTATTAATGTCCTTAAATCGTTCTTACAGTATTTATGTTTGTATGGTGTTAACGTCTTTAAAATGACCTAACTAATCCATCTTTTCTTTCAAGCCTACAGTGATGGCGTAGACGAACATGTTATTACCTATGGTCTTATCACTGTTTATGGTCGTAAATGATCGAGAAAGCATGTCCTGATAAAGGAATAATTTCCACTTACGTTATGTCTTGATACACAAACTAATAATGAGATTACCGACACAGTACGTTAGGCCTTTGGACATTTACGACCCGTTTTGAACCAACCCGCACATTCCTACAGCGTGGTCATACCAACAGCTACTGTAGTGGTCTATTGGTTAGATGGAAAAGCGTGTAGATCAGTGATGGCGTAGACGAACATGTTATTACCTATGGTCTTATCACTGTGTATGGTCGTACATAATCGAGAAAGCATGTCCTGGTGAATGAATCATTTCCACTTACGTTATCTTGATACACAAACTAATAATGAGATTACCGACACAGGATATTAGGCCTTTGGACATTTACGACCCGTTTTGAATTAAATCAACCCGCACATTCCTACAGCGTGGTCAGTGTGTTTATTTCATACCAACAGCTACTGTAGTGGTCTATTGGTTAGATGATAAAGCGTGTAGATATTGATCAGAATAATGCATAGATGTTTTGCATAAAGGGGTGTCATGAAAGTAACAGGTGTGGCTACATTTTCTTTTCGAAATTATATCCGTGACTTGTCGAATTGTACGCTAACAGAAAAGACTTCGTTGATGTGTGATGAAACTAAAGGTACGATAAGGCGCATCCAAATCTTCAGTTTTATGAGCGACACAACCAAATTTTGGCTGAAGCGGCACAAATCTATTACACTTAGAACAATTAAATATAGCCATTAAAACATAAAATAAAAAGATTTTGTTTAATAAAAGTTTAGTAAAATGAAAATTTCAAACAATATTTCAAGTAATTTCGTTTAAAAAATAATCAGATACAATTTACAGAATTAATGTGTTGAGTTAGCTTGATTCTTATTGTTTTACCTCGATATTTTGTGACTTCTAAACAAATAATAAAAAATAGTCTACCAGAATATTTTCTAGTTTGTAAAAAGAAATGCACGTTGTGATAAGTGAATATCCAGATCAGCCTTAACATATATAAAGTCTGATCAGAAGCCACCCAAAGGCTATCTAGTCGTACACACCACCAAAGAACGAAAAACTGGACAAAATATTCAATGGACAAAATGTCCTATTCCATTTATACTAAGTGAACAAATGACGCCGATAATACAAATACAAAACGTATACATAGTTTGATCTTAACTACCAATATTTTTCAAATTTTCTGAATATTCACTTTCGTGTCACGCGGCTAAAATAATGACTCAAATATACATTTTATATATTATTACGGGGCCTGCTATCATCCATCTATGCGTATCTATCACACGCAAATAGGAATTGTCGACACTGTTGGAATAAAATAATTGTCCATTTTAATTTTTTTCGTAATTATTTAAATTGTAGTTAAAACAATTTTGCTATTTATTTTCTAAGCGTTGTACTTAATACATAAGCAAATAGAACAACGACTTTTCTACGAAATCCTCGTCATGTTATAAGACAATATTAAATGTCTATCCGGGACACTCATGAGTTTATCTAGTATCTAATAGGATCAACTTTTCATGATATGAAGAGTACTTATGTAAACCAACCACTAAGCAACCATCACTGGGTCTGTACGATATAGACCATGGCGAGCTTATCCAATCCTTTGTTGACAACAATATCTTCTCTCGCTTACCATCATCCCGGATCATATGTACATTGGAAGATTGTACTCCACACACTAACAGGTTATCTTCTCCATCCACATATATTCCGATCGGTATCTTCAAATCTATATCAGAGTATCGGTATATCACGTGACCTTGATAGTTCAAACATGTTACAGTGTGAGAGTCCCCATCAGAGACAAACACCTTCGTCCCGTCTCTGTTAACTTTAACACGTCAAGGCCCTGTAAATATATAGTTACCGTTAACCACTCCCAACTTTCTCTGTACTCTACCGTCCATGTTGAGTACTCGTACTTCATTATTACCGGGAACATCTTGACAGTTAACGTAGATCTCGTCACCATAAACATCTACACCGTAACATTCTCTATCCATCTTCAATGTTTTCTTTACCTCCATCTCCGGGAATATTCTTACCAGCTTCAGTTGTTTGAGGTTACCTTGTGTAACTATGACGTCAGTATGATTGATTGTAGACACGTCTACTGAATTAAAGTCCAGCTCGGTCTTGAAAAGGAACTTTTCATCAAACAATTTAAGACCGTCGTTACCACATGAGAGTACAATATGCCCGTTAGACATAAATGTACATCCCGAAACTCCATTTGTCATATCTATGGCCCGTGTCTTCTTCACAGACATGTTCAGTATAGATGTCTGGTTTGGATCGGCATCAATTGGTCGGATGTTACCGACACTGCCCAGTGATTGTAACTGCTGGATCATGTCAGATAAGAGGCCATTAGGTTGAAAATGAATGTCTATTGGATCAATTTTTTTCTCGATTTTACCAATGATAAGACTATATTCACTTGCACGTGAAGACGCTTTCTTAGACCCGACAAACATGACGTCATGTTCCCGCCTTTTCTCACAATCCGACAAAGATTTGTCTAGATCCCCGATTTGGTGTAAGATGTCATCGGCTAACGTCACGTGACCGTCGATCTCTTTTTTAAACGTTTCTTCAATTTGTTGGATTTCTGAAGACATTTTCTTTTCAAGTATATCCAGCTGGTCATTGATATCCTTGCGGAATTGTTGCATGTCGCTGAAGCAATTCTGTATCTGAGACATCACGGTTGATTTATTAGTGTGTCTGTCCTTTGCAAGGTCATAATATCTTATTGTCAATAATCTCAGGCGATCAGCGACTTTCTTAAGCTCCTTTTCAACATCAATGTTAGCACTGTGCTTGCAGACATTGCTTGTATTACATGGTTCATGGTTCGTCTTTTCACAGGCAGAACATATGACCTCATCATGAGTGGAGCAGTAGATATCGAGTAACGCTGTTTTGTGTGTATCACAGAACATAAATTGTAACGTTGGCTGTTTCCCCGTAGATACTGATGGTATGTTACTCCCTATCATAATTATAGAGTCTGTCGACGCCCTAGATCCTCTGTGTGCCATATCACATATCTGACAGAGGTACTCACAACATTTGTTACAGTAGGATATGGCCTCCGATGTTTTACCATTCGACAGACAAACATCACAGTCTTGGTTGTTTATCTCGTCAGATCCTTTATACCGAGATTGGGATCCAGAAGCCATGATTATGTGTTCTACGCTTCCGTAGTTTGCTACTTCTTCCTGAAATGACAGTTAATAACGAAATATTAATACAAACACATACCGTGTTGATTGTTTTCTGTGGTTTTGTTCGACATATAAGAATTACATGAGCCCGTTAGTGGGAAAATGTGTAAGTTGACTTTGGTACATAGTGCAGTTCCAGATCAGCCTGTGCACATTTTTATCAAGATATTCACAGTTCAAATAGTTCTTACAATCTTGTAATTGTTCAATGTGTAAAGATTACGATTAGACGGAGGAGATGTACAGGGTGAGCTGAACTTACATTGTTCACAAGTGCCAACTTGTACCTTTTCTCACGGACGGGCTAACCTGCCAAAGATTTGATTGTGAGTGATGTCCTGATGAACTTTCATGATGAATGGGTGAATAATGTGGTCTAAAGAGTGTTCAAAACATTTGATTACATTTTGATCTAGTGGCATTGTTTTTGACCGATATTTGGTGTAGATGTATATTCTGATTAACTTCCATTAATATTGTAAAAAGGCGAAGGGAGTATTCACAATGTTTCTCCTAAATCTGACCTAGTGACTTCGTTTTGGACCCAACTGAGCCCGTTTCAAACGTGACTAAGATCTGATGAAAGCGATTATTCTGATCAACTTTCATGAAGATCAAATGGACACAATTGTAGTCTAAGAGTGTTCATAAGTTTGTTCTAGATTTGTAACTAGTTACCTTGTGTTTGACTAATTGGCACCCAATTGTTAATTTGTCAGAATGTTTTGAAATTTAATGTCCTTAGGAACCTACATGGTTTTTTTAAAAAAATGAGGTCTCTCGAGTTCACATGATTTTATTGAATTCGTTTCTAATACGCCATAAACCCTGACTGAGATTTAATAGCCATGAAAGTTCTGATAAAATGCCATGTAGATCGGAAGATAAAAGAGACCTATCGAGTGTTCACAAGATTTTGTTCAATTTGTCCTAGTGACTTAGTTTCTGAACCAACGTTACCCAGTTTCTAACTTAACCCAGAGTTGATGTAAATGCATGTTCATTTGTACTGACATGCAGATCGGATGAGAACTTCTAGAGTGTTCAAATGTTGCCGTTTTTAACTTTGAGCTTGTGATCTGGGTTTTCACCCCTCGCGAACAAGTTTTCAATTCTACCGATATCAAATGAAGTTAGATGAGACATTTGGTCTCTACAGCGTTCAAAGATTTCCCCTAAAATGGACCCTTTACCTAGTGTTTGACCACATGTGACCCAGTTTCAAACTTGATCGATATTTAATGACAACGAATGTTCAGATAAATTTTTGTGAGGATTAAGTGAAAAATGTAGCCCCTAGAATTTTCACAATTTTGTTTTTAATTTTTAACTAGTGTCCTAGTTTTTGGTGCAATCCGACCAAGTTCCAAATTTTGACCGAGATATGATGGTAGCTAAGTCAAGAAAGGGTGAGGCCTGTGATCTATTAAGAGTTCAAAAGGTAGATCTCATTGTTTACGACGGACGTCAACCTCAATCCTTTATTGTGTTTGTCATGAATAGCTTGTTTTCTTTGTCTTAGTCCACACCTCTAACCACCTGAGATCAAATCTTGCACTCTGACGTACGAACAGAAATATAAGTACGCAACATTAAATATGACGACCATGGACCTCGCTCTTGATCTTAATTGAATCATAGGCCTAGCTACAACTAACAAGACCTAGGGCTGAGGGTGTCTCGCCTTTCTAGGAAATTTGACCTAGTGACCTAGTGTTAGACCTACCCCATTACCAAGTTTTGAACTTTAACGAGAAAAATGTGATTTCTAGAATGTTTCTAACATTTGACCTGGTGACTTCGTTTTCGACTCCTCATGACCTATTTGTGAAGTTGACCTAGATTCGATGAAGACAAATCTAGTGGTTAAATTTCGTGAAGATTGTATGGAGAAAAAGACTTCTAGAATTCAGAAGATTATTCAATCATTTGACCTGGTGACCTAGTTATTGAAACCCCATGACCCAACAATACATCTTATGAAATTTCAGAAAAATTCCAACAGTGGTTGCGGAAATATAACCAAGATTTGAGGTTAAGTTACCCAACCAATGTCAAGTTCTAATAAATTATGAACTTGACCTTTATAAGTTTGACGTTGAATTACGTTCCATGATCCAACAATACATCTGACAAAGATTCAGAAACATTCCAGTGGGGGTTGCTGAGATATAACCAAGGTTAAGTTTTGAGGTTAACTTACCTGACAGAGCTCAAGTTCTGGCAAATTATGACCTTGACATTGACAATTTTGACCTTGAATGATGTTCAATGACCCAAAAATACATCTGACAAAGTTTCAGAAAGATTCCAGCAGGGGTTGCTGAGATATAACCAAGGTTAAGTTTTGAGGTTACGTAACCTAACCAAGTTCAAGTTCTGCTAAATTATGACATTGACCTTGAAAATATTGCCGTTAAATGACGTCCCATGACCATACAATACATCTGACAAAGTTTCAGAATAAATTTCCAGCAGGGGTTGCTGAGATATAACCAATGTTAAGTTTTGAGGTTAAGATACATAACCAAGCTCAAGTTCTGACAAATTATGAGCTTGACCTTGAACACTTTGACGTTAAATGATGTCCCATGACCATACAATACATCTGACAAAGTTTCAGAAAAAATTCCAGCAGAGATATAATTTTTTGTAAAAGTGGCCGCATCCGCCGTCGCCGGAATTGTGACTGCTATGTCTCGCTCCACTATCGTGCGCGAGACAAAAAGGTAAATATCAAAATTGTATCCTTAGATGGTGTAACCTACAAAAGAAGTTTTATGTTCGAGCGCGGGATTGACATTGCCAATGGCTTTTTAAAACACGCGGAAGTCTCATCGGCGCTTTCCGTGATCTCTCTAACGGACACTTTATCTCTGAGGTTAATCTTAAATTTTACTAATCATTTTAGAAAAAGACCATGACTGATCATAATTTAACACTGGTCAATTTTCAACGGCTGATTTTATCAAAATATAATGTTTAAATGTTGTAAGGGGTCTTTTTTCACCGATGAATAACGAACCCTTATGTCACACTTCAACAGAAACAGAAATAAATGCGAACAGGAAGCCTACATTGGTCTCTAAACCAAGGTAAACCAAGGTAAATAAAATCGCATTCGAGTACAGAAATACCCACACCCCCTCCCAGAACGTGAGTTAATTATACCATTAAAGGATCCGAGAGAACAATTTCAAAAATATGTTTCATTTGTATAATGACTTGTGTTTATGCTTACCTTATAAGCCGTTTAAATCATCGGAGTAGTGCATGTTTATATGTCTCTGTCCTTTAGCACAACAAAGTAACACGGGCCTTAACAGTAACGAAAAGTAAAGGACTCACGCTCTGTGTTGCCTAACTACTTCTACATTGTTATTCCCTTTCTTAAGTATATATATTGAGAGTTAAGATCTATAAATACATAATTAATTAATTGAATTAATTTCATATTTCATTTTGGTAATCATGTTCGTGCCACTCCCTATACGCAATTCGACAATTTTGGAAATATATGCATATATACTAATTCGTTATTTTGTCTTCAAAATAATCTGCTGCAGACTTGTTGTATTTTGGGAAAGGGTTAATTAAGTTGCCGTTACTGTAAGTAAGATTTTAGCGGAGTGAGAGTGGGGACAGATAAAAGGGTAATTTCCAAGTTATTTTCTAACTTAAATAATAATTTAGGAACGAAATTATCGGAAAACAACAAAACAACCATTGAATAATTAATTATTTTATTTTAAAATCAAAATCTGTCCTAAAAGGTACTCTCAGTTATGGATTCTGAATAAATCAAAAACCGTCTGCTGTAAATTTCATAAAAAAGTGTGGAATAAGGAGAAATTATGCACAATTAGTAGTTTCTCCGTTCCCCATAATGTTCTCATTTATCTTTAATTACAATTTTCAGTTATATTTCTTACATTTTCTCTAGCATATTCATTTATAAGTATTTACATAATTGAAAGTATTATACATATATTAATTTATTTTTACTAATTGAAGCCTTGTCCGAAAAGGTGTGATTCTCTCTCAGAAGTTTCAAATCATCTGCTGCAGTTATCTAATATTTCCCTTGAAAGTAGTTTCATACATTTATTACTTGCAGATACAACATTTGGAATCCTGGGATATATTCCTCATTATTTTGTCAAAATATTGACAATATATCGTGTGTTGCAGAGAAATTTTACTTGGCTGGTAATGCACACATTGCTCTCAATAGTCGTGTGTTGCAGAGAAGTTTTAATTGGCTGGTAATGTACACATTGTTCTCAATAGTCATGTGCTACTGAGCAGTCATATTATTTATAATACTTTCTTAATTGGCTTGAAATGTGCGAATTGATTTAAATTGAGCAAAGACGTACGAATTTCCATTACAGAAGAAAACGGGTGGAAAAACACACAATACCTCGTTAAAATACTCAAACAGTTCCTCTATATTGTCCATACGCTGTGTTAAAAATGATCGCAATGGTAATTTGGGGAATCCCTCCCGTGTTACTTTAAATAGCCCCTCTATACAGTCCATATGATATAATAATAAGGTATTACCTTTATTATAGGAAATTTCCTATAATCAGTATGGAAAAAAAATTGGTGCAAAATTTTACTATGGCCCTGCTCGTGAAATTCCAAGTAAAATTACATAGAACAAAGCAGGGAACCATGACCGACAATTATCCACATCCGGTGACGTCATATTTAGCCGGTACCCGAGATAACTAGAACAACTGTGCTGTTTACATTAAAGGCTGACAACCATAACGTAATCGGCTGCGAGTTTCTTTGCGTCAGGTTAGAATTTTTATCGCTCTCGTTTCCCATTGAATAACATAAATTTTATTTTGGCGTTGGTATAAAATCAAGCTGTAGTGTGAATCTGAGAATCAGCGATGGGTTGTATTCATTGACGTATGTTCTGTCGATGGACTAGTTTGGTTTCACTGTCTTGACTAAGATGCTCTTAAGGGTAAATTTGTTTCACCCTAAATGCTACGCAGACTTAGCTGAAGTCGTGTGTCCATCTGACAAAAACTCCTTCGGACTGTCAAAGATCAATGCAATCATTGGCTGAACATAGCGGTTACACGAACCACCCTATGACCCAAATCAGAGACATGTATATTTATGTCTCTACCCAAGTACACCAACACTGAGTTGAATCACAGGGACGTGCTCCTGTATGTCTAAATTTATGCATAGGGTAATATTCTGTTCATGATCACACAGGAGCACCTGGTTAAAATTTCGGAATCGCTACCGCCATAATACCCCATTCAGAATTCATGCGACCACTAAAACCGCACATTTATAAGAAGAAAAGGTAAATCTATTTTTAGAAGTGTTCTTGGAAGTCCTCAAGTGCAGATTGTTGACACATTTTATGACGCAATATCTTACGTTTCTGCTGCATGACATCCACTCTATTTTTTTAGTGGTGAAACACATTGCAATGTGGACGGAACATTTCTGAATAATGGCTATACAGTTAAAACTAACATCTTTTCAGACTAAGCGAACCCAAGATGAAACGTCCCCCGTGAATTCAAGAGCCAAAACGGATATATGGGCATGACTTTTCCTGTGTGCTCTTAACAAAATTAAAAATTATTTTTACATGTAAAAAAGGATGTGCCAATTATCGAAATTGAATCTTAACAATGCACATTGCAGGTCAGGATCACTGCGATACTCTAAAGGAACCCACCCTGCGGCAAAATATGATTCATGTATCATATATAAATGGCCTAGCTCCGGTAGCGAAGCGGGCTGTCAATCCAGGGGTTGTGAGTTTGAATCCCAGCTCGACCAACATTAATTCTGACGTTTGACAAAAGTCATTATGACCTGCGTCATTCGTCTTTCACCAATGGTCTGTTTAACAGTCTAAGTTGAAAAGCAGCCTGTTGTGCGGTGTACTGAAGTGGGAAAACCAGAAAATGCATGAGTAAGTGAACTGGTCGCCGTGATATGACTGAAAACTTGTTGAAAACGGCCTTAATGGCTCCTTTTTTCCGAACATAAGTAGGGAGTTGGCCCCTTTGAAAAAAAAAATCATAGAAGCAACTGAACTCTGCCCAAATATTGGCCTAACAAATGTCAAATGCGGTGCATAGAAAATCCCCCAAATATTTACTGAATTCGAAGCGATGAAGACTGGGATTTTCTGCACAAATGGCGTAAGAACTGGTTGTATCTCAAGGACATAGAGTGTGATTAAAATAAGATTTAAGCTAATATGCTTAAAACACAGAATGGATTAAGAACATTTATTTAAAGACATTTATCATCTTATTTTATTAAAAGTCACTCTTATTTGCAGTTATTGTCGTGTATTAAAACAGCAGTCAATGATTATTGATATTAGCATCAAGTTTTATTTTAAAACACAGAATGGATTAAGAACATCCCATATAATCATGGAATAACAGTTCTTATGGCGATTACTGGAGAGGAAATTCAGATCTATATAGGCAGTTAGTGATATACCCTTTGGTCATTGGTACATGTCAATACAATGAAAAATGCATGCCTCTTTGACTGTGGGGTAATATTCTTTCCTGCATACACATCAAAATAGTAAATGGATTGAGAGCAACCTGTACAATCATGGAATCACAGCTGTTATGTCGAAAATGGGAGAGGAAGTTCATATATAATAGGCAGTTAGTGATGTACCCTTTAGTCATTCGTGCCTGTCAAAACAATGAAAATTGCATGCATCTTTAACTGTGGGATAATATAACTTCCTGCATCAACATTAAACAAGGGAATAGATTAAGAGCAACGCATACAATGATGGAATTACAGCTGTTTTGAGGATGACTGGAGAAGAAATTCAGCTGATTACATATAATACTAATGGATTAATACAAGGTAATGTTTATAAACAGATAAGTATATATCAAATAAAGTCCTGTTCTTTGATTGCACAGTTTGTGTTTTTCATTATCACAGTTTGTCTGATGTCCTTCGTTCACACGCCATCATCAATTGCCTTGTGAACACACTACAGGCAACATTTTACAACATCCAATATGAATGCAAGATTAGCAGTAGTTCATCTCCAACAAATCTTTGCCCTGTGAGGTGAAAATTTAGGTCACAATGTCAATTTGATGGAAAATATATATTGTAAACACTCTGGAGGCCTTTAATTTTTTAACTTGGTCATATGAGGTCAAAAACTGGGTCATAAGTTCAAATTGAAGGAAAATCTTGTTAACACTGGAAGCTGCATATTTATCTTTAGCATGTTAAAATTTTGTAAGAATTATGGTCTTGATGTCATTTTGGAGAAAGGCTAAGTTCAATTTTTGTGTCATATTCGGTCATAAACTAGGTCACTTCACCAATCTGAAGGAAAATCTTGTTTACAGTCTAGAAACCACACGTTTACTTCAGCAGCTTGAAACTTTGTCAGAATGTTTGTCTTGACAATACATAGGCCTAGTAAATATAAAAGGGTCATGGTGGGTCAAAAATTAGGTCACAAGAGCAAATTAAAGGCACATTTTGTAAACAATCAGACATTTTGAATGCTGCATTTTTAATTATAGCATGTTGACACTTTGTCATAATTGGTATTATGGTCAAATCTAGGCTAAATTCAATTAAAGATCGTGTTGGATAAAAAAAAAAACAAGGTCACCAGGAAACATTTGAGAGCAATCTTGTAAACACTCTTGACCTCAATGTTTGCTTCAGTATTTTGAGATTTGTCAGAATGTTTGTCCTGAGGATAGCTAGGCCAAGTTCAAATATGTGTCATTTCGGATCAAACATAAGGTTATTAGACCATATTTAAGGAAAATGTTGTTAACACTCAGAAAGATTTTCATTTAATGTTAGCATGTTGAAACTTGACAGATGGTTGTTTTAACCATTGCTATAAACCTGTCTGAAACTATGTCATAAGGCCAAATTGAAGGATATCTTGTTAAGACTATTAATATGTTTGACTTTACTGTATTATATATGTGATGAAGTGAATGTTTAAATGTTTGATGATTTGACTTTGCACCAAAAGATAAAGTAGGGATAGTGTACAATAACGGTCCCAGTTCCGACAGCTTGTAACACATTCCTTAATCATGGTAGTCATATACCTACAGCTTAGACCCATTATAGGCGCTGTGCTCGTGACGAGGCTTTGCCTTTTTCATATTAATGACTATTTTTTTATATAATACAATAGAGATTCTGGTGATAGTAACCCGGTCTTGCTTGGGATTCCCCGTGTTTTCTCCTACGATAAAATTACGATCGTTATTGTTATAGCATAGGGACCATATAAAGACTATTACAATGATAAAGCGTATGAGGCAGGTAACCATATTCAGTAAAATGGTACACTATTCAATGTTGAAACTATATACAGAATGAATTTCGCTAAATAAAAATAAAAAAAGACATTGAATTAATATACCGACCTTGGTCTTTTTTTTTTTTGATTTGTTAAATCACACATGTATATATAGAGTAAAGGAGATGTTTTTTAAAAGTAATTTACCTTAAATTAAAATACTTAATATCCCAATATGTGGTCACACTGGTAGGTCTATAAATATGTGCTAAATTTCAAGGCATTCCTACTGGAAGCCGCGACCTGAAGGCTTCCAATAAGTTATATAGTGTTTAAAAGGTCCCATGCCCAACCTACACTAGTCTTTGATTTGTACTATATCAGTGCAGTGCGCGATTATATTTCCATAGTCTCTATAAAGTCCCATGACTACCCTGCGACTTTATGTGATTAGTCCTATATCAGTGCAGTATGCAATCCTATTCCCATAATCTCTATAAAGTTCCATGACTACCCTACGACTTTATGTGACTAGTCCTATATTAGTGCAGTATGCGATCATATTCCAATAATCTCTATAAAGTCCCATGACTATCCTACGACTTTATGTGACTAGTCCTATATCAGTGCAGTATGCGACCATATTCCCATAATCTTTATAAAAGCATGTGACTATCGATGTGCTACAATTATATGGCACACAAAGTATTTCCATCGTTCATAAACAAATACCAATACCATTATATTTGTGTTTACAAATTTAGTAACTTTGACCTATCACGGATAAGTCCAATATGCTACATTTAAACACGAAGGACCATTTGACGCATCTTTAGCATCTTTAGCAGAAGAGTTTTGGAAACATTGTGGCAACAACAGAAACTGTATCTAAAGAGCAATTGTCCATTTGCAATGACATCCCTCTATTATTTGATATACATCGGCCTGTCTGCGACCAGTGCTCGACAGTACCTCTAAAACTGGTCGTACACAATGCATTAATGAGAGGGGAGCGAGAGAGAGAGAGAGAGAGACACACACACACACACACACATAATGAGATTGGTACTTATAATTGTATAGGCGAATATGTGACATCAGACAAAGAATAGATATATACAACTGGAATGTCACTGGTGCCATGTCCAATTTGCAACTGTGTAGTATATCGAAGCCATTATTAATCTCATTCTTCTACTCCCACAATATTTTTATCTCGGTATCGAAAGAATACTGTCAATTTCCCAAGTGGCACATGTATACAGTATCACCGATAGTATCATAGTTAGTTACGCGTCACCTTCAAAGAAATATAATGCAAAAGGGCCAGGTATTATATAAGAAAGAACGTGTCACTTTACAGTGCAAACCCTTTTTTAGCGATTCGTCCGAACGCGGTCAATTTGGTACACCCTATCGCTACTTTCACTTTGCAGACAGTGTCATATCCTCAATAAACTGCAATTCAAATTTTTATTCTATTGCATCAGCTAGAGAATCACAAACATTAATGGTCAAAATCAGGGTTTTTACGGGTTATTTGGCTTGATCATCTCAGTTGAGGATCCCATGAATAAAAAAGAAATGTAAACAAAATATAATATAATTTGAAGCTTCGTGACAGTCGGTCATTTATATGCACACTTGTCTTTGTTGTTTATTTGTTATTATTTTTTTTTTCCTTTTCTATGTTTAATATTGTCTGACGTAGTATCTCTTTTACTGTGCTGTTCGTCAAACGCGTCAGCAAATTATACCACTGGGTGCAAACTGTACACAATGCGCAGTACTTTACATTCGCCCTGTATAATACTGTATGACGTCATAGGAGTGTACCATTTGGATGCTGTCGGAGCTCTTCGAAAGTGAAGTTGAGTGAATAATCATCAACATATTTTGTAACGATTAATTTAAATACAGTGCTAATCAGAGGATAGAGTATCACAGACGTAAGTTAGATAGTATTCGTTCTTTTATCATGATATTTTATTTTATCCGAATTTCGTTTAAAAAATACAGGAAGGTGTGGCAAACCAAAATATTGCTGTCGAAAAAAATACATGTAGAGTACCGAGTGGGTGTGGTGTGACGTGCAAGTGTCAGGTTTTATTTCAAAGTTTAAACGGTTTTAAAACCATTGGTTTGGAACTTAACTTATTTGTTAGACCAATCGGAAAAGAGAAATAAGAAATGATCAAACTAATATTTTTTTAAAAATCGTGTACAGAGTAAATAGATAGAGAGACTCAGAGAGATAATTCGTATTACATAGACTTCGTACCACTGCGATATCGTACCAGGAGACTTCGTACCATTCGGCTGGAGAGGTAGTACCACATGCTATAGATCATAGGCAATCTGTATACAAATTGTAATGATTGGCAATTATTATAGATTTTATTTTTGATACTGAAATCAGACAATTTTGATCATATAATATACATGGATAACAATTTATGTTTGTGATAAACAAAATTATCGATACACATTAAATAGATTAATAATAAAATTAATTCAAGTTGAGCACAGATATTTATTCATTTATTATTATCATACTTTTATTCGTTAGTGGGTTTTGTTCTATACATGTTATAATAGTTAATGTATCACCTAAATGAGACTCGAAACATTATTGTATTTATTTATTTGTTTCCCTTATAAAGTTATATATAATTTTTAAATATATTTATTTATAATTACATTGATCATTATGGAGTGACCACATTCACTTGTTAAAGCCTCCCTGACCCTATGTTGTGTGTATGTGTTACGATATTGAAATGGTACACAGTACCCCGACATAAATCCCTCCATTCTAATTTCTAAAATAAGTCTATGGATACAAAGACTCTTGCAGTCTTGGAATAGCTCATCAAACCTAGTAAGTGTTAATTAATGCTGCGTTTACACTAGGCCGAGATGTCTATGATGTCGACGATTAAAAAAAACGTGGAGCTCGACGATTTATTGTATCAATTTTTCTTCACTTTCCTTCGCTCTCAGTACATTTTGTTACAATCTGTAACGTTTTGTTACGAAGCCAACAGGACTCTGGTCAAGATCTGCCACGATTTTCATCACTTTCTCTCAAGTTCTGTTACGATCGTAACGATATGCCATCACGTTATGTCAAGTTCCGTTAGGTTATGTTACGTTCTGTTAGGTTATGTTAAGATCTCTCACGATCATGAAGTTCTATTAAGATCTCCTGCGATTTATGGCCACGATTTGAGCCAAATCTCAACGCTTGCAGCACGATTGGGTATAAACAGTAGGTAGGGGTTACCCCTTCTCATTCTCTCCAAAGATAATACCAAATGCAAACCATGAATCCAAGAGATGAAGAAGATGCTGAATTGGCAATTCTGATTTATGTAGTTGGTCGGAAGAAAAAAACTCTGCTGGGACTTCTTCAGATGCTGATGGAGGAGGTGGAGCTTCCCAGCCTTTCTTAACAGAGGCCTTCCTTCCTCTTTTGGCTGGCATATTTTTAATCTACCAAAAACAATAGATGTTTCCCTGTTCAGTGTTGCAAACATAATAAAGCTTGCAGAGCGTGGATACACATGGTGGGACCCGCGCGGGAACTTATCAGAGCGTGTATGCCTATCGGGATGTTCGTAGCAGAATGTGTCACAGCGTGATGTAATTACTAATTGCTATTCAATGTATCTTGACGAATCGTAGTAGAGAGTAATAGAGCGTGATAGAAACGTGGTGGCATCATAGTGAACTTTGAAGGAATCGTGTTTACAAGTTCATCAAGATCCCCTACGATGGCGCATCAAGTTCTGTTACGCTCGGTTAAGGTCTGTTAAGGTCTACTACGCTCTACTACGATTCCCACGTAATATCACGCTCTCTCAAGATTTTGGCTTCAAATCGGCATTATCCTGGCAAAATACTTGACAGCCAAACATTTTGTGACGATCCTTATGATCATTACGATTCCACCACGATCACTACAATTCGATCTTCCACGCTCATCAGGATTCTCTTAAGTCGTGGAGATCGTAGACATCATTGCATAGTATAACCGCAGCATAAGTAAATTAGTTTAAACACATTTATTTTACATTGATTGTGATACAAGCTTTCAGCTTATAATATGAAAAAGGCAAAGCCTCATCACGAGCACAGCGTCTATAATGGGTCTAACCTGTAGGTATGTGACTACCATGATAAAGGAATCTGTTTCAAGCTGTCGGAACTGAGACAGCTGTTGTACACTATTCCTACTTTATCTCTTGGTGCAAAGTCAAATCTTCAACAAATTTAACATTCAATTCATCACATGAACATAATCAATACAGAAAGGTTAAAAAAGTAAATAGTGAAAACAAGTTTTTCCTTCAATTAGGCTTAGTGACATAGTTTCTGGGTTAAAAGCAATGTTCAAAACATCTATTCTGCCAAAGTTTCAATATGCTAACATTAAAAGAACAGCTGTCAGAGTGTTAACAAGATTTTCCTTTAAGTTGGTCTAGTGACCTTATGTTTGACCCGACTTGACCAATATTTGAACTTGGTCTAGATATCAATAATCATCAGGCGAACATTCTGACAAAGTTTCAAGATGCTGAATCAAATCTTGAGGTCAAGCTGTTTACAAGATTTTTCTCAAATGTTTTTCTTTGGACCTCATTGTTGTTTTTATCCAACATGACCTACATTTTAGTCTAGATTTCGCCAAAACACCAGTTCTGACAAAATTTCAACATGTTAAAATAAAAAATGCAGCATTCAAAATATCTGAGTGTTAACAAAATGTTACTTCATTTTGGTCTAGTGACCTAGTTTTTGACCCACCATGATCCTTATTCTTACTAGGTCTAGATATTGTCAAGACAAACATTCTGACAAAGCCTCAAGCTTCTCAAGGCAAAGTGTGGTTTCTAGACTAACAAGATTTTCCTTCAATTTGGTGGAGTGACTTAGTTTATGACCCAACATGACCTAGTTTATGACCGAATATATTTAAACTTAGCCTAGATATCATCAAAACAGTTATTCTGAAAACATTTCAACATGCTTAACTTTAAAATAAGGCATCCAGAGTGTTTTCAATATGTTCCTTCAAATTGACATTGAAACCTTGTTTTTCACCTCACAGGACCCAGTCTATAACTTGGCCAAGATTTGATGGAGATGATTTTCTGATAAACTTTCATTCATATTGGATGTTGTAAAATGTTACCTGTAGATTGTTCACAAGGCAATTGTTGATGGCGTGTGACCAAAGGACATCAGACAAAACCTGATCATAAAAAACACAAACTGTGCAATAAAAAACCAGGACTTCCTTTATATACTACATTTAATTAGATAAAACAAGCTTGATATGATTTTGATAAACTTATCCATTAATAAAGATTACCTTGTATGAATCCATTAGTAATAAAGGTAATCAGCTGAAGTTCCTCTCCTGTCCTCGTCATAACAGCTGTAATTCCATCAGTAAATGGGTTTCTCTCAATATATTCCCTTGTTTGATGTTGATGCAGGAAGTTATATCCCACAGTCAAAGATGCATGCAATTTTCATTGTTTTGACAGGCACCAATGACCAACGGGTATATCACTAACTGCCTATATGAACTTCTTCTCCCATTATCGACTTAACAGCTGTGATTTCATGATTGTACAGGTTGATCTCAATCCATTTACTGTTTTGATGTGTATGCAGGAAAGAATATTACCCCACAGTCAAAGATGCATGGTATTTTCATTGTATAGACAGGTACCAATGACCAAGGGGTATATCACTAACTGCTTATATGAATTTCCTCTCCAGTAATCGCCATCAGAACTGTTAGTCCATGATTGTATGGGACGTTCTAAATCCATTCTGTTTTAAAATAAAACTTGATGGAGAATATGATTGACTGCTGTTATAATAAATGACATCAGACAATAACTGCAAAGTCAATAGTCGACAAAACGGCCGCCATTCATCGATTCACCTTTTTCTATCTCAAAATCACGGAAACCACTAACAATATTACAACTGTAAATTGTGTTTATGAAATTGAACACAAAATTGTTCCGTAATGGGTCAGTAACAGACCAAATAACTGATTTATTCATCGACCACCTTTCATAAGCAAAACAAATTGATATTGTTTCATTTCATTATTAAAGTGGGTTTAATACTAGGAATTTTAAAAATACTAGGAAAATGACATCACGTCAGCGGTTTGACGTCATAACGCTAGTCATTTGGCGCCAAAACCTGTAAATTTCATCTAGACATATTGTAAACGTTAATGTAAATGAAACAATATTATTTATTTTTTTGCTCATGAAAGGTGGTCGATGAAATAAATCAATTATTTGGTCTGTTACTGACCCACTACGGAAAAATAGGGGGTCTGGAATGTATAGGGGGACTCCCCTTATAAATTCCACAAACCCCCTATTTTTCCGTAGTGGATCAGTAATAGACCAAATAACTAATTTTATATAAAATGAAATGATAAATTAAAGAATGAGATTATAAACACTATTTATACCTTTTTCCTTTTAAATAGCCTAATATTTAAACAAGAGGGCCAAAATGGCCCTAAATCGATCACCTAATTGATAGTAAATTAGTAGCAAATATTTAACTGCAAATATCTGGGAAAATTTGATCAAGGAGTGCAAATGAAACTGCAAGGAGTGGACACTTCTCAAGAAACAGCTTATTAGTAAAGGCCATTTATATCTTGAAATCTAACAAGAACTTTAATAAGAATGGAATTATAAAGTTTTTGTCATTTTGCACCGTTCCTGATGTCGCCTTGCTGCCCTGTTTTTCAACGAAATCAATATGGCTTCAACAGTTTATTTAGATTGTCACTTAAGGAACATTTCTATCAAATTATCTTGCAATCGCACAAGCAGATTATGGAGGAAAAGGATTTTAAAAATTTGGGTATTTTTCTCACTTTCTGATGCCGCAGCAACCAAAGTTCTCAAAGGAAATTAAATCTTTGAACAATTTTGAAAGAGGACCACCAAAGGAACATTCATGTGATGTTTTGTGGAAATTGGTCAATTGGAATGGTAGGAGTTGGTTGTCATTTGTAGCTAAAAGTTCAATTTACCCCTTTTGTGATGACGCCTGGTTGATATGATTGTGTAACCAATCAAAACCGCTTAAACAAATTAAATAGAGGATCATTACAGTAAGATTTGTATTATATTTTCTTAAAATCAGACAAACACTTTCATAAAAATGGAATTTTGTCATTTTGTCATTTTGCCCCTTTTCTGATGCCGCCTGACTGCCATGTTTTTCGACCAATCAGTATGGCTTGAACAATTTTTATAGAGGGTCACCCAAGGAACATTTCTACCAAATTATATTTGAATCTGACAGACAGATTCGGAGGAGAAGATTTTTAAAGTTTGGACATTTTGTCCCCTTTCTGATGCCGCAGCAACCAAAGTTCTCAATGGAATTTTATTCTTTGAACAAATTTGAAAGAGGACCACCAAAGGAACATTCCTGTGATGTTTTGTGGAAATTGGTCTATTGGAATGGTAGGAGTTGGTTGTCATTTGTAGCTAAAAGTTCAATTAACCCCTTTTGTGATGACGCCTGGTTGCTATGATTGTGTAACCCATCAAAACGGCTTAAACAAATTAAATAGAGGATCATTAAAGTAAGATTCGTATTATATTTTCTTAAAATCAGACAAGCACTTTCATAAAAATGGAATTTTCAAATTTTGTCCCTTTTCTGATGCCGCCTGACTGCCATGTTTTTCGACCAATCAGTATGGCTTGAACAATTTTTAAAGAGGGTCACCCAAGGAACATTTCTACCAAATTATATTTGAATCTGACAGGCAGATTCGGAGGAGAAGATTGTTAAAGTTCGGACATTTTGCCCCCTTTCTGATGCCGCAGCAACCAAAGTTCTCAATGGAATTTAAATCTTTGAACAACTTTGAAAGAGGCCAACCAAAGGAACAGTCCTGTGATGTTTCACGGAAATTGTCCTTGGAGTTTGGGAGGAGATGATGTTTAAAGCTAAAAGTTAACGCCGGACGACGGACAAAAAGTGATCAGAATAGCTCACCTTGAGCCTTCGGCTCTAGGTGATCTAAAAATAGACCAGAATTGAAAACAATATACATGTATATTAGTTATGTCAAAAAGCCAAGCTTTGGGTTCTGCAACCAGTTTTGTTTTAGACCAGTTTGTACCCCTGTGCAGTCTTATCTAGATTATTCCTTTAAACCAGTGACTTTAAACTTATCTTTTTTACATCAATTGTGAAACAAGCTTTAATCTTATATTAATCACGCTCAATGTTCTGGAGATACAACCAGTTCTCGCCCAATTTGTGTGGAAAATCCCAATCTTCACTGAATTCTGATTCAGATATTTGGGGCATTTTTTTAAGAATTAGGTAGACTTTGAGGATTCCGGTGTATTTTGGTATTTTTATACATTTTTCATTTGAGTATATTTGGGCAAAGATGCTTCTATAATTTTTTGAAAAGGGGCCAATTCCCCACTTGTGTTCAGAAAAAGTAGCCATTAAGGGGTTTATACAGATATTGTTGACAATCAAAGATAAATCAACATTTTAATTGACATAGGATTATTATAATTTCTGATGATACAGATGTAACTTACATTTGTGTTTATCTTATGAAGATGACATTTGACCTTACAGCATATGATGTTTGAAAGCATTGTGAAAAAAGGTCAAATTGTTGACAATATGCAATTATACTTCTCACAATGCTTTTGAATTAAAATCAATTGTGCATTTTCTAATTCTTAAGATTTAACTGTTTTGCAAGATGTTTTTATACTTACTTGAATGATGTTTAGCTGCAGGGTGGATTCTTTTAAAGCATCGCAGTGGTCCTGACGGCTTCCAGAATTCTCGACCCCAATTTATATAGGTGTGAATGGATGATGGTTCTTTTGTTGTATAATCACTACATTTAGATAATGATTAATGTAATAATCTCTAAATTAAAAATAACACTTAATAACTTAGGTTACAACTATCTTTTACAAACTACGATACACAATTTAATTACAAACGCATGTTAAAACAACGTATACGAGACAATTATATACAAGTATGGCATGCAAAACTAAATGAATCGAATAAATTATTTTATTATAGAATGTTTAAAACTGAATTCCAACTAGAAAACTATCTACTTATTACAACAAACGAATGTCTACAAAAGCAATTATCAAGATTTAGGCTATCCTCTCATCATCTGGAAATCGAAAAGGGGAGACATAATGGTATTATTAGAGAAGAAAGATTGTGCAAATTATGTAACTCTAAAGCTGTAGAAAGCGAATATCACTTCATATCATGCTGTCCCAAATATACTGCTTTACGTAAAAGGTTTAATCTATATCAAGCATGGCCCAGTTTAGAAAAATTTAATTATATTATGAAAACAAAGAATAAAGGGAAACTTATTAATTTAATGAAATACTTAAAGAACGCAATGAGCCTAAGAAATGAAGAATTGTCTGTTATGCAAAACTAATGTACATGATATATACAATATGTTTGAATGTAGGTATTCTTTGTTCTATACATATGTAATGTTTGTAAAAAACACTTTATTTTATGTTATATGTATATATGTTATATGTTATATGTATAAATGTTATATGTATAAATGTTATATGTTTTTCTATGTATATATGTTTGCCATATTTATATAATTTGTAAATGGCCAAAGGCAAAATGCTTTGCCGAAAAACAGTCAATAAAGTATTGAATCTTGAAAAAATCTTGTAATAATGATGTATGCATGCATGTATGTTTCAACATTGTTATAAATTATCCTATATCATGGTTTTCAAAGTATTCTTAAGATTTGAAGTATTGTTTGATAGAGGACATTTCCTCCTTTTCTCACAATCTTCCTTATTCATTAATATAACTATACCTTAGCCAGAAGTCAACCTGTCATGTACATATTCTCCTTTTCTCACCAAATGTTTTCAAAGTCGTCCACAGCAGACTAACTATTTAGAACACATCGAGATCATTTAAATAATCAATCAACAGGTAAGTAAGTATCAATAATCAGTCTTTTGTTTATGACACCTGTGTGTTAAACCATCCATTCACACCTATATAATCAGATAATGGGGTCGAGAATTCTTTGGGTCGAGATTTCTGGCTACCGTCCATGCATTGTGCCTTGTTAAGATTAATTTTTGATTATCACATCCTTTTATCAATTGTAAAAACATTTTTTAAAATTTTGTTTAGAACACACAGCACAAGGCATGCCTATATAAATCCGTCTCGGCCACGGATATGTGTCTCCAGTCAAGTCTTTTAGAAAACTTGTTCAAACTTCCTTTTTTGGACACCCGATATGTCTCTTGAATACACTGGGGACGTTTCTTCTTGGGTTCTTTTCGCCTAAAAAGCTGTTAGTTTTACCTGATTAGCCATTAGTCTTAAATATTTCGTCCACATTGCAAATGTGTTCAACACTAAAAAACAAGAGTACCGCAAACGGTACATAATACGCCCGTCAGGAACTTCTTTGTAAGTTTCCTTTTTGTTTTGATATATTGTTTGTTTGTAAAAAGTCGTTCAGGAATAAGTTGTTAAAGAATAATGGGAAACTATGAAAAATGCATAACTGATGCAGAAATTGACAAATATTCTAAGTCCAAAAAGAGGCATAACTCATTCAAAAATTGACGAAATCCGAGGAAATGTGAACTTGATCTGTGACACTTGATTACAAAGCCATATACATAATTTCAGCTCAATACATCAAAGCATGTAGAAAAAAAGTGCGGAAAACAAATATTCTAAGTCCAAAAAGGGGCATAACTCATTCAAGAATTGACGAAATCCCAGGAAATATGAACTTGATCTGTGACATATCACTACAAAGCCTAATACACACTTTCAGGTCAATAGCTCAAAGTATGTAAGAAAAAAGTGCGGAAAACCAATATTCTAAGTCCAAAAAGGGGCATAACTCATTCAAAAATTGACGAAATCCGAGGAAATGTGAACTTGATCTGTAACTCATGATTACAAAGCCATATACATAATTTCAGCTCAATAGATCAAAGCACGTAGAAAAAAAGTGCGGAAAACAAATATTCTAACAAATATTCTTTCTAACAAATATTCTAAGTCCAAAAAGGGGCATAACTCATTCAAGAATTGACGAAATCCCAGGAAATATGAACTTGATCTGTGACATATCACTACAAAGCCTAATACACAATTTCAGGTCAATAGCTCAAAGTATGTAAGAAAAAAGTGCGGAAAACCAATATTCTAAGTCCAAAAAGGGGCATAACTCATTCAAAAATTGACGAAATCCGAGGAAATGTGAACTTGATCTGTAACTCATGATTACAAAGCCATATACATAATTTCAGCTCAATAGATCAAAGCATGTAGAAAAATAGTGCGGAAAACAAATATTCTAACAAATATTCTAAGTCCAAAAAGGGGCATAACTCATTCAAAAATTGACGAAATCCCAGGAAATATGAACTTGATCTGTGACATATCACTACAAAGCCTAATACACAATTTTAGGTCAATAGCTCAAAGTATGTAAGAAAAAAGTGCGGAAAACCAATATTCTAAGTCCAAAAAGGGGCATAACTCATTCAAAAATTGACGAAATCCGAGGAAATGTGAACTTGATCTGTAACTCATGATTACAAAGCCATATACATCATTTCAGCTCAATAGATCAAAGCATGTAGAAAAAAAGTGCGGAAAACAAATATTCTAACAAATATTCTAAGTCCAAAAAGGGGCATAACTCATTCAAAAATTGACGAAATCCCAGGAAATATAAACTTGATCTGTGACACTTCACTACAAAGCCTTATACAAAATTTCAGCTCAATAGCTCAAAGTATGTAAGAAAAAAGTGCGGAAAACCCGAACGGACGGACGGAGGGACGGACGGACGGACGGAGGGACGGACGGACGGACGGACGGACGGACATGACGATACCATAATACGGACCGTTTTTAAAAAACGGTCGTATAATGAAGTGGATGCCATGCAGTAGACACGTAAGATATTACGTCATTAAATGTGTAAACAATCTGCACTCGAGAACACTTCTAAAAATAGATTTACTTTCTTATGTGCTATTTTTGTGATATTTATGCATAGGGACTTAGGGTCATATTTATTTCTTACATCATATGGTAAGCGTGGGAGTTCCGGATCACTAAAAGTGATAGCTAGAATAAAGGAATTGAGAATTTAAAAGAAACTTTTGCAGTTTAATGGCAAAATATCCCACCTTTCATCTTATATTTGTTGTCTGTCACAAACATAAACATTGTTTTGTTGTATTTGGGCAGAGACATAAATACATGTCTCTGATTTGTGTCACAGGGTGTATGTTCAACCAATTTTTGCATCGATCTTTGACCGTCCAAAGGAGTTTTGTCAGAAGGACCAAAGACCTATGTGTTATTAGGTCTTTGGAAGGACTGACGACTTTAGTAGGTCTGTGAAGCATTGTCATTGATCTAGTGAAACACATTTACCACGAAGAGCATCTTGGATCAGACAGTTATTCCATCGCCAGGAACATCCGTCAATGAATGCAAAACATTCAAATTTACAATACAGCTATATCTTATATCTTTACCTACAAGAACGCCAAAATGATATTGTCTGTGTTAATATATGTTACGAAAACGAGAGAGATAAAAATTCTTACCTAAAACAAAGGGAATCGTAGCCGATAGGTTCTGGTTATCAGCCTTTACTGTAAACAAAAAAGTGATTGTCGTTATCTCGGGAACCAGCTTGATTTGGACGGATGTGACGTCGGCCGGATATCAATAAATGTCGGCCATGGTTCCCTGCTTTGTTCTATGTAATTTCATTTGGATTTCATGAGCTGGGCCGTAGTATCTTTGCACCCAATTTTTTTCCATACTGAATATAGGAAATTTACCCTTATTAAGGTTAAACCTCATAACGAGCTATGCTCGTTATAATTTACCACGCCCCATGTCTGTGTGTGGTGAAAATCCCAAAGGCAGACCTGATTCAAAGTGTTTAATTGTGCCCATAGTATGATTGATCATGATAATCGGTAGAATTCTCTGAGTTTCTTTTTCTGCTCATATTGTTATTAGGACTGACCGGGTGGTGTAGTGATAGAGCATCTGTCTCATGTGTGGGATGTCCCGGGTTCAAACCTCGGTCGGGTCATTCCAATGACTTTAAAAATAGAAGTACTGGCTGGATAGATGGAAATTTAGGTGGCGTAAAGCACCAAACAGCAGCGTTATTAGCTCTACTGGTTGAAGGCAAGAAGAGTTTGTGAATGGGATATCATATGCAGTGTTTTTTATCGCCCGCTTTTTCGAAGAAAAAAAGGGGGGTTATTAATTTCGGTTTGTCCGTCTGTCTGTCTGTCTGTCTGTCTGTCTGTCTGTCTGTCTGTCTGTCTGTCTGTCTGTCTGTCACACTTCGTTTCTGTGCAATAACTGCCACAAATGTGAACCGTTTTTTTTTCAAACTTGGTCACAACGTTAAATGCCTTAAGGGCTAGCCCAAGTTCGATCGTCACTTTTGGCGGACTTTATTCGGTGGAGTTAAGGCCCCTTAATTAACAAAATAATGTCTTGTGTTGCCGTTTCCGTGCAATAACTGCCACAAATGTGAACCTTTTTTTTTCAAACTTGGTAACAAGGTTAAATGCCTTAAGGGCTAGGCCAAGTTCGATCGTCATTTTCGGAGGACTTTATTTGGTGTAGTAATGGCCCCTTATTTAACAAAAAATGTCGTTTGTTGCTGTTTCCGTGCAATAACTGCCACAAATGTGAACCTTTTTTTTTCATACTTGGTAACAAGGTTAAATGCCATAAGGGCTAGGCCAAGTTCGATCGCCACCTTCGGCGGACTTTATTTAGTGTAGTTATGGCCCCTTATTTAACAAAAAATGTCGTTTGTTGCTGTTTCCGTGCAATAACTGCCACAAATGTGAACCTTTTTTTTTCAAATTTTGTAACAAGGTTAAATGCCTTAAGGGCTAGACCAAGTTCGATCGTCACTTTCGGCGGACTTTATTTGGTGGAGTTATGGCCCCTTATTTAACAAAAATGTCGTTTCTAGCTGTTTCCATGCAATAACTGCCACAAATGTGAACAATTTTTTTTAAAAACTTGATAACAAGGTTAAATGCCTTAAGGGCTAGGCCAAGTTCGATCGTCACTTTCTGTGGACTTTATTCGGTGTAGTTACGGCCCCTTATTTAACAAAAAATGTTGTTTGTTGCTGTTTCCGTGCAATAACTGCCACACACAAATGTGAACCTTTTTTTTCAAACTTGGTAACAAGGTTAAATGCCTTAAGGGCTAGGCCAAATTCGATCAACACTTTCGGCAGACTTTATTCTGTGGAGTTATGGCCCCTTAATTAACAAAAAATGTCGTTTTTTGCTGTTTCCATGCACTCACTGCCACAAATGTGAACCGTTTTTTTTTTTCCAAACTTGGTAACAACGTTAAATGGCTTAAGGGCTTGGCCAAGTTCGATCGTCGCTTTCGGCGGACTTTATTCTTTGGAGTTATGGCCCCTTGCTTAACAAAAAATTTCGTTTGTTGCTGTTTCCTTGCAATTTTTGCCACAAATGTGAACCGGTTTTTTTTTTCAAACTTTGTAACAAGGTTAAATGCCTTAACAGCTAGGCCAAGTTCGATCGGCACTTTCGGCGGATTTTATTCCTACAATATTTCCTGCAAGCGGGGGATATAAATTTCATGAATGTGCTTGTTCTCGCTGTTTTGTGAAAAAAGGGCACGTAAATGTGATGAAAGACAGATTTTGTGAAATTTAGGCCTACTAAGAGTACCGTAGTCTTTTGATTGTGAATGAGACCCAATTTCGGCCCTAATCTGGGTTAAGAAAAAACACTGATATGGCATTGTTTTTGTTGTCTGTCATTAACTTTTTCTTGTGGATGCAATAGTCTACAGTTCTCATCAAACTCTTGTCAACTTTTCATTGAAACCAAGCCAATTCCATTCATTTCTAATGGTCAAATTATAAAAAATACTTATAAACTCAAAAGAGGCTACAGATTTCTATGAACCTTTTACCAGATGAAGACCAATTTTGAAAATATGGCAAAAGGAGACAATCGATAATGATCAATTTTCCTTTTACTTTTGCCACAATGTTTTCCGTATTTTTACTGAGATTAAAAGTGTCTGCTGAAATTATGTTTGACGACTTTGAAAACATAGCACTTGGCAAAAGGAGAAATTGCTCATAAAAAAATATTAATTTCCCTTTTTGTCACAATGTTTTCAACTCTATTCAATAAAGTTTCAGTATACATACTTTTATTAAGAGATTTGCCTTATTACTGCCTTGAATGGTTTCGTAGTCATTTGCTGTAGAGTCTGATTTTTGCGGAAAAGGGTCATAATAAAAGGCCACAACTTAACCACACATACTGGACATAGTTTTTATACGCCCGTTTTGAAAAAACGGATCGTATTATAGTTTTACCTGCGGCGTATGGGCGGGCGGGCGGGCGTACGGGCGGGCGGTCGGGCGGGCGGGCGGGCGGGCGGTCGCTCGGGTTGGCGGGCGGGCGGGCGGCGTCCAGTATGTTGTTAGCTCAATAACTTTAGAAGCCTTTGTTCAATCATCACAAAATTTTGTCAGAATGTGTATTGGGATAATATCTCGGACAAGTTCGATAACTAGCTATATCGCTTTAGTCAATCAAGAGTTATCGCCCTTTAATTATAGAAATTACCCAAAATTGGTCTTGTCAGCTCAATAACTTAAGAAGCCTTTGTCCAATCATCCCTAAATTTTGTCAGAATGTGTATTGGGATAATATCTCTGACAAGTACGATAACTAGCCATATCGCTGAAGTCAATCAAGAGTTATCACCCTTTAATTATAGAAATTATCCGAAATTGGTCTTGTCAGCTCAATAACTTTAGAAGCCTTTGACCAATCATCACCAAATTTTGTCAGAATGTGTATTGGGATAATATCTCGGACAAGTTTGATAACTAGCCATATCGCTATAGTCAATCAAGAGTTATCACCCTTTAATTATAGAAATTATCCAAAATTGGTCTTGTCAGCTCAATAACTTTAGAAGCCTTTGACCAATCATCACCAAATTTTGTCAGAATGTGTATTGGGATAATATCTCGGTCAAGTTTAATAACTAGCCATATTGCTTTAGTCAATCAAGAGTTATTGCCCTTTAATTATAGAAATTACCCAAAATTGGTCTTGTCAGCTCAATAACTTCAGAAACCTTTGTCTAATCATCACCAAATGGTGTCGGAATGTGTATTGGTATAATATCTCAGACAATTTCGATAACTAGCCATATCCCTTTAGTCAATCAAGAGTTATCGCCCTTTAATTATAGAAATTACCTAAAATTGGTCTTGTCAGCTCCATAACAATTATCACTATACAGGACGGGCGTATTTTGTGACATTTGGCGCTCTTGTTTTTAAATAGTATATTATCAGATGAGTGATTAATATTTGCTAATCCCTTTTCCATATACAACAAATCTGCAGCACCTCTGAAAACATTAAGACAGAAATGTGGAAACTCTTTATAAACAGAACAATTACTGAATAACGTTGAAAACATTGTGGAAACAGGAGAGATTGCTCATGATGACAAATGAGCAATTTCCCCTTTTTTCAAAAGTTGTCCGTTGCAGATGCAAAATATGTCTCTATGTGGAAAATGGTTGAGGTGCTCTTGTTAGTCTATGGCACTTCTAAATGTTACAATTATGTAGATGCAGGTCACAGAAGGAAGGATCTGGTTTAAAACAAAATAGGTGCAGTTGTTATCAGAATATTGAATAATGTCAGGGTTAAAACTAGACATTTTTATGAGGATCAGTAATTTATCCTTTTGCCATTATGTCTTCAAAAGTAATCTGCCGCAGATGTGTAAAAAAAAAGATTGAATAAGCCCTTCGGTGTGGAAGAAATAATAATTTCGTAAAGATATATAGCAAACCCAGAAAGCCGTTACATAAAATCATTGCAAACCCAGAAAGCCGTTACATAAAATCATTGCAAACTCATTAGTAGTTATGTGACCATACTGACTCGGCAGTGTAGTGATTTGATCTTCAGCCTCCAGAATAAATTCCATGTTCAATTCCTGGTTGGGTTGATCATACCAAACTTTGGCAAAGACTTAAAACATGATACTTAAGTCTTAGGTGGCTTCAATCCCTAGTCTTCAGGATTGCAACAGGGAATCGCATTACGAATGATATGCCAGTGTCATGAATAACTGACAGGTATCAGGAACGCCATGATATAACTGAAATACTGTTGCAAACAGTGTAAAAGTGCTTTTAAGTTTATAGTACAAAACGGTACTGTTTAGAGAACTGTCTGGGTAAGTGTAAACCCTTTCCCACTTCCAACACATCTGCATCAGAATACTTTGAAAACATCGGGAAAATCTCTATAAATGAAAGTATAATGATTGAATATAGTTGAGAACATTGTGGCAACTGTAGAAATTGCTCATTATGAGCAATGCCTATTGCCACAATGTTTTCATAAGTCGTCTGCTTTTAAGGCGTTAGAAAGCGTCCATATGCGGGAAAGTGTTAAATAGGTTTCTGCAGAAGCCATTACTTTGTGTATATGAGAGAAACAAGCTACTTGTAAACCGCTGTGCCAATTCCTGCATTCCTGTAGTAATGTCTAATTGCATATAATTATACTGTTGCAAAAGGTCTGTTGGCTGGATGTATTATTATACTAACATGCAGAGGCCTGAGGAAGGAGACAAGAACTGGTTTGATTGATTGATTGGGGTTTTACGCCGTTTTAACAATTTTTCAGTCATATCATGTGGGCAAGTTCACCTACTCATGTGTTTTCTGGCTTCCCCATCCAGTAATCCAAACAACAACATTCCTAAGCAACTGGCCGCTTTTCCTCATAGACTGTTTGCCCATTGGTAGAAGACGAATGACGCTTGTCGCATTGACTTTTATCAAATGTAGAAAGAATATTGGCCGAGCTGGGATTCAAACTCACTACCCTTGATTGACAGCCCGTGTCGCTACCGACAGAGAACTGGATTTTTTCCAAAACATCTAGAGCTTTATTGATTGTGCAAACCCTATGTTGTGGTTACACTCAAAAGACAAATCTCACCAAGACAGTTCTTTTGAGTACCACAACATAGGGATAGAGGGTCAAATTAGAACTTTAGATAATAAACCCTGTCCAGAAAAGCAAACGTTGCACAAGATTATAAATCCTTAACAAAAGTCGTGCTATAGTATCGGTATCTAATTTTTTTTAACTAAAACAATATAGAGATTGAAGTTAAAATAAGGTCTAAGATAGTATTTTAACTTTTCGATTGGTCATTAGAGCGGCAATGTGTTACAATTACGTTTACATTTGGGTTTAAGACATAAACAACTTCCTCTAGACATGGCAGCCGGGTGCCACAACTATACTGAACTGCTAATAATCAGATAGCCTGCTAATCTATTAACTGGAACAATCGGTACATTGGCAGGAAATACCAACTTCATCTGGGTTTAGAAGTCGGCGATTTAGCAAAACGGGACAAACTTCAACAATAAGTCAATTTGGGGCTTTGCACTGGAGTTAAGCTGGAGTAGTAGAATAAACTTTTTTGTTTTTGCCTATCAGAATGCATACTACACTACCACAAATACGTTTACACATTACATACAAATAAACAAATACAAGCCGGTGTGCGACGTGTGATTCACCCTTGCATATTTTGCAAACTTCCGGCTCTAGTTCGGTAACACGAGGTCGGAGGTCAATCACTTAAACAAAATGTTTGTAGCTCTTAAATAGCTCTATCAGATGGTGCAATAAAATCGCTAGCGAATACTACCACTGTAGCGGTAGGGGCGATTGAAGTCAAAAACGACTGTAAACAGATACCCTATCTTTGAAACGCTACCATTTATTAACAAAGGACTAAATCAAAAATCGTTATGGATACGTTTTTTTCTTAAAAACGTTCATTTTGCTAGCTGCATAGCAACTGTTTGGTCCTTAGCAACGAAACTAAAACACGGACAACCAGAGCCCCTATGGCACCTGCCCATCAAGTTTCATCGGAATCGGCTCTTCGGTTTGGGCTGTGGAGCGTCGCTTTACAAACAACTGGACACACACATAGACAGACAGACGGAAAACCCTGACAATAAGGTATAGCTAGCGAAACCCAATAACATAATGCAGTCTACATATTCATTGTACCGACATAGGGATAACAAAAACAAACTTATATGTACTTATCACGTAAGGAAGTATATACATAACAAATTGGGAAATGTACAAAACATAATAAACAGTTCACATCACGTTGCGAAGTATTTAAATATATAATGAGAAATGCATACACCAAAAAGTACACTTCGACGAATTTCTAATTGGCTACCATATAAAATATGATATTATGCGACATATTTAATCAATACATCTAAAGTTTGGTTAATTTTGTATTGTACACACCAATCTATCGATTTACAGAAAGAAAACACGTATTCATGTACAAAATCATCCATGCGGAACGGTAGGTGTGAAAATAGCCTATGTGCTGGCGTTCCTCGTGCACGGCATGGTAGTTGTCGTATTTGATAGTAATGTATTCTTCGTGGATTGTCTTTTATGAAAAAACATTAAATATTGCGAGAATGAGCAGTGCCGAACGCGCTCAAGCCGTCGGAATGATTCGTGCCGGCACCCCCATCAGACAGGTATGTTACGCGTCGTTATAAAACGCACCATGTCACGCGGCTAGAAGCACATAAGTAATGCTTGCAGCAAACAACGTGCGAACACTCCAATGACCTGCACAAAGTCCGGATTTAAATCCGATCGAGCTCGTGGGGGACCTATTGAAGCGCAAGGTGCGTGCCCAGCCGCTGCAACCAAATCTTAGGAAGCTCACGCGTGTTATTCATCAGATGTGGGTAGCCATTCCACAACATTATTTTCACAGATACATCATATCAATGAGGACAAGGTGCCTTGCTGTAATTGCCGCAGCAGGTGGACATACAAAGTATTGAAACGAAATCAAATGCGACGTGATTTGATCTTGCAGTTTTTGTTTTAAGGGTGTCCATTTTAACCCTCTCTGTTAAGGTTGTTCCCGTGATCAAATTTTAATGAAGTTTCACATATTAGGAATAAATTGTATTAAAATTATATTTGGTTATTTGTATCTTTCTCCGAATACCTTTCCTAAAATATGATAAGAACTAGGTGGCCAATTAGAAATTCGTCGAATTGTAGAATTCGCAATACATATGTACAACCTGATTGATACACATCACATAAAGATAAAACAAAAGTGTGTTTACATAACATTACAATAAATTCATCATGAGCTTTACCACGTTTTCCCTCCGTATGCATTATGTCAGATGGCGATCAGGCAGTATAAGCGTAACTTTCAATCAAAATGTATATCTTACATAAACAAGGTTACAACAATATTAGCCAGTCTTTAACAGTACTCCAAACGAACAACAGTGGATAATGTCACGCGATAATGGTAGATTCGTTGATTAAATAGAGTTTAAGGCCGTTTTCAAAATTTATTAAGATCTAGGTGACCTTATTCGCGCTCATTTGTTGCCTTGCTTTTTTCATTCGGTATTCGAGTATGGCGGAATTGTTCGACGGTTTACAAAAGTTTTCGACAAATCCAAGAAACAGACTTTAGGTAAAATATTTATCAATAAGTTAATCAATAAAGTTATCAACCTGTTATTACACATCGGCACTTAAGTATGGGTTAATGCTTTCTCAAACTCATACATAACACACCATATACGCTTCCATCCATTGGCGCCAGGCACTAGTCGTTCATGGATATTCAATCGTCGGAAAGAATGAATGGACGAGCTGGGATAAGAACTCAAGACACATTAATTACAGCTCTCAACGGGTACCGACAACAATCAGTTTAGATTATTTGTTTAGGGCTAAGCGTCCTTTAAACATTCTCCAAACGCAATCTGCTGTTTTTCCACTGAGATTATTTAGCCTATTGGTGACATACGAATATGCGGCTAGTCTAAATGCCTGCGAATGCAAGCAGGGTGAAACATCCGAAACGTTAGATATACCACCAAGGGTTGACATTTATAATAGTTAAAAAGGGAGATCAGCTTTAAGAGGATGAAGCACAAATATACAGTACTAGAATCAGAGTACACAGGTTACGAAAGGTCATGCATACATACACGTTTTAGAACTGACGTACACAGGTAACGAACTGTCATGCAAACATGCACGTTTTAGAACTGGAGTACACACGTTACGAAGTGTCATGCATACATGCACGTTTTAGAACCGGAGTACACAGGTTACGAACAATCATGCATACATTCACGTTTTAGAACAGGAGTACACAGGTTACGAACGGTCATGAATACATGCACGTTTCAGAACCGGAGTACACAGGTTACGAACAATCATGCATACATATACGTGTTCGTTGTTTACCAATGTGGTGCACACCTTGGTTTAACAGATTAAGTGTTATTTCAGATACCAAGATTCGGCAAGGTATTGGTTTCTTGGTTCTTATATAAAGTATATATATATATATATATATATATATATATATATAATCTAGAGACGTTCCGGGTACCAGCAATGATACAGAGACAGCCGCTGCGTTGAATTGTCAATATGTAATTATAATTTAAAAAAAAAACAAAAAAACGTATAAGAGTACCGACTCTAAATGTAAATATACCGCACTGGGTATGTTACGTGATTTGTGACTTCGTCGGATATCATGCGATCAAACTAAAACAAATGTCCTATTTCACGCAGAAACTATTCATCTGTAACATATATACTATCATTATGTGTTCCGTTTCTCTAGAAGCCATTACAAAATGCAAACGTTACCAACGAATAGTCGACAAACTATGAGAATTACTTCTATCATAAAAACTCAATGAGCAAGTCGGAAATCGAACTCACAATTATAGTCTCGACGTACCTCGTGATTGCCAATATCAATCAAAGTGGGAGCACAGTCTTAAAGTAATTTCCCAAGATGATTTACGCATATTGACCACGTCTGGCGAATACCGTTTCTTATACGTAATGCGACAAATAGCATTTACAATTATTTTACAAATTAGATTGATGGAAAGCCATGCTAAAATGTACATGTTCGTTGTTATGAAATCAGTGTCAAAGTTGAGTTCACAAGATTTAGTTTAAATCAGATACCAGAAATGTACAGTTAAAAGAAAGGGTATATGATCTGAACCATATGCTAAACATATATTCTATCGACTTTCCAGTTACCGGAAATGATTGATTGGAGTTAAAAAGCAGTTTTTAGTTATATCACGGCGGCCAGTTCATCTTAGTTGTGTTTAATGACTTTCTCGCACATTCACCTCCATAACATTCTTTCCAGGCAGCTAACTACGTTTCCATATAAACAGACAACTTCGCTCATAGCGAAACAAAACTATATATATAAAGAGCGCGTCGTTAAAGATTAATAAGCAAAACAAAACAAAAATCGAACTTACAATGACTTATCCTGTCGATAAATTCTTCATTATTCCATCTTACTACAAAACTTCAGGAAATCAACTTTTTGATAGCTATACACGTTGTTGACCAAGTGTATAATGAATCACAAAGTCATGTCCAATAATATAAAACAATAAGTATTGACGTCATACAGATTATCAGATTGAAATACACCTTAACATTTGATCTTTAAGTTTATTCGTTGGTCTTAATTGTGGCACCGTGGCTATAAACAATGACATTTTGTATCTGAATCTAGCTAATATTATATTTTTCATTATTTACAATAATCTCAACAAGTTATCTGGTTGAGCGATATACCTTTTGTGAAACCTAAACCTGTTTGCCTATATATTCTGTTACCTTTGTTCTATTGTGTGTTTGTAAAGCGATGCGTTACACACAAACTGATTGCCACGTCAGGGCAAGATGTGTTATTGTTCCTTCTTTCATGTATTCTTCCTAGAGACTAAAACAGTACCCGCACCGTGTGTGCGAAAACATTTCCTGGTACCTTGTACCTCCAGTATGAGAGGCCGCCGCTCTACCACTGCGACACTGTGCTTGTAAAAATCGCGTATAACTCAAATATGTATGTGAATGACTTTAAAAGGGTAACTGGTCTATATATACATAGTAATGATTCAGTAAATGTTAATGAACAGAGATATCTGATTGGATTTGATATTTCTAACAGAATATATATATAAATTGATCAACCCTTTATCACATGGAACCAATCGACAGTTCATGACTTTGTAAACATTTATAAAAACAACAACGGAAAACACAATAAATAATCTAAATAAATAGATAAACTATTTAATGAATTATAAACCTTCTGACAAAAGGAGAATATGCTCTTTATAAATATATTCTTCTCTTGTCAAACAGTTTTCTGCTGCAAAGGCGTCGTAACATTTCTGTATTTCTGAAAGATTATATATATATATACATGTATAGTTGAATAAAAGACACGAGGTAAATTTATATAAGTATACAATACTATTTGAATCCACCCATGGATAAAGTTACGTTAAACAGTTATAAATAGTGTAGGTCCAGATCAGCCCATGAATCCCCACAACGTGTTTCAGGTATGCACTTTTCATATAGTACTTACAATGGTTCGTTAGAAATTTCGTTCAAAGTGTGAAGATTCTGTTAAATTAAGGATATGGTCAAAGTGATCTGAACCTACTCTGGTTAGAATGCCAACTTGTTCATTTTCCCGTGAACAAGCTCAACTGTATACAACTGTTAATTAAGATGCACATTCCGATACTATTCAAAACGTTATTTCTTTGTTCACAAATTGTAAGGTAATGGTATGTTCCTATTCATAGCTTTGTGTTTAATCTGTTTGGGTTTACTTTAACGCTGTTTTTAACAGTTTTTGTTTATAGATATATCACGGATACAGAACACTTATCAATGATTCCTGGGTGCAAAGCCGAACCCCGGTAGCTCTGTCAGAACACTTATCAATGATTCCTGGGTGTCAAGCCGAACCCCGATAGCTCAGTAAGAACACTTATCACTGATTCCTTCGTGCCAAGCGGAACCCCGGTAGCGGGCCGTAAATCTTGTAAGTGTGAGTTCGAACAAAAGCACGACCAACATCTATAAACAAAAATACGAAACACTCAAGAAATAAAAGTACAAGTATTTTATGAAGTAAAAAACATGGTGACAATAGATAAATTTTCACATTATGAATATATTCGCCTCTTGTCACAATGTCTTCAACAGTAGTCTGCTACAGAGACGCATACAGAGACGCATAAAGCGTCTGTATGTGTGAAACGGTTCATTGTATAGTTTAGTTAAAAAAAGAACCGGGGGATAAATGTATATATGAATCTTATACGATAGAAGAACGCCCGTCGGTAAAGGTACACGTTGACTTTTGTGAAAAGTAGAAGTCCAGATCAGCCTATTCATTTACACAGTGAGTTTCAGATCAACACTGTTTATATGGTACTTACATAGGTTCGTTATCAAGTTCGGTCCAACTGTGAAGATTCTGATTGAACTTAGCAGATGGCCAAAGTGGTCTCAACCTACACTGGTTATAAATGCCAACTTGTATATTTTCCCATGGACGGGCTTGAAAATACAATGATTAATTGAGAAGCACATTTTAATACTATTCAAAACGTTGTGTCTTAGTTCAAAAGTTGCATTGATAACTTTATATTTATTATTTTGGGGTTTAAATAACGCCGCTTTAAACAGTTTTTGTTTATATTATAGCACGGCGATAGAATACTTATCAATCATCCCGGGTGACAAACCGCATCCTGGTAGCTCTGTCGGTAGCGGGCTGTCAACCTGTTTATTGTGAGTGTGAACCCCAGCTCGGCTAATTTTCTCTCCCACACCCGACAACAGTCAATGGGACAAGCGTAATTCGTTTACCATCAATGGGGCAATAGATTATAATAACCAAAGCACCGAAAGTGCTCATAGCAAGGGGCTAAATGCAGATTACATTTGGAAATGGATTTACCGATCCCAAAAGTCTAACTTATAGACTTTACAAAAGCACTTTGTTAAATCCATATATTGAATGATAAAGGAGTTGAACGCAAACTACTTTACATACAGTATAGTGGTCTATCGATATGCTAAACTTTGACATACTTATGCGCATATGCTCTCTGAATAGTGTCTGCTAATCACAGCTCCTAGTTTACAATGGATTTTAGACTTTGTTTTCGCCCTGTCAGCACCGAATTTCAGGAGAGCCCTCGGGTCAGGAGTTTCTTTGTCACAGGAGTCGAACGCTCTTTTTTCACAGAAGTCGAACACCGTCTTAAAGCGGGATGCTCGTAGTGTCAGCACCGAGTTACAATGGAGTACTCAGGCCCGGCGGCCCTTTGTTACGGGAGTGGAACGTTTTTCTTTTATCACTAAGCGATATTGCCTGATGCGCGCGTTCAGTGCGTTCCACTTACGTGACAAACATCAGGCGCAGTCGAAGGTGTCTGCAAAGTTCTTCATTCTGGTGGGAAAAAAATCTTTGGTCATTTCGAATTAGCTACGTTTCCTACATTATTGTTTATCTGTTCGCTGCGTTAATGCTAAATGTCTCTTATAATTGGTAGGTCTAATTCGGCGAGAGATTCAAGGTAAGTGTATATACCAATAGATCAATGAGTTACGAAAACAATATGGTAAATGAATGAAAATCAATCCTTTTTCAAGATTGAAGAAAGCTTACACGTGCCGACCTAACTTGTTTACTTCCTCAGGTACTACTAGTAGTGGGGCGACTAAGCATTAAAATCGTGCACTTTGGGTTACAAGCATGTAACTTGGCACACATATAAAACATTCCCTACTGATTATTTTAGATATAGACCCAATTAAGCATCATTTTTCAAAATGGCCGCCGAAATGGTCGACGATTTCTTCAAATGCTTTTATCTTTTATCTTTGTAACTATATGTAGTAGACTCATATTCTTAGTGTCTAAATATACAGATTTCAGGCCAAGGAAGCCATTGTGCACACAAAACGTTTGATATATAAAGAACTTTGTTTTTAAAAATATTTTTTATATCATTTAAAATGTCCATTTTTGGCAAAATCGCCACCGGCCATTAAACGATGGTGTCTAGGAAGTTTATAAAGTTACTGGACCCAAACATATATAGAATATGGTACTTTTGTGATAAGAGATTATGTAGTTCTTTATTTCAAACAAAATAGGTTTTTACCACAACACATGAATTCCAGTAAGCTTTCTTACTTAGCGATCGTTATCGAACGTGGGGCATAAGGCTGCAACGGAATTCTCTCATAGGGTCGTGTTTGAACCATTCCATGTGTCTGTTGCAAGAAAAAGCCTTGTCGTATAGCTGTGCCACTACTATTCTTCGTCATGTTGTTTTAACCCTTATCTATCATTTGCCTTCCAGATAGTGTTTATCTCATGATCAGGGCAAATTTGGTATTCGATTTCGGCGTTGAGCTAAGTACACCCTTAATCATCTGATTTGCAGTTAAGTCAGAGATATTCATCATAATTCTTTTCTTATAGGCAATATTCTGTAATATTATGCAGTTTTTTTCTATTTGCAGTGTTACTATATCAAGATAAGGTAGCTGTTGTGTATGAACAAAGTCCATAGTGCAGTCCAAATCTATAATACTTTTATACTATCTAATCTGTCTTTATTTGTGTGTTACAAGTACTATGGTGAAAGAAGATGAAGTCAAACATAGTGTAGTTGTAGTTATCATTTAGAACTAACACTAACACAGCTGACAATGGCAAAACAATATACACTTGTAGATGCTGCTAGGCATAGTTGTTCCAAGCAAACTGGAACTCAACTTGATTGGAACTTATGTGTACTTCGCCAGGCAAAACCATCAGAGCCACTTTATTGTCCTACACATTCGGAAGAACAGATGTTGGTGCTGGTTACAGATACGTTGCTGAAAATCTAATCAAATTTCAGGAATTAGATGCTTTTTCTGCAGGTGTCAATATACCACAATTTAATATTGACACAGGATTAGAAAATGTACTGTATGAACATAGCGCAGCATGGCATAAATCTTGTTGAAATAAAATAGGCAATGACAAGCTTCAAAGAGCAAGCAAGAGAAAGACTGAGGAATCACACAATCCAAGTCCAGTTCAAACTAGTAGATCTTCATCGGAACACCAATAACAAACACATGACAAAGATGTGTGTGTCTTTTGTGATAAGCCTGCTGGATACGTTTGTCTTCACAAGGCTTCCACGTTTGAAGTTGATTTCAAAGTAAGAACGTGTGCAACAGAATTGTGTGATACAGAACTGCTGGCAAAATTGGCTGGTGGAGACATGGTAGCTTTAGATGCCCAGTATCATGCCAAGTGCTTGACAAAACTGCACAAACGTGCACAACTCTCTCTTGAAACGAGGCAAATTTTCAAAATGACAGACATGAAGAACCTTTACATATCCAGGCTAAATGGGCTTGGTTTTGATCAAGTGCAAGTCCATACAACTAGGCTCAAGGATCGGATACTGGCTGCCATTCCAGATCCGAAATCGCAAACTGAAGGCAGGGACACTTTACTTATATATGTCGAAGATATTGGAACAGCTCTTAAACAAGCATGCATAGAAATTGTGATACCGATGCCCTAATTCTGGCAAAGGCATCCAAAATAATTCGACGAGATGTCTTTAAACTGGCACAATCCTTCAAAGAACGTTTTTTTGTTGACTGTCAGGAAAAAGCTGTGCCTCAGTCTCTCGTTGCATTTATGAACATGTTACTGACTGGACCCAATATCAACGACCAATGTGCTGAAGAGAAGACCATATAATATGCTGCCAAAATTATCTCACAATTAATTGTGTTAAAAAGTATTAGATCATCCAAAAACCATGCTTCATCAAACCATCGGCATAACAGAGACAGAGAAACACCCGCAACAATCTATGTTGCCTTAAAAATACACGGAGAGACAGGAAAGAAAGTCTTGGTTGACACTCTCCACACCATGGGCATGGGCTATTCTTTTGACCGTTTACTTGCATTTTCTACAGACAGAGCCAACAACGTGTGTGCCATGTATGACGAGGAAGAAGTGGTGTGTCCCCCGAAACTTGGCAGGAATATCTTCACGGTAGCAGCAGTTGATATTATTGATCATAATCCGAGTTCCGCAACAGCAAGAGATTCCTTTCACGGAACAGGCATATCCTTAATGCAACTTCCTTTGGAGCAGCATGATGGAACACCACGTGTTATTCCAGTCATTGGTGCGAATTCGAAGAAGACAACAATAATACAGGCGCTTCTCGCAGCATATACAAATGATCATGATGTTAGTTAATAAAACGGACCAGTCAAGTCAGATCATCCTATTGCAGCAGTTGCACTATGAAACGACAATGTCTGGTTGGAGCATATGAGGGGACTGCTCAGTAAACAGGAGCTGACCAAGGAAGATTTTGTCTCATGGTCTGCATACCATGCTTCAGTACAGCAGGTTGTAACAGCTCCAAGCACAGTTGTGGCCCTTATGCTCATATTATTTGAATGCGCACATTCGGTAACCATGATAAAACACTCATCATAGAAAAAATACCTCAACCTTGGACAAATTCCAGTGATAGTAATATAAATATCTTATCATGGCTGGTAGATTACACATAGAGATGACAGCATTCAATGTCATTGGCGACTGGCTTGGAAGTGGTTGGATAACTGCCATCTTTCATACCGGGATTGAAACAAGTGGAGTCGCTGACTCCTTCTTGAAAACTACACATGTAACCAGGACAAGGCATGCTCATCAGATAACAGCTGCTGCCCTCTCCATCCTGCAGCATGATGCAGCATGATGCCTACGACATATGCAAAGAAACTCTGCTAGCAAGAGATAATTTATTGAATATCACAGACTGGTGTGGCAATATGACAGCGGAGCAACCACAGTTTAAATATTGGTCCGTTGCGCTTCAAAGGGAACTTTGTATATTTCAGATCATCGAATCAATCAGGACAGGAAACTTTCTGAGCTATCGAGAATTATTTGCAATGTTCATTCCATGGCTATTCAGCTTTGACAATGTCAACTATGCTAGATGACTCTCGGTGCATATCAGAGACATGTATTCTCTGTCAGAAATGCATCCTGTCATCTACGAAGAATTTGAACATAAAACAAACCGTCCATTCTCCACGACCCTCGATCAAGGCCACGAACAGGCAAATGCCAACTTGAAAGGTGAATGTGGGACTCTGGGCTTGACTGACAACCCAAATGCGCTACAACGCTGGATGGTTGCAGTCCCCGAAATATCAAGAATGGTGGCAGAGTTTCAAGATTGCACCATTCATGGTTCAATTAACCACCATGAACAAACTACTGCTGTTCAAACCTTATTTGCCAAGGAAGTGAATGCTTTTGTTGAGGTCTTTGAAGAAATTGGACATCTGTTCAAAGAGGACAATGGTGACCTGCTTACACCGGACACAAATCTCATTATGGACTCTGAGGTACAATTGTAGAAAAGGCGTACACAGTGGGCCAAGAGCAGTATTACCTTTTTGTCAAATAAAAGTATGTTGATCAAACAAAGTCAATCAAAGACCCAATAAAGAAAGACAAACTCTATGTGTTTACCAGAAGTCAACAGAAGCAAAAGTTCCAGGTTTCAACAATGAAGGAAAAGTGTTTCCTGTTTTCTAGATTATACATTGCATGCCCATACAGGGAAGGAAATCTTGAAGACTGTTTTAAACACGAACATCAGCCATCGCCTCCAGCAATCTCGAAAGACGGGGCACTGAGATCTAGAAACAAGGCAGACTAACTTGCAGAACTTGAAGCTTTGGCTCGACCAGTGGACGCAAACCCACAAGTTACTGCAATGATACTGGATGGTGCAGTAATAGTTCAAAGGCTGTCCACAAGAAACTCACAAACATTTGAAGACTATTCCAAAACAGTATTAATGCCATACATTGAGCAACAGCTGGAACCTGCCAATAGGATTGATATAGTGTGGGATGTTTACACTCAAGGCAGCCCAAAGGCAGCAACCAGAGCAAAGAGAGGTAAGGGGTTAGGAGGAAAGTGGAGCTTTCATCAGAGATGTCAAGTAATTGTAAAATCTTCCTTCGTGTTGATGAGAACAAGACAGAATTGTTTCAGCTGTTGGCAGAAGAGGCTACAGGCAGAGACCTTCCAAAAACGCATTCATCAGCGCATATCGGGATTAAGTCCTTTCAACACCAATGAATGAAATAAAGTGCAGATTAAACAATGCACACATGAAGAAGGCGACACAAGATTGGTACATCATCTACATGATGCAGCACATGCTGGTCATGAGAAGATAATGATCAGGACATGCGACATCAATGTAGTCGTGATCATTTTGTCCAAACTAGCAATCTTTCCAATGGCACATAAAGTATGTATATCATTTGGTGTAGGGAGGCACCATAGGTGCATTGCAGCACATAATATTGCAGCTACTTTGAACCCCTTTAAAGAACCAGCAATGGCAGTATTCCATGCGTTCACGGAGAGTGACACAACGTCCATCTTTTCAGGCATCGGCAAAGGGACAGCATGGAAAACGTGGGACTTATTTCTGGATGTCACTGATGCATTCTCGTTAGTCGTTGCTGCCGCTCCAAGTATACTTGACAGCACATTTGAAGTTCTAGAGAAATCTGTTGTTCTCTTGTACGACAAATCATGTCAACTGGCGGAGGTAAATGAAGCAAGGCAGCATCTCTTTGCACGCGTATCTAGATTCTTTGAAAATATTCCTCCAACACAGGCAGCTCAGAAACAGCATATACTACGAACCGCCTACCAAGCAGTGCATGTTTTGGGGCAATCACTGCAATAAGAACCAATATTACCAAGTCCTGCAAACTGGGGATGGCAGCAAAGTGATGATTAATGGAAAGCAAAATGGACCACCATTGGTCAGGCACAAATCATGTGTTATAAACTGATACGCTGTAACTGTAGCCGTTGTCTAGGCAAATGTTACCAAGAGTGACTATAAATGTGTAGATTTGATAGGCATATGTACCTCAATCCATGACATTTATGTGTAACGTACAATACGCGACGAATGCCATATGTATGAAAACCCCTAGTATACTATGTTTTCATACAATGACTTGTAATGTGGCTCGTATTGGACGTGTATAGTATTAGTTTCTTTCATTTCGTAACATATCATGCATATGTGGGTTGATTGGTTGATTGGCATATAAACAGTCGTTACTATTATTACTAGTGAAATGATTCACTGGTTGTATATAAATGGCCATTTCAAATAATATAAAAGTTATTTCTAAATCAAATTCCTTTATAAACGAAATCTTGTGTGCGCCCAATTACTTCCTTGGCCTGAGATCAGTGTATTTGGACACCAAGAATATGAGTCTACTACATATAGTTACAAAGATAAAAGCAAGAGCCAAGTGTCATGCTTTTGACTTAAAGTGCACGTTTTTATCGAAAATGGCACAATATTTCTTGATAGAACTTTAAAAAGTAGAAATGCACCTTGATTGAGAGGTTTGTTGTGGAGTTCAGTTTATATTCTTTTAAAAATCGATCTGCTGCTACCGAACGCTGAAACGTTGGTAAGGCAAATGCCCGTGGACCATGCACACGTAACTGTTGTTAGCACATTATAACCTTATTAACAGAGCTACTTTCCCAAAAATTCTTCAGCATATAAACGAGACATAGAGCTCTGTATAGAACTACAATTAACAATTTTAGTGAAGAGATGATGAATTGCAAATGTTTAATTGAATGTTAAATTTTAAGTTTGGCAGCGAGTAGCGCTTTAAAAGCCCGTAACACTCTCTGATTTCTTTTGCATATTTTCAATTTGCGAATTGCTATGTTTTAGCTAGGCGATTAGAGATTCGTTTTGAGGTTCAATGTCTTGTAATTTACAAATAAAAACAAATGATACCTAATCAAATGATTAATGTCTAACTAACCAGAAAGACATGTTTTTTTTAAAGTACAATGCTCAACGTCTAATTTGGGCTATAGATCTTCTAATTTACGTATGGCTTAACGAATGTCTTATGTCTAACAAGTCTAGTAGACATTCGTTTGTGCACGTACAATAACCAACGTGGTTTTGGGTTATAAACTTTCTAATTTGTTGATGTCTAATTGAATGTCGAACTAGGCAATTAGACATTCGTGTTTTCCATGTAAATTTACCTACGTCGAATTTGGGTTTTAGATCTTGTAATTTGTGAATCTCTAAATCAAATGCCTTATGTCTAGCCCAACAAGTAGACATTCGATTTTTAAACGTACAATGTTCAACGTCTACGTTGGTCTCTATATCTTCTAATTTTCGAATGTCTTACTGAATGTCTTATTTCTAACAAGTATATTATACATCGTGCTTGCATGTACAATGACCTACGTTGTGGTTGGGTTCTAAACATTATAATGTGTTTATGTCTAATTGAATGTACAACTTAGCTCAGATCAGCCCGAACATCTACTCCGTCTTATCAGAAGTTGAAAATAGCTTATAATAAGGTTGTGTTACACATGTATGAACAGTGTAGATCTTAATTAGTAATGGGCGGATGAACACACTGATCTGGGTCTGAACTGTTCAAACACACACACACACACACACACACACACACACACGGGCACGCACGCACACACATATAGACATACAGACAGACAGACAGACAGACAGACAGACGGACGGACAGACGGACAGACAGACAGACAGACAGACAGACAGACAGACAGACAGACAGACCCCTCCCCCCACCCCCCACATTCCACCCCCCGTAATATTTAGAAGTTAAATTGCAATATTGAAACAACACTGTCTGATCTACTGATCTACACGATTTACCATGTTCACATACTACATCCATGACATCAGAGACAAGCTTAGTTTACCAAAATATAGTAATACAGAAAGACATACATGATGATAGACATGCATAGACAGATATACATACAAACGCATAGACATATAAACGTACAGATTGACAGATATACATACAAACGCATAGACATATAAACGTACAGATTGACAGACACAATGTCATGTTTATAAACATATAACCGAATAAATGCATACAAGCAGATTGACAGTTACACCAGCAGATACACGGAGGTATAGACGGACAAACATACATATATACATACACATAAATACAAACATAAACATAAAGACATAAATACAGATAGATATACACTCAGATAGATATAAATTCAGAGACACATGAATAAATGCAGACATACATACATAGGGATAGACATATATAATGATAGAGACGACACGATGATAGATATACATGATGATAGGCATACATAGACATATATACTTACAAGCGTAGTCAGATACTTAGCTTAGTTTAACGAAATATAGTAATACAGAATGATGATAGAGACGACACGATGATATACATACATGATGATAAGCAACATAGACGCATAGGCAGATAAACACACAGATTGCCTACCTACCGCATGGATGTACATGCATACAGACAAACAGGCATATTGACAGTTACACCAACATATTGACGGAGAGAAAGACGGACATACATATACACATAAACATAAAGACATACATACAGATAGAGATACACTCAGAAATGAATAAATTCAGAAACACATGAATAAATGCCGAAACACATACAAAGACATACACGATAATAGACATACAGGTGTATGCTAGGCATACATAGACAGCTAGACTTATATGCAGATAAACATGCTGATTGACCATCGCATGGATGTACATTCATACAGACAAACAGGCATATCAACAGTTACCCCAACAGATAGACGGACATGCATGTGAACATAAACATACAGACATAAATACAGATAGATATACACTCAGATAGACATAAATTCAGAGACACAAGAATACATGCAGATATACATAAATAGTGATATATATACATACATACATACTGATAGACACTCATGATGATAGACATACATGATGATAGGCATACATAGACATATAGACATACAAACGCATAGACCGATACACATACATACTGCACATGGATACACTTGCAAACAGACAAACAGGCAGATTGACAGTTACACCAATAGATAGACGGACATACATATCTACATAAACAAAAAGACATACATACATACATACATACATACATACACACACACACACACGGGCACGCACGCACACACATATAGACATACATACAGACAGACAGACAGACAGACAGACAGACAGACAGACAGACAGACAGATGGACAGACAGACAGACAGACAGACAGACAGACAAACAGACAGACAGACAGACAGACAGACAGACAGACAGACAGACAGACCCCCCCACCCCCCACATCCCACCCCCCGTAATATTTAGAAGTTAAATTGCAATATTGTAACAACACTGTCTGATCTACTGATCTACACGATTTACCATGTTCACATACTACATCCATGACATCAGAGACAAGCTTAGTTTACCAAAATATAGTAATACAGAAAGACATGTGTGTGTGTGTGTGTGTGTGTGTGTGTGTGTGTGCCCGTGTGTGTGTGTGTGTGTGTGTGTGTGTGTGTGTGTGTGTGTGTGTGTGTGTATGTGTTTGAACAGTTCAGACCCAGATCAGTGTGTTCATCCGCCCATTACTAATTAAGATCTACACTGTTCATACATGTGTAACACAACCTTATTATAAGCTATTGTCAACTTCTGATAAGACGGAGTAGATGTTCGGGCTGATCTGAGCTCAGCTTACACCGTTACAACTGCCAAATTGTATCTTTTACCACGAGTCTTATAACACTTGCTTTTGGGATATTCGGATATTGGTCAAAAATAGAAATAATGGTAAATAGTAAGTTTGCGGTACATTATTTGGTAAATGGTTGATATTTATGTTTATAAATGTTAAAAGTAAACTCTCAGAATGGGTTTGAATTGTTCGGTTGAACCCACTTCTCCTTCTGGTTTGACAACACTGGTTGCGGAGCTTGGCGTGAATTTAAATGTTAATTTGAATACCTGCGTTCGCGTCCAAAATTGCTTGAAACATGTTATTATTGACTGCATCCACAGATTGCCTATTGTTTTAAGCAGTCTTTCATTTTATATTTACCACCTGCGTTTTTGTTGGGTGAAATTTGGAATAAAGGGTACAATTGCTCATTTTGTCCTACTTTTTTCACTCTGTTTCAGACCACTTTTGTTGCCAATTCTTTCCATAATATTGACTGAGAGTGTACTTTCCAGTCATTTTTTTTTATAATTCTGGCATTCCTTTATACATTAAAGTCATTTTTATGATACCAAAATGGATATTATGAGAAATATAGAGAGAATAAAAGTTGGAGTGTCCCCAGGAAACAGAAAATCTGCTTTAAACTATGTATTACAACCTAATAGTAAACTAATCTTATTATATATGCATTATACATCAGTACTATTTTCAACGAAAACATCTGTACTGTAGGTCTATATACCTCTTGCACATTCAAGATTCCTTTCTTGAATACAATTAAAACGGATAAATTAACCCTGTAAATGCTAGATACAGTGAGGAGGCAGGTAAGTCCCTTGGCGTCCAATCCAACATTCTGTATCTGGACAAAGCTTGACACGCTCATTGTAAACATGTCAGCATTGAAAAAGTTGTGAAATAGATAGTCTTCACTGACCCATCAATCACGGCATAGTTCAATGTGAATGAAGAATGCTGGAGGCAAAGCATCGATAGTAGTATCCCTTTTCCCAAACACAACAAATCTGCAGCATACGACATTAAAAACATTTAGTAAAAAGTTAAAAACAGTAAAGAAATATCTTTAAATGAAAGTAAAACTATTTAAACGAGCTAAAAACATTTATGGCGAAATGAGATATTGCTCATTATGAGCAATTTCCTAAATTGATACAATGATTGTCAATCTGTCTGCTGCAATATTGTCGAAATGCGTCTGCCAGTTGTGAAATGGGTTAAGTGGAAGTTAAATCCGACTCTAAATACAGCGTAAAGAACCCGACCAAGGCTGACAAGAAAGAGAAAAAGTTCTTGTTGGATGAAGACCATAACACTTTTGTTATAGAACGATCAAATGCTTTTGTTTTTCCCCCAGAAAGTAAAATAAAAAAAGATTGATTGGGGTTTTAGACCGTTTTCAACAATTGTTTAATCTGTCGCCGTGATATGCGTGAACTAACGTTGAAATATGCATAGAACCCCTATAAAAATAAACAAGATCCTTCCATGCTATATACAATTCCCTTAATTGGTTGATTGATTGATCTGCATTTAATTCCATTTCAACTGTATTTTAGCTACATAAGGCCGGTCATTTCAATGAACATGCTATTCCTGACTTTCTCAGACCTGTTCTCCTCACAAAAATCTTGCCGGGTAAATGGCTGCCTTCCCACAAATACTATTATATTCATTCATGGAAAACGAACGATGCTTTTCACGACGATGTTTGTCAATCATCGTAATAAACACGTGACCTTTCTGGGATTTGGACTTACGACCCCTTGATTAATATTCCTCGCCTTTATCGACTGAGCTATTGCGGATTGACCCTCTCAAGTGTGAACTTGTTTATAGCGGTAAACCCTTTCTAATTTAAAGACGCCTTCTTTTTTGGACGCATTTTTGGTGGACGACTTATGAAAAAGTCGTCGTAAAAGGAGAATTTGAAATTATGAGTATTTTCCCCCGTTTGCACAATGTTTTCACAGTTGTATATAAATGTATAGTTTCCTTTATAGAGATGTGCTACATTTTCAAAGGAGTCTTCCGCAGATGCGTTGTATTTGGGAAAGTGTAAACAAGAGCGGATACAGAAAATAGCACACTGTCGGTAAAGTCATTGAACTCAACCCTTCACATTATACTTATCAGGCCAATTTACATGCGAGCAGTTGCTACTGGTTTCGGCAAGAGCAATATCTGAAAAACTAGGATAATCACAATATACGAATTGAATTATAAACAAACTATTGAAATTTATGTTGATGAGTTCGGGCATATGACGCCATCATATTTTTATTCTAATAAAATCCCTTCTTAAATTTGATATTTTCTTTGCTAATACTACCTTAAATTGCTGGCTGCTTAAACGACACAGATGAGGATTTTCCCGAAAATATCACGACATTTCACCAGTCCTGTTCGGTTTACAGAATTTAGACGGAAACCCGACATGTAACAGGTGTAAGCACCGAACACTGGCGTCGAGTTGCACAAGGTGCTGTTCAGCCAAGATGTTAGTGCAATGGAAGTTAGGATTTTAAGCAAGTCAAAAAACAACTCTGGCTGTATTTTGCTGTACAAATATTGGCCGACTCTCTGACATGTACCAGGTGGAAGCGGCTAAACACTGGCTTTGAGTTGCCCTAGTTGCCATTACACAACTGTACTAGGATCCATGATACATCCTTGTACCCGTTCAGTTCGGGTTACAATGTTTAGCCGGTGACCTGACATGTACTAGGTTGAACCGCCTAACACTCTTCGAGTTGCACTAGTTGCTGTTCTGCTGAGTTGCGGCAAGCCGGCTGCAATCCCTAACTGGAGTTAGGCCCGTCCTTGTACTCGTCCTGTTCGGGTTACATAGTTTGCCAGTAACCTGGCATATGTCAGGTGGAGGTGCCCAACATTAGCTTCTAGTTGCACTAGTTGCTCTTCTGCTGTATTTCGGCAAGCCGGTATCAAAATCTAGCCGGAGTCGGGCCTGCCTTTATTCCCGTCCTGTTTGCCGGAAACCTGATATGAGCCTGATAGCAGCACCAAACACCGGTGTTAAGCCTAAAATTGCCTGTTAACAACTACATGTAGTGTATATTTTTCTGATGCAGACGGCTTTAGTCTCATCATTTTTAGCCGGCGTGTTTTGAAAAAATGTTAAAAAATGGAAGAAATTTACTTATATCTGTAAATAAAACTTTACACATTTCAAGACGTAATAATATGTGTCACGCATGCGTACAATACGATTCGGGTGGCATTGTTTACTGATCATGTTGCTTCGGCTTACAAGGATGACTGTTTCAAATCTACACTTTACGCACAGGGGTTGGTTTTCAAATCATGTTACTAAACTGCCTTACCAAACGTGAGAGCCATTTTGCATTAAGGTAGATATGGGACCAGCATTGATTTCAATTACAGTGTATTTAAACTTACGTTAGACGGTTCACTAATAAATTCATAGCTATTACACCTCTGGTGCGAAGCGTACCCGACTGTGAGCTACATGTGCTTATATCGAGCTCCTTCATTGAACGAAAGGCATATATGTTTTCACCCTAAATCGACTAAAATATGTTGGACTAGGCTACACGTCTAATATACAACTATCCTTCGATAACAAAAACACATCCGGCCGATGCTCGAGACAATACGCTTACATTATATTGCTATCTTGTCGTGTTTGATTGTCCTTGAGAGTAGCTATGCGAAAACCAAACATAACGCGCTTGTTTCCTGCTTATGTTCGCGGTTTGATATATATATGCATTGATCCCCAAATAGGTTTTAAGGATATTCTTGTATAGCTATTACCCATTGGATTTTGAAGACTTTCCCGTAGTAACGAACTACTAACATGTACGCATAGGTCAATGGAGATTTAGCATGCATTTACAATGTCTCCCAACTCGGAAAAACCTGTGGGTTGTTGTTCTATCAGCTTCTCTGTAGTTGGCTCTTCGTTTAAACGCTGTATGGAGGGGTGCCAATGTTATCCGGCTTTCAAGTTTCTCGATTATCTTATATACGATTCAGCATTTTTTTCAGTTATATGACTGTTTTCCAGTGTTATTTTCAAGGAGTATTGGCCCATTCATCCTGGCACAAGCGAGTCAGTCATAATGCTAACCCAACAATCCAGAGCGTTGAGGAGGAAAAGGCCATTACTTCCAAGTTTTAAAATCTTCCAGGATGAAGAAATAATAAAAACATTGGCGGAGGAGGGTACAGTCGAGTTTCAAACTTTCACCAGTTTGAACCGTAAAACATGATAAGGGTTAACTCCCCTGACTCCCAGCATCTTCCATGCTAACTGTGACGGAAATCTCTGCCGCTTACCTCTACTAGAAATTCCGAATCGTGATAACCCCTTCCCTCATACAGAAAATCTGCAGCCGACTACTTTAAAAAAACATTTAATTAAAGATGTTCATAATCTGTTTTAATGAGTGTAATAACTGAATATAATTGAAAACAATGTATGTAGCAAATTGAAAAATTGTTCATTATGAGCAATATCTTCGAAAGTCGTCTCCTGCAAAATCATCAAAATACGTCTATATGCGTGAAACATGTCAAACTTTGATTGTTGGTATGGTGTTTCACGTCGGTTTCAGCACTTTTTCAGTTATATGAATGTGTTTCCAGTGTAATTTTCCAGGAGTATTGATCCATTTATCATGACACAAGCGAGTCAGTAATAATGCTAATCCCTCAACTAAGAGCGTAAAGGAAAGAAATGTCATTACTTCCAAGTTTAAAGTATTTCAGAAATAACAAGACGAATGTTTGACGCAAAGCGTCAAAGTGAAGCCGCAATATTTCGTTGCACATGTAGAAATAAGAAAACAGAACATTTAAATCCACAAAATTTAGAAAAAATTAAAACTGTAGTCAGGACGCTGATATCGCTGATTTGAAGATATATTTTTATGAAGGATATTTAACCTGGCTGGTCTGTGTTTTAAGCGAATTAGATGATTTAAAGTTAAACTGATCATGAACAGTGACAAACTAGACGAATACTTAAAAATAATTGGACATGAGGTTATGATAAATTTCAATTTGTACCGAAGATAATCAACTATTTGGATTGAACACAAGCAATGATATGATATTGTTTTGTCAATTAATGCAGACACACAGAACATCTGTTTTTGTTTTGTATTGGTAAATACTGATAAATGATAACGCTATAACCACTTCCAACATAAAACAAATGTGCAGCAGACGACTTTGAAATGATCAAGTACACAATATAAGATATCTATAAAATGATAGTATGATAATTGAAAAGTGTTCAAAATGATTGTGGTAAATGCATATCATGATTGCTCATTATGAACAATCTCTCCTTTTGCCACAATGATTTCAATGATGTTTAACCTGACATACTTTGAAATAATCAAGTACAAAACAAAGATTATCTCTATAAATGATAGTAAGATAATTGAAAAGAGTTTAACTCTGTGTGGCAAATGGAGCAATTGCTCATTATAAGTAATTTCCACATTTCAAAGTCGCATGCTTCAGAGGCTCAGAAATGCTATATACTCGTATGTTAAAACCGTAAATTGAGAAACTTAAGCTCATTATGACTAATTTCACCTTTTGCCACAATGATTTCAAAAGATGTCTGTTGCAGAGGCTCATAAAGGGTATATACTCGTACGTTGGAAAGGGTTAAAACCGTAATTGGAGAAAATCTATCTCATCTTTGAGCAATTTAACCTTTTGCCTAAATGATTTCAAACGTCGTCTGCTGCAGAGGCTCAGACCAGGTTTATACTGGTATGTTGGAAGGGTTAAAACCGTTAATGGAGACAAAATCAGCTTATGATGAGCAATTTCATCTTTTGCCACAAATTAATGATTTTATAAGGTTACAGTAAGGGTATATACTCGTATGCGAAGAAGGGTTAAAACCGTTTATTGAGAAATCACTTCAAACATAAAACAAATTTGCAGCAGACGAATTTGAAAATAAAATGTACACAAATAAAATATCTATAAAATGATAGTATGATATTTGAAAGGTGTTCAAAATTATTGTGGTAAATGCATATGTTTAACCTGACATACTTTGAAATAATCATGATAATCTCTATAGGTTATAGTAAGACAATTGAAAAGACTAGAGTTTAACTCTTTGTGGCAAATGAAGCAATTGCTCATTATAAGCAATTTCACATTTCAAAGTCGCATGCTGTAAAGGCTCAGAAATGCTATAAACTCGTATGTTAAAACCGTAAATGGAAAAAATTAAATTCATTATGACTAATTTCACCTTTTGCCACAATGATCTCAAAAGTTGTCCGTTGCAGACGCTCATAAAAGGTACATTCTCGCATGTGGGAAAGGGTTAAAACAGTAATTGGAGAAAACTCTTTGTGGCAAATGAAGCAATTGCTCATTATAAGCAATTTCACATTTCAAAGTCGCATGCTGCAAAGGCTCAGAAATGCTATAAACTCGTATGTTAAAACCGTAAATGGAAAAAATTAAACTCATTGTGACTAATTTCACCTTTTGCCACAATGATTTCAAAAGTTGTCCGTTGCAGACGCTCATAAAAGGTACATTCTCGTATGTGGGAAAGGGTTAAAACCGTAATTAGAGAAAATCTATCTCATATTGAGCAATTTAACCTTTTGCCTCAATGATTTCAAACGTCGTCTGCTGCAGATGCTCAGAAAGGGTTTATACTCCTGGGAAATGGTTAAAACCGTAAATGGAGAAACAGAATAGTTTATGATGAGCAATTTCATCTTTTGCCACAATGATTTTAAAAGGTTACAGTAAGGGTATAAACTCGTATGGGAAATGGTTAAAACCGTTAATGAGCAAATTAAACTCAATATGAACAATTTAAACGTTTGACAAAACGATTTTAAAAGACGTAAGGGTATATTTGTGAGAAAGGGTTAGCAGATAACCATTGTATGTCCATAGACGTTTAATAAGAGATATTTTCATTGCCTCAGAAAGAGCGCGCTTTCTTTGGTTCCCGGTTTTATCGTAAAATGTATGAAGCAGGTAGCCATTTTCAATCGAATGGTTCTATGATTATACATTTTGTCCATGCTTATAAGAATAAAGCGTAAGCCGTACTGTTAGAATAGACACAGAATGAATTTCGTTGAACTTAAAATACACTCATAGAAATAATTAACCGTCCTTGGTATTTTTTAAACTTTGTTTTTGAACTTGAAAAACTGTTACATACAATTAAAGTGTAAAACAGCTGCTTTAGCTTCTATATATACTTAATAAACAAAGGAAATTCACGATACATTGTGGCATGTCTAATTTATCTCCTTGTGCTAAATTTCAAAGCATTACTACAGGAAGCCGCCTCCTGGCGGCTTCCAATAAAGAATACTGCGGATGGTACAGTTGAGTCTTAAACTTCATCAGATAGTTTGCACCGTAAAACATGACAGGGGTTAACTCCTGTGGCTCCCAGCATCTTCCATACTAACTGTGACGGAAACCTCTGCAGAAATTCCGAACATTGTGGGTAACCCTTTCCCTCATAACACAAATCTGTAGTAGACAACTATGAACATATTCGTCAATTATCTGTTTTAATTTTTTTTGGCATGTAATTTCTGAAAAGAGTTGAAAACAATGTAGCAAAATGCGAAATTGTTCATTATGAGCAATTCTTCCATTTCCATTTCCAGAGTAGTCAAAAGGCGTCTGTATGTGTGTGTTAGGCTTTGGAAGACTAACCGTGTATAAGGCATATAGTTACGAACATAGAGCCACCCTACACGTTAACCTACCTTCTGGAATATACGACCAGTGAAGATCCAGAGTAACCTATATACGCATCCGCGCAAGACTATCTAGATGTAAAACACTTTAAGGGAGGTAATATTGCGTCGCTTTGCATGAACTAAACGTGCATTGTTACCTTTCTTAGTGTTGTTCATTATGCGATCAAGAATAGGGTGTTTGACAGTTTTATTATTTAAAACTGGCTACTGCACCCTATAAGAATGTAAACCTCCGAGAAATAAGACCATCAATTTGTTAATAACGATCGAAACATAACTGAACTTGTAAACACTTTAACTTAATGTTTAGAATTTTGTTTTAAATGATTGATTTGTACGTATAACTAGCAGATGCAAACGCACTATATAAAGTGTCTTCCAGTCAATCCAACCTGTTCCTCCTACTTGCAGACGCATGTTCACCAATCTGTATCAGATGACTTTTGAAAATTGTGAGGAAAAAGAGGAAATGCCAATAATGAGCAATTTCTCCTTTTGCAACAATGTTTTCATTTTCATTCAATAATAAAACTTCAGTTGGCTGAACATTTCAAAAGTATGGCGTAGATGTTTCAAAGTCGTCTGCTGCATTTTTGTTAAGATATATCACGGCGTGTCAGTCGTAACTTTAGTTACAAGTACTACTGTTCTATTTATCCTGATACCGGTGTGTCAGTGGTAACTTTAGTTACAAGTACTTCTGGTCTATTTATCCTGATACCGGCGTGTCAGTCGTAACTTTAGTTACAAGTACTACTGGTCTATTTATACTGATACAGGCGAGTCAGTTGTAACTGTAGCTACAAGTACTACTGGTCTATTTATTCTCATACCGGTGTGTCAGTGGTAACTTTAGTTACACGTATTTCTGGTCTATTTATATTGATACCAGTGAGTCAGTTGTAACTTTAGTTACAAGTACTACTGGTCTATGTATCCCGATACCGGTGTGTCAGTGGTAACTTTAGTTACAAGTACTATTGGTCTATTTATCCCGATACCGGTGTGTCAGTGGTAACGTTAGTTACAAGTACTTCAGGTATATTTATACTGATACCGGCGAGTCAGTGTTAACTTTAGTTACAAGTACTACTGGTCTATTTATCCCGATACCGGTGAGTTAGTGGTAACTTTAGTTACAAGTACTTCTGGTCTGTTTATCCTGATACCGGTGGTGTCAGTGGTAACTTTAGTTACAATTACTACTGGTCTATCTATCCTGATACCGGTGTGTCAGTGGTACCTTTAGTTACAAGTACTACTTGTCTATGTATCCTGATACCGGTGTGTCAGTGGTAACTTTAGATACAAGTACTACTGGTATATTTATACTGATACCGGCGAGTCAGTGGTAACTTTAGTTACAAGTACTACTGGTCTATTTATAGGGATATCGGCGTGTCAGTAGTAACTTTAGTCTATTTATCCCGATACCAGTGAGTCAGTGGTAACTTTAGTTACAAGTACTTCAGATCTATTTATACTGATATCGGTGAGTCAGTCGTAACTTTAGTTATAAGTATTACTGGTCTTTTTATCCTGATAACGGTGTGTCAGTGGTAACTTTAGTTAAAAGTACTTCAGATATATTTAACCTGATACCGGTCTATTTATCCCGATACCAGTGAGTCAGTGGTAACTTTAGTTACAAGTACTTCAGATCTATTTATACTGATATCGGTGAGTCAGTCGTAACTTTAGTTACAAGTATTACTGGTCTTTTTATCCTGATACCGGTGTGTCAGTGGTAACTTTAGTTAAAAGTACTTCAGATATATTTAACCTGATACCGGTGAGTCAGTCGTAACTTTAGTAACAAGTATGTCTGGTCTATTTATACTGATACCGGTGAGTCAGTGGTAACTTTAGTTACAAGTACTACTGGTCTATTTATCCTGATACCGGTGTGTCAGTGGTAACTTTAGTTACAAGTACTTCTGGTCTATTTATCCCGATACCGGTGTGTCAGTGGTAATTTTAGTTACAAGTACTTCTGGTCTGTTTATCCTGATACCGGTGTTTCAGTGGTAACTTTAGTTACAAGTACTACTGGTATATTTATAAGGATATCGGCGTGTCAGTAGTAACTTTAGTTATAAGTATTACTGGTCTATTTATCCTGATACCGGTGTGTCAGTGGTAACTTTAGTTACAAGTACTACTGGTATATTTATAAGGATATCGGCGTGTCAGTAGTAACTTTAGTTATAAGTACTACTGGTATATATTCTGTGTCAGTGATAACTTTAGTTACAAGTACTTAAGGTAAACTTGTACTGATACAGGCGATTCAGTTGTAACTTTACAAGTACTACTGGTCTATTTATCCTGATACCGGCGAGTCAGTGGTAACTTTAGTTACAAGTATTACTGGTCTATTTATACTGATACCGGTGAGTCAGTGGTAACTTTAGTTACAAGTATTACTGGTCTATTTATCCTGATACCGGTGTGTCAGTGGTAACTTTAGTTACAAGTACTACTGGTATATTTATACTGATACCGGCGTGTCAGTGGTAACTTTAGTTACAAGTACTACTGGTCTATTTATGCTGATACCGGTGAGTCAGTTGGAACTTTAGTTACAAGTATTACTGGTCTATTTATCCTGATACCGGCGTGTAAGTGGTAACTTTAGTTACAAGTACTACTGGTCTATTTATCCTGATACCGGTGTGTCAGTGGTAACTTTAGTTACAAGTACTACTGGTATATTTATACTGATACCGGCGTGTCAATGGTAACTTTAGTTACAAGTACTACTGGTCTATTTATCCTGATACCGGTGTGTCAGTGGTCACTTTAGTTACAAGTAGTACTGGTATATTTATACTGATACCGGCGAGTCAGTGGTAACTTTAGTTACAAGTACTACTGGTCTATTTATCCTGATACCGGTGTGTCAGTCGTAACTTTAGTTACAAGTACTACTGGTCTATTTATCCTGATACCGGTGTGTCAGTGGTAACTTTAGTTAAAAGTACTTCTGGCCTAATTATGCTGATACCGTCGTCTCATTGGTAACTTTAGTTACAAGTACTACTGGTCTATTTATCCTGATACCGGCGTGTCAGTTAGAACTTTAGTTACAAGAACTACTGGTCTATTCATCCTGATACCGGTGTGTCAGTGGTAACTTTAGTTAAAAGTACTACTGGTCTATTTATCCTGATACCGGTGTGTCAGTGGTAACTTTAGTTACAAGTACTTCATATATATTTATCCTGATACCGGTGTGTCAGTGGTAACTTTAATTACAAGTACTACTGGTATATATATACTGATACCGGCGTGTCAGTGGTAACTTTAGTTACAAGTACTACTGGTCTATTTATCCTGATACAGGTGTGTCAGTGGTAACTTTAGTTACAAGTACTACTGGTCTATTTATCCTGATACCGGTGTGTCAGTGGTAACTTTAGTTACAAGTACTACTGGTATATTTATACTGATACCGGCGTGTCAATGGTAACTTTAGTTACAAGTACTACTGGTCTATTTATCCTGATACCGGTGTGTCAGTGGTCACTTTAGTTACAAGTATTACTGGTATATTTATACTGATACCGGCGAGTCAGTGGTAACTTTAGTTACAAGTACTACTGGTCTATTTATCCTGATACCGGTGTGTCAGTCGTAACTTTAGTTACAAGTACTACTGGTCTATTTATCCTGATACCGGTGTGTCAGTGGTAACTTTAGTTACAAGTACTTCTGGCCTAATTATGCTGATACCGTCGTGTCAGTGGTAACTTTAGTTACAAGTACTACTGGTCTATTTATCCTGATACCGGCGTGTCAGTTAGAACTTTAGTTACAAGAACTACTGGTCTATTCATCCTGATACCGGTGTATCAGTGGTAACTTTATTGAAAAGTACTACTGGTCTATTTATCCTGATACCGGTGTGTCAGTGGTAACTTTAATTACAAGTACTACTGGTATATTTATACTGATACCGGCGTGTCAGTGGTAACTTCAGTTAAAAGTACTACTGTTCTATTTATCCTGATACCGGTGTGTCAATCGTAACTTTAGTTACAAGTATTACTGGTCTATTTATCCTGATACCGGCGTGTCAGTGGTAACTTTAGTTACAAGTACTACTGGTCTATTTATCCTGATACCGGTGTGTCAGTGGTAATTTTAGTTGCAAGTACTAATGCTCTATTTATCCTGATACCGATGTGTCAGTGGTAACTTTAGTTACAAGTACTACTGGTCTATTTATGCTGATATCGGTGAGTCAGTTGGAACTTTAGTTACAAGTATTACTGGTCTATTTATCCTGATACCGGCGTGAAAGTGGTAACTTTAGTTACAAGTACTACTGGTCTATTTGTCCTGATACCGGTGTGTCAGTGGTAACTTTAGTTACAAGTACTACTGGTATATTTATACTGATACCGGCGTTTCAATGGTAACTTTAGTTACAAGTTGTACTGGTCTATTTATCCTGATACCGGTGTGTCAGTGGTAACTTTAGTTACAAGTATTACTGGTATATTTATACTGATACCGGCGAGTCAGTGGTAACTTTAGTTACAAGTACTACTGGTCTATTTATCCTGATACCGGCGTGTCATTCATAAATTTAGTTACAAGTACTACTGGTCTATTTATCCCGATACCGGTGAGTCAGTGGTAAATTTAGTTACACGTACTACTGGTCTATTATGCTGATATCGGTGAGTCAGTTGGAACTTTTGTTACAAGTATTACTGGTCTATTTATCCTGATACCGGCGTGTAAGTGGAAACTTTAGTTACAAGTACTACTGGTCTATTTATCCTGATACCGGTGTGTCAGTGGTAACTTTAGTTACAAGTACTACTGGTATATTTATAGTGATACCGGCGTGTCAATGGTAACTTTAGTTACAAGTACTACTGGTCTATTTATCCTGATACCGGTGTGTCAGTGGTAACTTTAGTTACAAGTATTACTGGTATATTTATACTGATACCGGCGAGTCAGTGGTAACTTTAGTTACAAGTACTACTGGTCTATTTATCCTGATACCGGCGTGTCATTCATAACTTTAGTTACAAGTACTACTGGTCTATTTATCCCGATACCGGCGTGTCAATGGTAACTTTAGTTACAAGTACTACTGGTCTATTTATCCCGATACCGGTGAGTCAGTGGTAACTTTAGTTACAAGTATTACTGGTCTATTTATCCTGATACCGGCGAGTCAGTGGTAACTTTAGTTGCAAGTACTACTGGTCTATTTATCCTGATACCGGCGTGTCATTCATAACTTTAGTTACAAGTACTACTGGTCTATTTATCCCGATACCGTTGAGTCAGTGGTAACTTTAGTTACAAGTACTTCAGATCTATTTATCCTGATACCGGTGTGTCAGTGGTAACTTTAGTTACAAGTATTACTGGTCTATTTATCCTGATACCGGCGTGTCATTCATAACTTTAGTTACAAGTACTACTGGTCTATGTATCCCGATACCGGTGAGTCAGTGGTAACTTTAGTTACAAGTACTTCAGATCTGTTTATCCTGATACCGGTGTGTCAGTGGTAACTTTAATTACAAGTATTACTGGTCTATTTATCCTGATACCGGTGTGTCAGTGGTAACTTTAGTTAAAAGTACTTCTGGTCTATGTATCCTGATACCGGTGTGTCAGTGGTAACTTTAGTTACAAGTACTACTGGTCTATTTATACTAATACCGGCGTGTCAGTGGTAACTTTACTTACAAGTATTACTGGTCTATTTATCCTGATACCGATGTGTCAGTGGTAACTTTAGTTACAAGTACTACTGGTCTATTTATCCCGATACCGGTGAGTCAGTGGTAACTTTAATTACAATTACTTCAGATCTAGTTATCCTGATACCGGTGTGTCAGTGGTAACTTTAGTTACAAGTATTACTGGTCTATTTATCCTGATACAGGCGTGTCATTCATAACTTTAGTTACAAGTACTACTGGTCTATTTATCCCGATACCGGTGAGGCAGTGGTAACTTTAGTTACAAGTACTACTGGTCTATTTATACTGATACCGGCGTGTCATTCATAACTTTAGTTACAAGTACTACTGGTCTATTTATCCCGATACCGGTGAGTCAGTGGTAACTTTAGTTACAAGTACTTCAGATCTATTTATCCTGATACCGGTGTGTCAGTGGTAACTTTAGTTACAAGTATTACTGGTCTATTTATCCTGATACCGGTGTGTCAGTGGTAACTTTAGTTACAAGTACTACTGGTATATTTATACTAATACCGGCTTGTCAGTGGTAACTTTAGTTACAAGTACTACTGGTATATTTATACTAATACCGGCTTGTCATTCATAACTTTAGTTACAAGTACTTCAGATTTAGTTATCCTGATACCGGTGTGTCAGTGGTAACTTTAGTTACAAGTATTACTGGTCTATTTATCCTGATACCGGCGTGTCATTCATAACTTTAGTTACAAGTACTACTGGTCTATTTATCCCGATACCGGTGAGTCAGTGGTAACTTTAGTTACAAGTATTACTGGTCTATTTATCCTGATACCGACGAGTCAGTTGTAACTTTAGTTAAAAGTACTTCTGGTCTATTTATCCCGATACCGGTGAGTCAGTGGTAACTTTTGTTACAAGTACTACTGGTCTATATATACTGATACCGGTGTGTCAGTGGTAACTTTAGTTACAAGTACTACTGGTCTATATATATACTGATACCGGCGAGTCAGTCGTAACTTATGTTAAAAGTACTTCTGGTCTATTTGTACTGATACCGGCGTGTAAGTGGTAACTTATGTTAAAAGTACTTCAGATCTATTTATCCTGATACCGGCGAGTCAGTCGTAACTTATGTTAAAAGTACTTCTGGTCTATTTATACTGATACCGGCGTGTCAGTGGTAACTTATGTTAAAAGTTCTACTGGTTTATTTATACTGATACCGGCGTGTCAGTGGTAACTTATGTTAAAAGTACTTCTGATCCATATATACTGATACCGGCGTGTCAGTGGTAACTTATGTTAAAAGTACTTCTGATCTATTTATCCTGATACCGCCGAGTTAGTCGTAATACCAACCCCACAATCCAGAGTGCCAATGAGGGAAAGCCATGACTACCTACTAAGTATTGTAAACAAAACAAAACTAAACCGCGCTAACATATCTTTCCAGTCCACAATCCAGTCATATTAACCTCACCTGTCTTTGGTATTTAACCTTTTATTATATTCACGAATAGTTTATTTCTGTAAACGAACTGTTTGCATATGGCTTCAATGCTGTTGCCTTGAAACCTTATGTAAATCCCGTGTAATTCTTGTTACTGAGTCGAGTCCCGGTAGCTCAGTCGGTAACGACGCGGACTGTCAATCCAGGGGTTGTGAGTTCGAATCCCGGCTCGGCCAACTTTCTTTCCGACGTTTGACAAAAGTCATTGCGACATGCGTCATTCGTCTTCCACCAATGGGCCAAGTCTATGTGGAAAAGCAGCCAGTTGCTTGGGAAGATTGTTGTGTGGAGTACTGGTGTGATAAAACCAGGAAACACATGAGTAGGTGAACTGGCCGCCGTGATATGACTGAGAAATTGTTAAAAACGGCGTTAAACCCCAATCAATCAATCAATCTTGTTACTGAACAGTTGTTTCAGATACGTTTGTGACTTAAGACCTCTAGTTCAAATTGTTCCTGGTTCGAATTAGTTTGTGGAACAGAACTGCCTCGATGAGGTAGTCGTTAGATTGACCGCCTCGCGAATGATGTCAACGACATAAAGTATGTGTAAGGTAAAGTTCGGACCCCTTATGCAAATGGTTCCTGGTTTGAATCCGTTTGTAAAATAAAACTATCTTGATTGGGTAGTGGTTAGAGTGACTGCCTCAAGAACGATGTAAACGACATATATATGAAGGGTAAAGTTCGGACCTCTTCTTCAAATGGTTCCTCGTTTGAATCAGTGTGTGAAATAAGAACTCGATCTCGATGGTTAGCGGTTAGAGTGTCCGCATCGAGAGAAATGTCAACGACATAAATAACGTGTATGGTAGAGGTGTGGTAGTGGTTCGAGTGACCGCCTCGATGGAGATAGCAAAGACATAAATTATTTGTATTGTAGAGTTCATGTTACTGAAAAGTTATTTCGAATAGGTTTGTGACTTCAGACCTCTTGTTCAAATTGTTCCTGGTTTGAATTGGTTTGTAACTTCTATATCGATGGGGTAGTCGTAGGAGTGTCCACCTCGAGAGTGATTACACACAGAGTATATCTGTAGTAAATAACCCTATAGCCTCTAATTCAAACTGTTCCTGAGACGAATCAGTAGTACAGTTATTTCAGTCGTGCGTATTTGTAAGCGGTTATAACGAGTTGTCCATTTCACAGACTAGGATTGAAACATTGCCTTTATAAGGAATATGGACACAACGTTGTTGTAATCAACTACCCCTTATTTGAAGTATACGACGATAGGCTTTTACGGGAACTGTGTAAATACAACCAGGGACATGTCATGTCCCCAAGAATGTACATTTGAAAAATAAAGTATATCAAAATTGTAAGCATACACTGTTTATTAAGCATTATTCAGTAGTACATGTATCTAAAAATCTAACACAAAAATATACACAATTATATAAAACAAACTATATAAGGGATATAACAAAACTCCGACAATGACAATATGTATACCTTATATATATATATATATAGGTTTAACGGGGTTAGTTTATGTGTAATGAACTAACAAACAACTAGGGTTTTAAAAGCGAACAGTAATAATTCAGATTAGGCTCTTAATACATGTTAACGTCTATATTGTTCGCACGCTAGGTATACAAATGTATACATATATCTTATGATGTTGGTTTCTGTATAATGTACTATCAAAATCTTAAAACACCTAACAACTAAAGATTGAACAATGAGGATCCAGACGAGCCTATTAAAAAAATGTATTTATGTATGTATGTTAAAGTCCAAATTGTTCTTACTGTATTCAAACGAACACACACACAAACACGTCTTGGCTTAAAAGAGAACATTGAGGACTCAGATGGGCCTGTTAATACTTGGATACGTGTAAAAGTCATTTAATTCTTCGTACTGTTTGTATAGATGCATAAGTATTATAATGTTAGATGATTCTATATAATCTATTAACAAACAAAGATATCTTGACTTAAAGGCGAACAGTGCAGACTCATATGGGACTGTTAATACTTGGATACGTGTAAAAGTCATTTAATTCTTCGTACTGTGTGTATACATGCATGTGTCTTATGATATTAGGTTCTGTATAATCTATTAACAAACAAACATGTCTTGGCTTAAAAGCGAACAGTGCGGACTCAGATGGGCCTGTTAATACTTAGATACGTATTAACGTCCTTAAATCGTTCTTACAGTATTTATGTGTATTATGGAGTCAACATCTTTAAGATGAACTAACTAATCCGTCTTTTCTTTCAAGTTTACAGTGAGGGCGTGGACGAACATGTTATTACCTAGGGTCTTATCATTGTGTATGGTTGTACATGATCGAGAAAGCATGTCCTGATGACGGAATCATTTCCACTTACGTTATGTCTTGATACACAAACTAATAATGACACATGATATAAAACCTTTGGACATTTACGACCCGTTTTGAATTAGATCAACCCGCACATTCCTACAGCGTGGTAAGTGTGTTTATTTCATACCAACAGCTACTGTAGTGGTCTATCGATTAGGTGGCAAAGCGTGTAAATTTTGATCAGAATAATGCATAGATGTTTTGCATAAAGGGGTGTCATGAAAGTAACAGGTGGGGCTACATTTTTCTTTTCCAAAGTATATCCTTAACTTGTCTATGTGTACGCTAAAAGAGAAGATGTTGATGTGTGATGAAACTACAGGTACGATAACGCTCATCCAAATCGTCACTGTTTTTATGAGCGACACAACCAACTTTTGGCTGAAGCGGCACAAATCTATTACACTTTGAACAATTAAATATAGCCATTAAAACATAAAATAAAAATATATTGGTTAATAAAAGTTTAGTAAAATGAAAATTTAAAACAATATATCAAGTAAATTTGTTTAAAAAGAATTATACAATTTACAGAATGAATGTGCAGAGTAAGCTTGATCCTTATTGTTTTACCTCGATATTTTGTGACTTCTAAACAAATAATACAAATAGTCTACAGGAATCTATTCTAGGTTGTAAAAAGATATGCACGTTGTGATAAGTAAAGATCCAGATCATCCTTAACCTATATACAGTATGATCAGGATCTACCCCATCGACTATTATCGTACACACCGCAAAAGTCACGTCTGATGAACGGAAAACCGGACAAAAGATTTTATGGACACAATTTCCCGTTCAATTTTCAGCTAATGAACAGAAAACGCCGACATTACAAATACTAGAAGTATACATAGTTTGTTCTTATCCCTTTCAGCGCCGAATTGTTGAAAGTGGACTCTTCCATGTTCAAACTCAGACGAAACTATTCCATGTTATAGGATTTTTGGAATATCTTTATAACTTACAGCCAAACAATGCAGATTTTAGGTGAGACAGCTTGTTACGAGCTGCCTCACCTGAATCTGTATTGTTTGCAAAAGGCTTAATATTGCCTTTGGCGCTGAAAGAGCTAACTACCAGTATTGGTCAAAACTTCTGCATATCCTCTTTCGTGTCAGGCAGCTAAAATAATGACTGACTCAAATATACATTTTTTTATATATTATTACGGGGCCTGCAATCATCCATCTATGCTAATCTACCACAAGCAAATGAAAATTGTCAACAATGTTGGAAAAGACGGCTATTCAAATTATGGTCAATTTCTACTTTTCCGTAATTATTTTAATTGTAGTCAAAGCAAATTGTTATTTATTTTTCTAAGCGTTGTTATTAGTACGTAGGCCTACAATAGAAAACGACTTTTTTTCGAAGTCATCGGCATCTTATAAGACATAATAAAATGTCTATACGGGACACTCATGAGCTTATCTAGTACCGAATAGGATCAACTTTTGATAAGTTTTAGCGTACCCGGATAAACTAACCACTAGGCAACCATCACTGGGTCTGAACGATATACAGAATGGCTTGTGTATCCCGTCCTTCTTTGACAACAATATCTTCTCTTGTCTACCATCATCTCGGATCATATGTACATTGTGAGAATTAAATCCACACACTAACAGGTTATCTTCTCCATCCACATACATTCCGACGGGTTTCTTCAACTCTCTATCAGAGTACCGGTATATCACGTGACCTTGATTGTTCAAACATGTTACAGTGTTAGTGTCAAAATCAGAGACAAATATCTTACTGCCGTTGACTTTAACATAATCAGGACTTGTAAATATATATTTACCTTTATCCACGCCCAACCTTCTCTGTACTATACCGTCCATGTTTAGTACTCGTACTTCACCATTACCGGGATAATCATGACAGGTAACGTAGATCTCTTCACCATAAACATCTACACCGGAACAGTTTCTATCCATCTTCAATGTTTTCTTCACCTTCATCCCCGGGAACATTCTTACCCGCTGGAGTTGTTTGAGGTTACCTTGTGTAACTATGACGTCAGTGTCATTGATAGTAGACACGTCCACTGAACAAAGGGATAACTGGGTTTTTAAAAGGAAGTTTTCATCAAACAATTTCAGACCATTGTCACCACATGAGAGTATAACAAGACCGTCAGACATAAATGTACATCCGTATACTGCAGTTGACATACCATCTATGTCCCGTTTCTCCTTAACAGAAATGTTCAGTATAGATGTCTGGTTTGGACCGGAATCAACTGATTGGTTGTTACCGACAGTGCCCAGTGATTGTAATTGCTGGATCATGTCAGATAAGACGCCATTAGGTTGAAAACGAATGTCTATTGGGTAAATTTCTTTCTCGATTTTACCAATAATAAGACCATATTCACCTGCACGTGAAGACGCTTTCTTGGACCCGACAAACATGACGTCATTTCCCCGCCTTTTCTTACAATCCGACAAAGATTTGTCTAGATCCCCGATTTGGTGTAAGATGTCATCGGCTAACGTCACGTGACCGTCGATCTCTTTTTTAAACGTTTCTTCAATTTGTCGGATTTCTGAAGACATTTTCTTTTCAAGTTTATCCAGCTGGTCATTAATATCCTTGCGGAATTGTTGCATGTCGCTGAAGCAATTCTGTATCTGAGACATCATTGTTGATTTATCAGTGTGTCTGTTCTTTATAAAGTCATCATATCTAATTGTCAAGTCTCTCAGACGATTAGCGACGTTCTTAAGCTCATTTTCAACATCAATTTTAGCACTGTGTTTGCAGACAGTGCTTGTATTACATGTTGCATGGTTCGTCATTGTACAGGTGGGACACGTGACCTCATCATGAGTGCAGCAGTAGGTATCGAGTAACGATCTTCCGTGTGTATCACAGCACATAAACGGTAGCGTTGGTTGTTTCCTCGTAGATACTGATGGTATGTTACTCCCTATCAGAATGGTATGGTCTCTCGTCGCCTTAGACCCTCTGTGTGCCATATCACATGACTGACAGAGGTGCTCACAACATATGTTACAGTAGGATATGGCCTCCGATGTTTTACCATTCGACAGACAAACGTCACAGTCTTGGTTGTATATCTCGTCAGATCCTTTATACAGGGATCCAGAAGCCATGATTATGTTCTACGCCTCCGTAGTTTGCTACGCCTCCGTAGTTTGATACTTCTCCCTGAAATGAAAGTTAATAACAAAATGGTGATACAAACACATACCGTTTTGATTGTTCATTCTGTAATTTTGTCCGACATATAAGAATTAAATGAGCCCGTTAAGGGGAAATGTGCAAGCTGACTTTGGTAAATAGTGTAGTTCCAGATCAGCCTGTGCACATTTTGATCAAGATATTCACAGTTCAAACAGTTCTTACAATTGTGTAATTGTTTAATGTGTGTAGATTACGATTAGACGGAGCAAATGTACAGTGTGAGCTGAACTTACACTGTTTACAAATGCAAACTTGTACCTTTTCCCAAAGACGGACTCGCCTGACAAAGAGTTGATGGTAATTAATTTTCTGATGAACCTTCATGATGAATGGGTGAAAAATGTGGTCTATAGAGTGTTCAAAACGTTTGGTTAAATATTGAACTAGTGACATTGTTTTTGACCGATATTTGGTTTAGATGTATATTCTGATTAAGTTCCATTAATATTGTATGAAAAGGAAGGGAGTATTCACAATGATTTCCCCTAAATTTGACCAAGTGTCTTCGTTTTAGACCCCAAGTCAGCCCGTTTCAAGCGTGACTGAGATATGATGGAAGCGAGTTTTCTAAACAACTTTCATGAAGATCAAATGGACAAAAATGTAGCCTAATTGTGCTCACAAGGTTTGTCTAGAGTTGTTACTAGTTACTAGAGTTGATGTAAATGCATATTCTTTTGTACTGACATGCAGATCGGATGACAACTTCTAGAGTGTTCAAATGTTGTTGTTTTTAACTTTGAGCTTGTGATCTAGGTTTTTACACTTCGCGAACAAGTTTTCAATTCTACCGATATCACATGAAGATAGACGAGACATTTTGGTCTCTACAGCGTTCAAAGGTTTTTCCCTAAAATGGACACTTTACCTAGTGTTTGACCACATGTGACCCAGTTTCGAACTTCACCTAGATATTTAATGACAACGAATGTTCATATAAATTTTCGTAAGGATTAAGTGAAAAATGTAGCCCCTACAATTTTCAATTTTTTTTTTAAATTTTTACCTAGTGTCCTAGTTTTTGGCGCAATCCCATAAGTTCACATTTTGACCGAGATATGATGGTAGACAAGTGAAGAAAGGATGAGGCTTGTGACCTATAAAGAGTTCAAAAGGTCGATAACAATGTTGACGACGGACGTCAACCTCAATCCTTATATTGTGTGTGTCATGAATAGTTTGTTTTCTTTGTCTTAGTCCACACCTATAACCACCTGATATCAAATCTTGCACTCTGACGTACAAACAGAAATATAAGTACCAACATTAATTGTGACGACTATGGATCTCGCTCTTGGTCTTATTTGAATCACCATAGGCCTAGCTACAACAAACAAGACCTCGGGCTGAGGGTGTTTCTGGGAAATTTGACCTAGTTACCTAGTGTTTGACCTACCCCATTACCCAGTTTTGAACTTGAACGAGAAAGATGTGATTTCTAGATTGTTTCTAACATTTGACCTAGTGACCTCATTTTCGACCCCTCATGCCCTATTTGTGAAGTTGACCTAGATTTGATGAAGAAAAATCTTGTGATTTAATTTCGTGAAGATTAAATGGAGAGAGAGACTTCTAGAGTTTCAGAAGATTATTCCAACATTTGAATTGGTGACCTAGTTATTGAAACCCCATGACTCAACAATACATCTTACGAAATTTCAGAAAGATTCCTGCAGGGGTTGCGGAAATATAACCAATGTTAAATGTTTAGGTTAAGTTACCTAACCAAGGTCAAGTTCTAATAAATTATGACCTTAATAATTTTGACATTGAATGACGTTCCATGATCCAACAATACATCAGACAAAGTTTCAGAAACATTCCAGCAGGGGTTGCTGAGATATAACCAAGGTTAAGTTTTGAGGTTAAGTTACCTGACCAAGGTCAAGTTCTGGCAAATTATAATCTTGACATTGACAATTTTGACGTTGAATGATGTTCAATGACCCAACAATACATCTGACATAGTTTCAGAAAAATTCCAGCAGGAGTTGCGGAAATATAACCAATGTTATGTTTGAGGTTAAGTTACCTAACCAAGGTCAAGTTCTAATAAATTATGACCTTGACCTTAACAATTTTGACATTAAATGACGTTCCATAATCCAACAATACATCTGACAAAGTTTCAGAAAAATTCCAGCAGGGGTTACTGAGATATAACCAGTGTTAAGTTTTGAGGTTAAGATACCTAACCACAGACGCATATTCAGCAAACGACATTCAATGAAAACAGTGTTGCAAAAGGAGAAATTATATACTCATCATGATCAATTTCTCATTTTGCCACAATATTTTCAACTCTTTTCAATAATGTTACATGTACTTTCATGTCAGAGATTCATTTTCTATTTGTTTGCATGAATGTTTTCAAAGCCATAACCCTTCTCCTCATATAGACGCTTTCTGACGCCTCTGCAGCAGACGGCTTTTTGAAAACATAGTGACAAAAGAAGAAATTGCACAAAACGTGCAATTTCTCCTTTTACCACATTGTTTTCCACTTTTTGTCATAGGTCACCCCGGGGCCGCGGTTCAAGTTCTTCAAAAGTATGACCTTTATTTACCTTAAACGTTAAATGATGTCCCATGACCATACATTACATCTGACAAAGTTTCAGAAAAATTCCAGAAGGGGTTGCTGAGATATATTTATTTGTAAAAGTGGTCGCTTCCGCCGTCGCCGGAAAAGTGACTCCTATACATGTCTCACTCCACTATCGTGGGCGAGACAAAAAGGCAAATTTATATCAAAATTGTATCCTTAGATGGTGTAACCTACAAAAGAAGTTTTATGTTCGAGCCCGGGACTGACATTACCAAAGGATTTTTTAAAGCACGCGGAAGTCTCATCGGCTCTTTCCCTGATCTCTCTAACAAACACTTTATCTCTGAGGTTAATCTTAAATGTTACCAACCATTAAAATAGACCCTAAGACAGATCATAATTTAACACTGGTCAATTTTCAACGGCTGTTTTTATCAAAATGTAATATTGAAATGTTATATGGGGTCTTTTTCACCATTGAAAAACGAACCCTAAGATCACACTTCAACGGAAACAGAATTAAATGCGAACAGTCAAAACATAAAATCGCATTCGAGTCAGAAATACCCCACCCCCTCCCAGAACGTGAGTTAATTATACCATTAATGGATCCGAGAGAGCAATTTCAAAAATATGTTTCATTTGTATACTGATTGGTGTCTATGCTTACCTTATAAGCCGTTTAAATCATAGAAGTATTGCATGAATTGCTTATATTCAAACATTTTTTCACAAGGCTTTCGATGTGATTAACTTCTTCTTTCGTTTTCGGGTTATCGCTGAATAGTACCGCGTGCCGACTCGTTTGCCTATACTTTATTTCTATGAATATTAATTAGGTAGGCGGTACACATAAATGAATGCGAACAGTCAAACTGTAAAATCGAGTATAGAAATTACGCATAAAATGTCAATATAATTTATGCTCTTTTACAGAGACATATATGTCCATATCTTTTAGCACAAGAAAGTAACACGGGCCTTAACAGTAACGAAAAGTAAAGGACTCACGCTCTGTGTTGTCCAATTACTTCTACATTGTTATTCCCTTTCTTAAGTATATATATTGAGAGTTAAGATCTATAAATACATAATTAATTATTTAATTAATTTCATATTTTATTTTCGTAATCATGTTCGTGCCACTCCCTATACGCAATTCGACAATGTTGGAAATATATGCATAAATATATATATACTGATTCGTTATTTTGTCTTGTGTCCACATGTTTTCAAAATAATCTGCTGCACACTTATTGTATTTGGGAAAGGGTTAATTAAGTTGCTGATTATTGTCAGTAACAATTTAGCGGAGTGCAAGTGAGGACAATTAAAAGGGTAATTTTTAAGTTATTTTCTAACTAAAATAATAATTTAGGAACGTAATAAACGGAAAAACACCAACAAACATTGAATAATTAATTATTTTATTTTAAAATCAAAATCTGTCCTAAAAGTTACTCTCAGTTATAGATTCTAAATAAATTCAAAACCGTCTGCTGTAAATTTCATAAAAAAGTGTGGGATGAGGAGAAATTATACACAATTAGTAGTTTCTCCGTTCCCCATAATGTTCTCATTTATCTTTAATTACATTTTTCAGTTATATTTCTAACATTTTCTCTAGCATATTCAGTTATAAGTATTTACATAATTGAAAGTATTTACATAATTGAAAGTATTATAGATATATTTATTTATTTTTACTAATTGAAGCATTGTGCGAAAAGGAGTGATTCCCTCTCAGATGTTTCAAAATCGTCTGCTGCAGGTTTCTAATATTTCTCTTGAAAGTCGTTTCATACATTTACTACTTGCAGAT
>JASEVX010000032.1:140000-207500 GCA_031761405.1 Serripes groenlandicus | reverse complement strand
ACACATATACATGTAGAGAAACAGACATACATGAGAGAGGGGTAGAGACAGACACACATAGAGAGGAGAGAAAAAACGTCATACAGTGAGAGAGGGGGGAGATGTATGGAAAATGAGAGAGAAGAAAGCAATGAGAAAGAGTGAGGGGGTATGAAGAGTAGCAGAGATAAAGAGGAGAGAGTGGGCGACGTAAAGAGAGAGAGAGAGAGAGAGAGAGAGATGAGAGTAGAGAGAGAGAGAGAGAGAGGGGAGAGAGAGAGAGAGAGAGAGAGGGGGAGACGAGAGAGAGAGAATAGAACAGATGGGTTAGAGAGAAAAACAGTGAGAGGATGAGAGAGAGAATAAGAGGATGAGAGAGAGGGGATGGAGAGGAAAAACAGAGAGAGGAGAGAAAGACAGAGGAAGATACGGAGGAGAGAGAGAGAGAGAGAGAGAGAGAGAGAGAGAGAGAGAGAGAGGTGAGAGGAGAGAGAGAGAGTAGAGAGAGAGAGAGAGAGAGGAGAAGAGAGAGAGAGAGAGAGAGAGCGAGAGAGAGAGAGAGAGAGAGATTGAGAGAAAGTGAGAGAGAGACAGAGAGAGAGACACACACACACACACACACAAACACACACACACACACACACACACACACACACACACACACACACACACACCACACACACACAGATGCTGAGAGAGACAGAGACAGAGACAGACAGAGTGAAGAAACAGACAGAGATGCCAATATTGTTTTCATATTTGAGACAAAATAGTATTAACTTCACAACTGTACTAAATGTTAAAGTAAATTGCATAACCCTAGATATTTATCATCTTCAAGAGCATCCGTTTTAAAACAACAAGGCCTTTTTCTACGGAGAGCCAAAATGCAGCAGACGAAAATGGAAATTTCTTGATACGGACTTGTGAAGAATTAACATGAATGCATATTATTATATTATTTTCACACAATGTTGCAAAAAGAGTGAATGCATCACACACGACATTGCAACATAATTGTAATGATTTAAATCAATGTTTGACATTTTCTGACAATAACCTATTGAAATGGAGGTATTCATCTCATGTACAAACAAAGACTTCCCTACTTTCATATATCGTTTTATTTAAACATCTGTTAAGAAAAGGATCTTTATAAAATAAATGGGGACTTTCCCTATTTCTTCCCACACGTAAGACTTGTTGTTGTGTAGTTGATTATTTGATTGTGGTTTAACGCCATCATTTTAAACTGTTTTCAGATATATCACGGGGGTAAGTTGACATAAACTTGTCTTTTTTTGTACGTGTACCCCGCATGATATTATTTTCTATGAGCTGGCTACAATCCCACGTTGACCAGGTGGTCTAAGTTATCACGTTAGAAATCATTTTCTAAAGGTTAAAGACTCTTGGTCAAAGAGTTCATGATATATTTATCATATATATTGGAGGGGGGGGGGGGGGGGGCGGGGTGGGGGAGAGAAAGGGACATGACCACCTAAATCAAATACTCGTTTATAAAGCAGCTTTCAACAATTGTTCAGTTATTCTATGGCAATGAACCCTGTAACTAAGCGCCTAGGAGGGCAGCCATTACAACGATTTTTAAAGTATTTGGTATGACCTGGCCCTCAACCTTCCGCACTCGAGGCGGACACTCTACGATTACACCACAGAGGCTTACCACTTAAAGATAATGTTGATAATTTCCGATGCGAATGATCAATCAGGAAGGAATTTAACTTTGATAAAATTTACAATACTAATACACGCTTGAACATTTGACAAGTAAGTGACAATGTAATCGAGAAAAAAAGATACAATCTGATACAGAGATTTCCGGTGTACTATTTCAAGTGTATCTGTCTGGGTTATTTAACATACATGGTAGTTAACATATTCACAGAAACCTTTTGCTTTGATAACGAAATGTTTAATTTCGCGCATAAAAATATTTTCACGAATACAATCTGATCTAAATCGTTCGTAATTTTAGTCACCGATCCTCCTTTTCATACTCATGGCAATCCCCTTCTTCGCTATCCGAGGTTATTTCGTACATCATAGATTCCCATATGTATGGATATGTTATGGACAAAGCTCTCTTCACTCATACCTAGGAGATAAAGTTGTCTTGTGTCATACTTTGCTCATGTCATTGTTACATGAAATATAGTTAAAATGTACTTAAATGACGAACCTTCAACACTGGTTTATGAGGAACAATTATACCGTTAAGTTTGACAGAAAAGGCAAATTGAGCCTGTGATTGATTTATTTATTGGTTGGTGTTTTACGCCGCCTTCAGCATATTTTCATGTGTATCACGGCGTTTCCTTGGCAAGTTACCTGTACTACTGGTTCATATATTCTTACACTAGTGAGTCAGTCGTAATGCTAACCCAATGACATTGAGTGAAAAAGAGTGAAAGTACCATGTTTAATATAGTTTCGCTCGTGCATGAGAACAGGTATAAGTTAGTATTTGTGAACAGTGTAAGGTTCATATTAGCCTGGCCATCTGCTCAGCCTTATTATATTATATACAAGTTGGTATTTCTGAACAGTGTAGGGTTCATATCAGCCTGTTCATCTGCTCAGCCTTATTATAGTCTATACAAGTTAGTATTTCTGAACAGTGTAGGGTTCATATCAGCTTGGCCATCTGCTCAGCCTTATTATATTCTATACAAGTTGGTATTTCTGAACAGTGTAGAGTTCATATCAGCCTGTTCATCTGCTCAGCCTTATTATAGTCTATACAAGTTAGTATTTCTGAACAGTGTAGGGTTCATATCAGCCTGTTCATCTGCTCAGCCTTATTATAGTCTATACAAGTTAGTATTTCTGAACAGTGTAGGGTTCATATCAGCCTGTTCATCTGCTCAGCCTTATTATAGTCTATACAAGTTAGTATTTCTGAACAGTGTAGGGTTCATATCAGCCTGTTCATCTGCTCAGCTTTATTATAGTCTATACAAGTTAGTATTTCTGAACAGTGTAGGGTTCATATCAGCCTGTTCATCTGCTCAGCCTTATTATAGTCTATACAAGTTAGTATTTCTGAACAGTGTAGGGTTCATATCAGCCTGTTCATCTGCTCAGCCTTATTATAGTCTATACTAGTTGGTATTTCTCAACAGTGTAGGGTTCATATCAGCCTGTTCATCAGTTCAGCTTTATTATATTCAATACAAGTTGAACACAATATTCTAACAAGTGTGTGTAAATAATATATGGACAGTATTCAGATTGCATGGATACACGGGTTGATCTAGTTCTACATTGTTCACAAAAGCCTATTAGTACGTTTTCCCATGACTCAATTGGTGTTATCATAATTAGATAGAATCCAAACCTCTTGATAAAACGTTTCCCAGTTCAAATCAGTTTGTGAATTAAGAACAATATCGATGGGGTAGTGGTTAAAGTGTCCGCCTCGTGATGATTAGGAAGATATCTGCATACAAACAGGACATATCCCCACTAATGATTTTTTTTTCCCACATTGTTTTCATTATTTGTCTGCTGCATTTGAATGCGTATGTACGTGGGCAAGGGTTAACACTATTTATCAGGTGAACATTACCTAGTAATACTGAAATTATTGAATGATTAACAAGGATTAACAAGGAGGAATCATACCGTAAGTAGCTGCACAGATCATCTGGCTCTTCGCTAATCGCTAAAACGGTTTGTAAATGACTCAGATTTGTTGTTCTGTGTCTCCCATAAAACTTTCAAACTGTTTCAGACCATGACGGAAACTGCAAATGGCATCCGACTAACTTGTTTACAATTGTTGCAAAGTTGCTTTGCATGTTTGTTTTTAGCTAAGTTTGTGGTTAAATGTTTGTCGTACACCTACCATTAACGTACCCTTTCCCATATGCAGAGACATTTACTTAATACATCCTCCCCAGATAAAAAATGAAAACATTGTGGCAATAAGAGAACGTGCAATGATGAGTTAATTGTTTGGACAAAGTCGAAAGTATACTGACCAAATGAGAGGTTGTTTTTTGTTCTTAATTTTAACCATGTTTTAATTTTTATTAATTATCGATTACATCAAAGGCAGACTAAAATAATGGTAGGTTGTTTGCATGATGTTGTGCATACAATACCCTTTCTTTGTACATGAAGGTCACTGGCTCATCATCTAATGACTAAATACGTATACAGAGCTGTCATATAATACACAGTTTTAGGAATATATATCAAATGTTAAATGTTTAAAATATTTAGTCGAGTCTTGGTCACATATAACTGGGTAAAGTACTGTTGTTGGCTACTTTGAGACTCTTTCATTTTCACGAGTCCTGAAGTGAAATTTCCTTATTGTCAATTCATCGGTACTGCTCATTAATGAAAGAAAGCCTTCAAAGATACAATGAATACAATGAAACACGTGCCCATACATCTGAATATTGAAAGCATATAACACATACCAGATATTTGTCTTCATTATAATAAAAGTTAAAATGATGCAGACAATAAATACAACTTCTACCTTATCTGTCCATTCCAATATGCCTATCGAGTTAAAAACAAAATGTGTGGCTAGACCCTCTGAACCTTGCGACTTGTTTCCTTAGATAGAATGGTAGGGTTATAGTGAAATATTTTGTCTGGATTTAACATACTTTAAAATAGGTTGTAAGTAGTCTTCGAGTCGTTGTTTAAATGATTTTTAAAAGCCGCTCTCAATGGTATTTCATTGTATCCTGACGTTTCCAGGGTAACTGACGCTTCCAACATGTACGTTTTGCTTGACATCGATGCATCCACAGAGGCTTAAACGCCAAAGAGGGTCCCCCTACTGGAGTCAACCTATTTTGAAATATTGAGAGGATAACCACAGGCCTAAGCTCCAAAGAGGGTCCCAACTATTCAATAGTTATACACAGAGGGTAACCCCAACTTGAGTCTACCTATGTTTAAATGTATTGGTGATGCCCCGCTCTCTGAGCGCCACAAGGGGTAATCCCAACTTGTGTCTACCTATTTTAAATGTATTGGTGATGCCCCGCTCTGTGAGCGCCACAGTGGGTAACCCCAACTTGTGTCTACCTATTTTAAATGTTTCGGTGATAGCCCGCTCTCTAAGCGCCACAGAGCGTAACATAAACTTGAGTCTACCTAGTTTAAATGTCTTGGTGATAAACCGCTCTCTAAGCGCCACAGAGTGTAACCCTTACTTGAGTCTACCTAGTTTAAATGTATTGGCGATACCCCGCTCTTTACGCGCTACAGAGGCTAACCCTTACTTGAGTATACCTAGTTTAAATGTATTGGCGATACCCCGCTCTTTAAGCGCTACAGAGGCTTACCCTTACTTGAGTCTACCTAGTTTAAATGTCTTGGTGATGCCCCGCTCTCTAAGCGCCACAGAGGGTAACCCCAACTTGTGTCTACCTATTTTAAATGTTTCGGTGATAGCCCGCTCTCTAAGCGCCACAAAGCGTAACATAAACTTGAGTCTACCTAGTTTAAATGTCTTGGTGATAACCCGCTCTCTAAGCGCTACAGAGGGTAACCCCAACTTGAGTATACCTAGTTTCAATGTATTGGCGATACCCCGCTCTTTAAGAGCCACAGAGGGTAACCCCAACATGAATCTACCTGTTATCAAAGGTCTGGAGTCGAACATCTAACCACCATTCCAATTATCCGTTGTAATGAAAACCTTTATAGAGTTAACCTTTTATTATTTAACACAGTGAATCATCACGGGCCTAAGCGCAAAAAAGGTTTTACCCCTTCTGCATGGAGTCTACCTATTTTTTTTTTTAAATTAGGGGATACCCCGCTCTCGAGTCGAACTATCTAATCATCAGTCCAGCGTGTCGGTTTTAATGATAAGTTTTATGTACTGAACCCTTTATCACTTTAACACTATGCATTATTCTCATACAGACGATATATGCCGATTTTGCTGCAGGTTACATTTGAAAGCATCGTAACAAAAGAAGAAATTGCACATAATGAACAAGTTCACCTTTTTCCATAATGCTTCAACTCTACTAAAAAGTTATACTTCATATTAAGAGATTTTAGAAAAGTTTGCCTGGGTTGTTTGTAGTCGTATGCTGCATATTGATCGTCTATGGGCAAGGGTGAAAACCTTTCGGAAATACAACAAATCTATATACAGAAGACGACTTTGAAACATCTAAATACAAGTTTAAAAACTATCTATAAACGACAGCATGACTTTTAAAAAGTTGAAAACATTGTGGCAAAATGAGAAATTGTCCGTTGTGACCAAAGGTCGACTGTTGTTGACATGTTAAAACCGTGTGGGAAAAGGGTTCATACCTCGACAGACTGTCAATGAAATTTGAAAATCTCATTATCGGAAAATCAGGTAATTATAGCCAATTTTACAACTATAAAAACTCACTTTTTGCTCAATAACATTTAAATACATCAATGTATTGATACCTAGGTATGCACAAAGGCGACACAAAGTTCTAATTGGACAATCACTTTTAACGTTTTACTTTTAACATTTGTTTAATGTTCAATTTGTACAGATACCTGACAGATTCAGATAATTTCATGGAAAGATTCTGGTCTGGTCTACCGAAACAGTCCAAAAGAAACCCATTGTTGTTTTTTCTTGAAAGGTGTGTATATCTGATTGACTGCATTGTGAGTTTGTAGTTTTCAATTGTTTATTGTGCGCAAAGTGTCAGAGGAGATAGAAGTTACATGTACCAAACTGGTTCTTGTTCTGATGGGTTGCTAACATGGGTATCCCTTATAGCAGTTAAATTGTCCCATTTTTCTTAGACGTAGTCTTAAAGTTGATATATAACCATTTCCAGTAATATACATTGTATGTGTACCAACTGACTAACTGGATAAAAGTGTTAAAATTGAGGGCTAAAACTTGTTGATTTTACATTGAAATAAAGAATGTATTTAATTAGTAGTCTCTGATCTAGATACGAGGGACTCCGAGTGCAAACCCTAGCTCTTTCCGAGCATTTGGTTCTTTGACTTGCTCCGTGTTTATCATTGATACACGACAGCACTTATTTCCTGGAAAGGAACATTACTTGATCTCTAGATGACTATGATACACTTTAAAGCACCTTAGACATGTCCAGTACCCGGACCTCTGAGTTGTCCGAGGTGGACAACACTGAACCACTGAGCGACTCAAAAGTGTTGTATTTCCAGAAATACGTTCTCACATGGTGCACACATTTATAATGATAGTATCTCCTTGCACGGAATTTATAATTCCCTCTATAAACAAGTGAGTGAATGATTGATTGATTAATCAGAGTTTAATTCCATTTCAACTGTGTTTCAGCTATATAACGGCTTGAGTTACAGGGTTAGGCCGGCCACCAGCTATGTTTCAGGTGGAGGCGCTTAACTGTAGCCAACTGATTCTGAAAACATGGTCATTACTCCCAATGCTTAAAGTCTTTCAGGTATGACTGATGAAGGATAAAGAAAAGTACTGCGCAGTGCACAGTCGAGTCTCAAACTTTCGTCAGATAGTTTGAACCGTAAAGCAAGATAGGGGTTAACTCCCATGGCTCCCAGCATCTTCCGTACTAACTGTGACAGAAACCTCTACATCTTACCTCTACGGGACATTCTGATCATTGTGGTTAACCCTTTCCCACTTACATCAAAGCTGCAGCAGACGACTTTTAAAAGATTGGCTACAAAATGTCTATAGTCTGTTTTAATGAGTGCAAATACTAGATAGAGTTAAAAACAATATAGCAAATGGTGAAATTGTTCAGTACGAGCATCTTTTCGATTTGCAACAATGTTTTCAAAAGTCGTGTGTTGCAGAGATGTCAAAAAGCGTCTGTACGTGAAACAAGGTTAAAGGAAAAGAACTGTGTATCTGGCACGGTAACAAACAGAGAATCAAGCGACAGGAAAACCGACTTTTGGGATATACCAGGGACCGTATATTGTCCCTGGATATACGAAGATCCAGAGTAGCCTATAAACGCATCCGGAAGACGATCTAGCTGTATCATACTTAAAGGGAGGTAATATTGTGCCACTTTGCGTAAACTAAACGTACAGTGTTAACTTTCTTAGTGTTTTGTATGCGATCAAGCAAATAATTTCTGACAATCTTATTATTTAAAACTAGATAAAGCGCTGAACAAGAACGCAAACCTCCGAGAAATAAGACCATCAATATGTTCATAATGATATGATCAAAACATAACTGAGCTTGTAGACACTTAAACTTAATTTGTTCCTATTTTGTTTTAAATTATCGATTTGTACGTATAACTATCAGATGTAAACAAACTATATAAATTGTCTTCTAGTCACTTATACGGATTCCTACTTGAAGACGCACGTTGATGCATCTGTAGCAGATTACTTTTGCAACGTTGTGAAAACAAGAAGAACTTCCAATAATGAGCAATTTCTCTTTTTGCCACAATATTTTCATTTTCATTCAATAATAAAACTTCAATTTGCTGAAAATTTCAAAAGTATGGTGTAGATGTTTTCAAAGTCGTCTGCTATATATGTTTTGTATGTACCAAAGGATTAAGACATCTTAACAAATGAGGCTTAAAACTATCATCTCGCTCTGGAGTATACTGCGGCATGCATACAGCATACATTAACTAGGGCTATTTCGTGCACAGCGACAAGTTATATTCTCAATGAAATGGAAAAAGTTAAATTTACAAATGTACCGCAAGTTGTTTGTTTTGTGGGTGTTTTTGGTATTGAGTTTAACGCCATGTTCCACATTTTTGCAGGTATATCACGGTGTGTCAGTGGTAGCTTAACAAGTAGTACTTGTTTATTTTTCTGATACCGGCGAATCGTAATGCTAACCCCACAATCTTGAGTGCCAAGGAGGGAAAGCCATCACTACCGTTTAGAAAGTATTTTGTATGAAGCTGCCGAGGAGGACGCTCTACGACTACACCAACGAGGTAGCCCCCATCAACTAGGGGCATGCTATATTGAATAATGAACATCAATTAAGGGTCGTTCTTTCGGATATTGGCTCGGCCAACACTCCCCGATGATTGTCATTAAGACTAGGCTAGTGTCATCTTTTTCACCAACTGGCTAAAATGTCCATCCAAGAATGTAGCTAAGTTGATAAACAATCAGCCAAGTAAACCTCAATACAACTATACACTATAATTAACTTATAAAATGTTGGCAAAACAAAAGGACACTCTAGACGTTTAAACCGCCCAGAGTTAGAGCGTCAGCCTGTCGTACAAGAGGTCCTGGGTTCGAATCCCGTGATGATCGGGTTCTGCCTTTTGATTTTTTCCACACAAAGGGCGCGAGTACTGGTTAAGTCTCCAGGAAGCAGACATTTAGCGTGATTAATGTAAGCTGAAAGCTTGTTTTGCAATTAATGTAAAATAAATAAGTTTAAACAAAACTAAACCGCGCCAACAGATCTTTCCAGGACACAGTCCAGTCCTCTTAACCTCAACTGTGTTGGGTAGTTAACCTTTTATTATATTAACGAATAGTCTATATCTGTAAACGAACTGTTTGTATATTGCTGCATTCTGGCCTTGAATAAAATCGTATGTAAATCGCTTGAAATTCCTGTAGCTGAACAGTTGTTTCAGATAAGTGTGACTTCAGACCTTTTGTTCGGATGGTTCCTGGTTCGAATTAGTTTGTGAAAAAAGTACTATTTCGATGAGGTAGTCGTAAGAGTGACCACCTCGAGAATGATGTCAACGACATAAAGTATGTGAAGCGTAAAGTTCGGACCTCTTGATCAAATGGTTCCTGGTTCGAATTAGCTTGTGAAATAAGTACTATCTTGATGGTGTAATCGTAAAAGAGACCGCTTCGAGAATGATGTCAAGGACATAAAGTATGTGAAGGGTAAAGTTCGGACCTCTTGAGCAAATGGTTTCTGGTTTGAATCAGTTTTTGAAATAAGAGCTATCTCGATTAGGTAATGGTTAGAGTACTCGCCTCGAGAGACATGACAACTACATAAACTAGAATAGCCCCAGCTGGTGCCTGATAATATACATATGTATGAGAAATTGAAGAGGCAAAAACTCATTAAAAAATAATTCCAGTGCAACACGCCGACAATATGCACAACTAGGCTTGGTATCTATCATTAGTGTGAAGTTATATTAAATTCTGATCAAGGGTTGCTGAGAAATAGTGTTCACAACATATGGACATATATGTAAGGTGTATGAGAAATTCAAGGGGCCATAACTCATTTAAATATAATTCCAGTGCAGCACGCCGACAATATGCACAACTGGGCTTGGTATCAATCATTCTTGTGAAGTTATATTGAATTCTGACTATGGGTTGCTGAGAAATAGTGTCACAAGAAATGTCCACAGACCAACGTGATCGACAAACCGACAAACTGACCGACCCACAAGCGTGACTCCTATATAGCCCCCATATACTATGTATCTGGGGGTATAATTAGGTGTAAGGTAGAGTTCGGACATCTTGTTCAAATGGTTCCTGTTTCAAATTAGTTTGTTATTTCAACTTCTGTATCGATGGCGTAGTGGTTAGCGTTCCCACATCGAGACCGATGACAACGACATAATAAATGTGTCCGGTAGAGTTTGGACCTCTTGTTCAAATGGTTCCTGGTTCGAATTAGTTTGTTATTTCAACTTTTATATCGGTGGGGTATTGGTTAAAGTGCCCTCCTCGAGGTCGATGACAACGACATCATATATATGTACGGTAGAGTTCGGACATCTTGTTCAAATGGTTCCTGGTTTGAATCAGTGTGTGAAATAAGTACTATCTCGTTGGGGTATTGGTAGGAGTGCCCACGTTGAGAGCGAATTTATCTGTAGTGATGAACCCTAGTCTCTTATTCAAACTGTTCCTGATGCGAATCAGTATTAGAGAAGTGTTAGCGGTTATAACTCGGGTAACGAGTTGTCCATTACCCACACAAGGATTGGTACATTGCCTTAATAAGGAATATGAACACAACGTTGTTGTAATCAACTACCCCTTATTTAAAGTATACGACGACAGGCTTTTATGGGAATTGTGTAAATACAACCAGAGACATGTCATGTATTCAAGAGAGTACATTTGAAAAATAAAGTATATCAAAATTGTAAGCATACACTGTTTATTAAGCATTATTCAGTAGTTCATGTATCTAAAATCTAACACAAAAATATAGAAAATTATATAAAACAAAACTATATAAGGGATATAACAAAACCCCGACAATGACAATATGTATACCTTATATATAGGTTTAACGGGGTTAGTTAATGCGTAATGAACTAACAAACAACTAGGGTTTTAAAAGCGAACAGTAATAATTCAGATGAGCCTCTTAATACATGTTAACGTCTATAGTGTTCGCACGCTAGGTATACAAATGCATACATATGTCTTATGATGTTGGTTTCTGTATAATGTACTATCAAAATCTTAAAACACCTAAAAACTAAAGAGCGAACAATGAGGATCCAGACGAGCCTGTTGAAAACATGTATTTATGTATGTATATTAAAGTCCAAATTGTTCTTACTGTATTCAAACGAACACACACACAAATACGTCTTGGCTTAAAAGAGAACAGTGAGGCCTCAGATGGGCCTGTTAATACTTGGATACGTGTAAAAGTCATTTAATTCTTCGTACTGTTTGTATAGATGCATTTGTCTTATACTGTTAGATGATTCTATATAATTTATTAACAAACAAAGATATCTTGACTTAAAGGCTAACAGTGAGGACTCAGATGGGCCTGTTAATACTTAAATACGTATTAACGTCCTTAAATCGTTCTTACAGTATTTATGTGTATTATGGAGTTAACATCTTTAAGATGAACTAACTAATCCGTCTTTTCTTTCGAGCCTACAGTGAGGGCGTGGACGAACATGTTATTACCTATGGTCTTATCACTGTGTATGGTCGTACATGATCGAGAAAGCATGTCATGATGAAGGAATAATTTCCACTTACGTTATGTCTTGATACACAAACTAATAATAAGATTACCGACACAGGATATTAGGCCTTTGGACATTTACGACCCGTTTTGAATTAGATCAACCCGCACATTCCTACAGCGTGGTCAGTGTGTTTATTTCATACCAACAGCTACTGTAGTGGTCTATCGATTATGTGGCAAAGCGTGTAGATCTTGATCGGAATAATGCATAGATGTTTTGCATAAAGGGGTGTCATGAAAGTAACAGGTGGGGCTACATTTTTCTTTTCGAAATTGTATCCGTGCCTTGTCTAATTGTACGCTAACAGAGAAGACCGTGGTTGATGTGTGATGAAACCACAGGTACGATAAGGCTCATCCAAATTTTCACTGTTTTTATTTGCGACACAACCAACTTTGGGCTGTAGCGGCACAAATCTATTACACTTTGAACAATTAAATATAGCCATTAAACATAAAAATAAAAAGATACTGGTTAATAAAAGTTTAGTAAAATGAAAATTTCAAACAATATTTCAATTGATTTCGTTTAAATAAAAAGAATTAGATACAATTTACAGAATGAATGTACAGAGTAAGCTTGATCCTTATCGTTTTACCTCCATATGGTGTGACTTCTAAACAAATAATACAAATAGTCTACCAGAATATTTTCTAGATTGAAAAATGAACAGAACTTTGTGATAAGTGAAGATCCAGATCAGCCTTAACTTATATACAGTCTGATCAGGATCTACCCCATCGGCTATCTAGTCGTACACACCGCAAAAGTCGCAAAAGTCACGTCTGAAGAACGGAAAACCGGACAAAAGATTGTATGGACAACATTTCCTATTCCATTTAGACTAAGTGAACAGAAAACGCCGATAATATAAATACAAGAAGTATACATAGTTTGATCTTAACTAACAATATTTTTCAAAACTTCTGAATGTCCACTTTCGTGTTACGCGACTAAAAAAATGACTGTCTCAAATATACATTTTATATATTATTACGGGGCCTGCTATCATCCATCTATGCTAATCTATCACACGCAAATAGGAATTGTCAACAATGTTGGAAAACATGGCTATTCAAATTATGGTCAATTTCTACTTTTCCGTAATTATTTTAATTGTAGTCAAAGCAACTTGTTATTTATTTTTCAAAGCGTTGTATTTAGTACGTAGGCCAATAGAAAACGACTTTTTTTCGAAGTCATCTGCATGTTACAAGACATAATAAAATGTCTATCCGGGACACTCGTGAGTTTATATAGTACCGAATAGGATCAACTTTTGATCAGTTTTAGCATTCTTGGATAAACCCACCATTAGGCAACCATCACTGGGTCTGTACGATATACACCATGGCGAGTGTATCTCGTCCTTCTTTGACAACAATATCTTCTCTTGTCTACCATCATCTCGGATCATATGTACATTGTGAGATTTATATCCACACACTAACAGGTTATCTTCTCCATCCACATACATTCCGGTGGGTGCCTTCAAATCTGTGTCAGAGTATCGGTATATCACGTGACCTTGCTTGTTCAAACATGTTACCGTGTTAGTGTTCGAATCAGACACAAATATCTTACTGCCGTATCTGCTAACGTTAACATAATAAGGACTTGTAAATATATATTTACCGTTCTCCACTCCCATCCTTCTCTGTACTATACCGTCCATGTTGAGTACTCGTACTTCACCATTACCGGGATCATCATGACAGGTAACGTATATCTCGTCACCATAAACATCTACACCGAAACAGTTTCTATCCATCTTCAATGTTTTCTTCACCTTCATCCCCGGGAATATTGTAACCCGCTGGAGTTGTTTGAGTTTACCTTGTGTAACTATGACGTCAGTGTCATTGATAGTAGACACGTCCATTGATTTAACGGATAACTGGGTTTTCAAAAGGAAGTTTTCATCAAACAATTTCAGACCGTCGTTGTAACATGCGAGTACGATATGTCCGTCAGTCATAAATGTACATTCCAATACTGTATTTGACGTCGCATCTATGGCCCGTTTCTCTTTCACAGAAATGTTCAGTATAGATGTCTGGTTTTGACTGGAATCAATTGGTCCGATGTTACTAACAGTGCCTAGCGATTGTAACTGCTGGATCATGTCAGATAAGACGTCATTAGGTTGAAAACGAATGTCTATTGGATACATTTCTTTCTCGATTTTACCAATAATAAGACCATATTCACTTGCAAGTGAAGACGCTTTCTTGGACCCGACCAACATGACGTCATTTCCCCTCCTTTTTTCACAATCCGACAAAGATTTGTATAGATCACCGATTTGGTGCAAAATGTCATCGGCTAACGTGACGTGACCATCGATCTCTCTTTTCAACGTTTCTTCAATTTGTCGGATTTCAGAAGACATTTTCTTTTCAAGTTTATCCAGCTGGTCATTAATATTCTTGCGGAAATCTTGCATGTCGCTGAAGCAATTCTGTATCTGAGACATCACGGTTGATTTATCAGTGTGTCTGTTCTTTGTAAGGTCATCATATCTAATTGTCAAGTCTCTCAGAAGATTAGCGACTTTCTTAAGCTCCTTTTCAACATCAATTTTAGCACTGTGTTTCGAGACAGTGCTTGTATTACATGTTGCATGGTTCGTCATTTTACAGGCAGGACACGTGACCTCATCATGAGTGGAGCAGTAGGTATCGAGTAACGATGTTTTGTGTGTATCACAGAACATAAATGGTAACGTTGGCTGTTTCCTCGTAGATACTGATGGTATGTTACTCCCTGTCAGAATTGTATGGTCTTTCGAGGCCCTAGATCCTCTATGTGCCATATCACATGACTTACAGAGGTACTCACAACATATGTTACAGTAGGATATGGTCTCCGATGTTTTACCATTCGACAGACAAACGTCACAGTCTTGATTGTATATCTCGTCAGATCCTTTATACAGAGATTGGGATCCAGAAGCCATGATTATGTTCTACGCCTCCGTAGTTTGCTACTTCTCCCTGAAATGAAAGTTAATAACGAAATATTAATACAAACACATACCGTATTGATTGTTCATTCTGTGGTTTTGCCCGACATATAAGAATTAAATGAGCCCGTTAATGGGAAAATGTGTAAGTTGACTTTGGTAAATAGTGTAGTACCAGATAAGCCTGTGCACAATTTGATCAAGATATTCACTGTTCAAATAGTTCTTACAATTGTGTAATTGTTCAATGTGTGTAGATTACGATTAGACGGAGCAGGTGTTCACAAATGCCAACTTGAATCTTTTCCCACGGACGGGCTCACCTGACAAAGATTTGATGGTGACGAATGCATGATGAACCTTCATGATGAATGGGTGAATAATGTAGTCTATAGAGTGTTCAAAAAGTTTGGTTAACTTTTGAACTAGTGACATCGTTTTGGACCCCAAGTGAGCCCGTTTCAAACGAGATATGATGGAAGCGAGTATTCTGATTGACTTTCATGAAGATCAAATGGACAAAAGTGTTGTGTAAGAGTGTTCACAAGGTTTGTCTAGATGTGTAACTAGTGACCTTGTGTTTGACTAATTGGCACCCAATTGTTAATCTGTCCGAAGTTTGTGAAGTTTAATGTTCTAAGGAACCTACATGGATGTTTTAAACAAGAGGCCCATGAGGGCCAAGTTTGATTGAGATACAATCAAAAATAAGGACTGTATCATGTTAACAAGCCCTATTATAGCAATTTTGACAATTTCAAGGGCCATAATTCAGTCATGCATGGGGCGGATCTGGCTTGTTTTCAAAAGGAATCAAGCTCTCATAAATATCTAGCTACTGTATAAGTTTGGTTGAGATACAATAAAAAATAAAGACTGTATCATGTTAACAAGCTCTTTTATAGCAATTTTGACCATTTCAAGGGCCATAATCCAGTCATGCATGGGCGGATCTGTGGTTGGTTTCAAAAGGAACCGAGCTCTCATGAATATCTAACTACTGTATAAGTTTGGTTGAGATACAATCAAAAGTGAAGACTGTATCGTGTTAACAAGAAAGTGTTCAAGGACGGACGCCGGACGGACGGACGAACGCACGCACGCACGCGCACACACACACACACACACACACACACGTACATATAGACATACAGACAGACAGACAGACAGACAGACAGACATACATACGGACAGACGGACGGACAGTCGGACAGACAGACAGACAGACAGACAGACAGACAGACAGACAGACAGACAGACAGACAGACAGACAGACAGACAGACAGACAGACAGACAGACATATATACATAAACATAAATACAGATAGACATAAATGCAGATAGGCATACATTCAAAGACACATGATTACATGCAGATATACACACGCATAGACACATAAACATACTTATTGACATGCATATAGACATACAGGCAGAATGACAGCTACACCAACATATAGACAGAGAGATAGACGGACACATACATGTACACAGACATATAGACATACAGACGCATAGCATAGACAGATAAACATACATACTGACATACGCACGTATATTCATGCATACAGACATACAGGCAGATTGACAGTTACACCAACATATAGACAGAGAGATAGACGTACATACGTATATACATAAACATAAAGACAAAAATACAGATAGACATACACTCAGATGGACGTAAATTCAGATAGGCATACATTCAAAGACACATGCTAAATGCATATAAATACATAGTGATATACATACATAATGATACACACACGATGATGGACATATAGACATACACATACATAGACAGATAGACATACAAACGCATAGACATATTAACATATAGACAGATTAACATACACACGTATAAACATGCATACAGGCATACAGGCAGATGAACAGTTACACCAACGGATAGAAGGAGAGAAAGACGGGCATACATATATACCTAAACATAAAGACATAAATACAGATAGACATACACTCAGATAGATATAAATTCAGATAGGCATACATTCAAAGACACATAAATAAATGCAGATATACATACATACATAGTGATAGACACACGATGACAGACATACATGGTGATAGACATACACATACACATACATAGACAGATATATAGATAGATAAACATACATATTGACATACATACGTATATACATTCATACAGACACATTGACAGCTACACCAACAGATAGACGGACATACATAAACTCAAAGACATTAATACAGATAGACATATACTCAGATAGACATACATTCAGGGACACATGCATAAATGCTGATAGACATACACAATGATAGACACACGACGATAGACATATATGATGATAGACACATATACATACAGATACATAGACAGATAGACATACAAACACATTTACACCAACAGATAGACGGACATACATATATACATAAGCATAAAGACATTCAGATAGGCATAAATTCAAATACACATGAATAAATGCAGACACGAAACACCCTTGAGCAGAAGAAACACGCCAACATGTATTCTTTTGGAAAGTAGCATATATATATATATATATATATATATATATATATATATATACAAACACTCAATTAGGAGAAAGTACACCAGTGTGATACCCAAACGGATCGCAAATGTACGTATTCCACTTTTGTTCCGCCTCGCAAACGTTTAAAAGTAGCCCGATCCTAGGTTGTTTTGGCATTTGGTGGTAGAAGAAACTCTTCTCTATCCAGCCATACCATCGGTTCGGCTTAGATCACTATATACAAACACACACACACACACACACACACACACACACACACACACACACACACACACACACACACACAGAAAGAGACAGAGAGAGACACAGACAGACAGACAGACAGACAGACAGACAGACAGAGACAGACAGATATAGACAGACAGACAGACAGACAGACAGAAAGAGAGAGAGAGAGAGAGAGAGAGAGAGAGAGAGAGAGAGAGAGAGAGAGAGAGAGAGAGAGAGAGAGAGAGAGAGAGAAAGAGAGATGACAATATTTTGTTTACATATTTGAGACAAAAGATATTCACTTTACAACCGTACTAAATTGTTAAGTAAATGCATAACCTAGATATTTTCATTGATCAAGGACATCCGTTTTTAACCCCCATTTTTTCTAGTGAGAGCAAACATGCAGCAAAGGAAAATGGAAATTTCTTCGTACGACTTAGGAGAATTTACATGAATGCAAATTATTATATTATTTTCCCACAAATTTGCAAAAACAGTGAATGCATCAAACACGACATTACAACATAATTGTAATGATTTGAATCAATGTTTGACATTTTCTGACAACTCGTCCATGCATTCATCCGCAGATATCATATAACCTATTGAAATGGAAGTATTCATCGCATGTACAAACAGGGACTTCCCTACTGTCACATATCGTTTTATTTAAACATCTGTTAAAAAAGGGTTTATGAAATAAATGGGGACTTTCCCTATTTCTTTCCACACGTAAGACGTGTTGTTGTGTACTTGAGTATTTGATTGTAGTTTAACGCCATCATATTAAACTGTTTTCAGCTATATCACGGCGGCATGTTCACATAAACTTGTCTTTCTTCAACAACATGTTCGCAAGTGTACCCCACATGATAGTATTTCCTATGAGCCGGCTTCAATCCAACGTTGACCAGGTGGTGTAAGTTATCACGTTAGACAAGTTGATATTTCTGAACAGTGTATGGTTCTTATCAGCCTGGCCATCTGATCAGCCTTATTATATTATATATAAGTTGGTATTTCTGAACAGTGTATGGTTCATATCAGTCTGGCCATCTGATCAGCCTTATTATATTATATACAAGTTGGTATTTCTGAACAGTGTATGGTTCATATCAGCCTGGCCATCTGCTCAGCCTTATTATATTATATATAAGTTGGTATTTCTGAACATTGTAGGGTTCATATCAGTCTGGCCATCTGATCAGCCATATTATATTATATACAAGATGGTATTTCTGAACAATGAAGGGTTCATATCAGCCTGGTCATATGATCAGCCTTATCATATTCTATATACGTTGGTATTTCTGAACAATGTAGGGTTCATATCAGCCTGGCCATCTGCTCAGCCTTATTATATTATATACAAGTTGGTATTTCTGAACAATGTTGGGTTAATGTCAGCCTGGCCATCTGCTCAGCCTTATTATATTATATACAAGTTGGTATTTCTGAACAATGTTGGTTTAATATCAGCCCGGCCATCTGCTCAGCCTTTAAATTATATACAAGTTGTTGTTTCTGAACAATGTAGGGTTCATATCAGTCTGGCTATCTACTCAGCCTCGTTTAATTATATACAAGTTGTTGTTTCTGAACAATGTAGGGTTTATTTCAGTCTGGCTATCTTCTAAGCCTTATACGACTATATACAAGTTGGTATTTCTGAAAAAGGTAGGCTTGATATCAATCTGGCCATCTCCTCAGCCTTATTATATTCTATACAAGTTGGTATTTCTAAACAGTGTATGGTTCATATCAGCCCGGCCATCTGCTCAGCCTTCTTAGATTCTATACAAGTTGATCAACACGTATGTGTAAATAATATATGAACAGTATACAGATTGCACGAATACACTACACGAGTTCATTTGTTCTTCATTGTTTACAAAACCCAATTAGTACGTTTTCCCAGAACTCAATTAATGAAATCATAATAATATAGAATCCAAACCTCCTGTTAAAACGTTTCCCGGTTCAAATCAGTTTGTGAAATAAGTGCTATATCGGTAATATAAGATTAGAGTGTCCGCCTGGAGTCGATTTGGAAGATGTCTGCATACAAACATGACATATCCCTACTTATTTTCACATTAACATACCAAATGATACAAGTAAATTCGACAATGTTTTCATTATTTGTCTGCTGCATTTGAATGCGTATATACGTGGGAAAGGGTTAACACCATTTATCAGGTGAACAACCATACCTAGAAAACTGAAATAATTGAATGATTAACGATGAGGTTGGTACCTGTAGTAGTTGTACAAATATTATGTCTCTTCGACACTCGCTAAAACATGAAGGTCGGTTTACAAATGACGCAGACTTGTTCTTCTGTGTCTTCCGTATAACTTTCAAACTATTTCAGACCATGAAAGAAACTGCAAATGTTATCGGACAAAAATATTTACAAGTGTTGCAAAGATGCTTTGAGTGATTGTTTTTGGCTAAGTTTGTGGTTAAATATGTGTAATACACGTATACCGTGAACGTACCTTTTCCCATATGCAGGGACATTTACTTAATACATCCTCCGCGGATAAGTAGTCTAAACATTGTGGTAATAGGAGAACGTGCAATGCTGAGTTAATTGTTCGGACAAAGCCAAAGCGGTCTAAAGTAATTGTAGGTTGTTGTGCACGATGTTGTGAATACAATACCCTATATGTGTACATGAAGGCCACTGGCCCATCATCCAATGCCTAAATACGTATACAGAGCTGTCATATAACACACATTAAATGCTATCATGATTAAACCTTCAAATATACAACGAATACAAAAGAAACACATGCCCATACATCTGAATATTGAAAGCAGATAAAAAAGACTCGATATTTGTCTTCATTACAATTAATGATGCAGATAATAAATGCAACTTCTACCTTATCTGTCCATTCCAATATGCCTATCAAGTTCAAAACAAAATGTGTGGCTAGACCCTCTGAACGACTTTGCGACTTGTTTCCTTAGATATAATGGTACTAGGTTATAGTTAAATATTTTGTCTGGATTTAACAAAATTTAAAAATGGTTGTAGAAGCTGCTCTCAAGGGTATTCCATTGTATCCTGGCGCATCCAGGGTAACTGACGCATCCAATCAGGATTAAACGCGAAAGAGGGCCCCCCTACTGGAGTCAACATATTTCAAAATATTGAGAGATCTCCAAAGAGGGTCCCCACTATTCAATAGTTAAACACAGAGGGTAACCCCAACGTTAGTCTACCTGTTTTAAATGTCTTGGTGATACCCAGCTCTCTAAGCGCCACAGAGAGTTACCCTTACAGGAGTCTACCTATTTTAAATCTTTTGGTGATACCCCGCTCTCTAAGCGCCACAGAGGGTAACCCCAACTTGCGTCTACCTATTTTAAATGTGTTGGTGATACCACACTTTCTAAGTGCCACAGAGATTAACCCCAACTTGCGTCTACCTATTTTAAATGTGTTGGTGATACCCCGCTCTCTAAGTGCTACAGAGGTTAACCCCAACTTGCGTCTACCTATTTTAAATGTTTTGGTGATACCCCGCTCTCTAAGCGCCACAGAGGGTAACCCCAACTTGCGTCTACCTATTTTAAATGTGTTGGTGATACCCCGCTCTCTAAGTGCCACAGAGATTAACCCCAACTTGCGTCTACCTATTTTAAATGTCTCGGTGATACCCCACTCTCTAAGCGCCACAGAGGTTAACCCCAACTTGCGTCTACCTATTTTAAATGTGTTGGTGATAGCCCGCTCTCTAAGTGCCACAGAGGTTAACCCCAACTTGCGTCTACCTATTTTAAATGTGTTGGTGATAGCCCGCTCTCTAAGTGCCACAGAGGTTAACACCAACTTGCGTCTACCTATTTTAAATGTATTGGTAATGCCTCGCTCTCTAAGTGCCACAGAGGTTAACCCCAACTTGCGTCTATCTATTTTAAATGTCTCGGTGATACCTCGCTCTTTAAGCGACACAGAGGGTAACCCCAACTTGCGTCTACCTAGTTTAAATGTTTTGGTGATACCCTGCTCTCTAAGCGCCACAGAGGGTAACCCAAACTTGAATCTACCTAGTTTAAATGTTTTGGTGATACCCTGCTCTCTAAGCACCACAGAGGGTAACCCCAACTTGCGTCTACCAAGTTTAATTGTCTCGGTGATACATTGCTCTCTAAGCGCCACAGAGGGTTACATCAACTCGAGTCTACCTATTTTAAAAGTCTTGAGTCGAACTATCTAACCACCATACCAACGTGTCCGTTGTTACGATAACTTTTATAGAGTTAACCTTTTATTATTTAACACATTGCATTATCACAGGCCTAAGTGACAACATGCATGGAGTCTACCTATTTTTTGAAATTTAGGAGATACCCCGCTCTTCAGTCGAACTATTTAACAACCATTCCAACGTGTCCGTTTTAATGATACGTTGTATGTAGTGAACCCTTTATCCCTTTAACAATATGCATTATTCTCTTACAGACGATATGTTCTGATTCTGCAGCAGATTACATGTGAAAGCATTGTAACAAAAGAAGAAATTGCTCATAATGAACACTTTCTCCTTTTTCCACAATGATTCAACTCTTTTAAAAAGTTATACTTTCATATATAGAGGTTTTCGAAAAGTTTGCTTTGGTGATTTTTATGCGTACGCTGCAGATTTGTCGTCTAAGCAAAAGGGTGAAAACCTTTCTAAAATAGAACAAATGTATATACAGCAAACGACTTGGAAAACATTTAAGTACACGTATGACAACTCTCTATAAACGACAGCATGACTTTTAAAAAGTTGAAAACATTGTGGCAAAATAAAAAATTGTTCTTGGTAACTAAAAGTCGACTGACGTTGACAGGTTAAAACCGTGTGGGTAAGTGTTCATATCTCGACAGACTGTCAGTGAAATTTGAAAAATCTAATTATCGGAATATCAGGTAATTATAGCCCATTTTACATCTATAAAAACAAATGTTTTGCTAAATAACATTTAAATACATGAATGGATGGATGGATACCTTGGTATGAAAAAAGGGAAAAAAAAAAATAAAGAATATCACACAATTCATATGATTGAAGAGACAAAAATCTCTGATTGAACAAACACTTTTAACGTTTTATTTTTAACATTTGTTATAATGTACACTTATTACAGATACCTGACAGATTCAAATAATTTCAATAGAAAGATTCGGGTCTGGTCTACCGAAACATTCCGCAAGAAACCCTGGGTATTTTACTTGAAACGTGTGTATATCTAACTGACAGCATTGTGAGTGTATGGTGTTTGAATTTTGTTATTGGGCGCAAAATAAGAGAGGGGATAGGGTTTACCAAACTGGTTCTAGTTCTGACGGGTTTGTAAAATGGGCATCCCTTATAACTGATAAATTGTCCCCTTTTTTGTTAGACGTTGTCTTAAAGTTGACATGTAGCCCTTTCCAGTAATATACATTGTACATGTACCAACTGACTAACTGGATAAAATTGTTATAATTGAGGGCTAAAACTTGTTGATTTACATTGAAATAATAAATGTATTTATCTAGTAGTCTCTGATTGAGGTACGAGGCACTCCGAGTGCAAACCCTAGCTCTTTCCGAACATTTGGTTCACCGATACTTGCGAGGTACTTATTTCCTGTGAAGGACCAGTACTTGATCTCTAGTTGAGACGAAGACACTTTAAAGCACCTCAGACAAGTACCCGCACCTCTGGATTGTCCTGGGTGTAAAACACTGAACCGCTGAGCCACTCAGGAAAGTGTTGTAAATCTAGAAATATGGTCTTACCATGTTATATTTCCATCAAAGTTATTTACAATTCCCAATAACACAAGTTTTGATTGATTGATTGATTGATTTATTGATTGGAGTTCACTTCTTTGTCAGCTGTATTTAAGCTATATAACGGAGGTCATTTCCCCGAACATGTTATTCCTGACTTTCTCACACCTTTTTTCCACACAAATATATTCCCAGGTAACTGGCTACCTTCCCACAAATACTATTATATCAATTGGTTAAAGAAGAATGATGCTTTTCACAAAGACGTTATTCAAGCATCGTTATGAACAAATGGCCTTATTGGGATTTGGACTTACGACCCCTGGATTGATATTCCTCGCCGTTACCGACTGAGCTATCAAAGCTTTGCCCTCTCAATAGGCTGGCCGGTAAGCTTGGATCTCTCAATAGGCAGGTCGATAAGCTTGTCTCTCTCAATAGGCTGGCCGGTAAGCTTCGATATCTCAATATGATAGTCGTTAAGCTTGGCCCTCTCAATAGGCTGGTCGTTAAGCTCGGATCTCTGAATAGGCAGGTCGATAATCTTGTCTCTCTCAATAGGCTGGCCGGTAAGCTTGGATCTCTCAATATGATAGTCGTTAAGCTTGGCCCTCTCAATAGGCTGGTCGATAAGCTTGGATCTCTCAATAGGCAGGTCGATAAGCTTGTCTCTCTCAATAGGCTGGCCGGTAAGCTTGGATCTCTCAATATGATAGTCGTTAAGCTTGGCCCTTTCAATAGGCTGGTCGATAAGCTTGGATCTCTCAATAGGCAGGTCGATAAGCTTGTCTCTCTCAATAGGCTGGCCGGTTTGCTTGGATCTCTCAATATGATAGTCGTTAAGCTTGGCCCTCTCAATAGGCTGGTCGATAAGCTCGGATCTCTGAATAGGCAGGTCGATAAGCTTTTCTCTTTCAATAGGCCGATCGATAAGCTTGTCCCTCTCAATAGGCTCGTCGAAAAGCTTGGCCCTCTCAATAGGCTGGTCGTTAAGCTTAGCTCTCTCAAAATGCTGGTCTTTTAAGCTTGGATCTCTCAATAGGCTGTCGATAATCTTGGCTCTCTCATTAGGCTGGTCGCTAAGATTGGCTCTCTAAATAGGCTGGTCGATAAGCTTGGCTTTCCCAGATAGGCTGGGCGTTAAGCTTAGCCCAATAGGCTAGTCCTTAAGCTTGGCCTCCTCAATAAATAAGCTGGTCGTTAAGCTTAGCCCTCTCAATAAACTAGTCGTTAAGCTTAGCCCTCTCAATAGAATAGGCTGGCCGTAAAGCTTGGTTCTCTCAATAGGCTGGCCGTAAAGCTTAGTTCTCTCAATAGGCTAGTCGATAAGCTCGGCCCTTTCAATAGGCTGGTCGATAAGCTCGGCTCTCTCAATAGGCTGGTTGATAAGCTTAAGACTCTCAATAGATAGGCTGGTCGTTAAGATTGGCTCTTTCAATAGGCTTGTCGATAAGCTTTGCCGACTCAATATGTTGGTCGCTAAGCTTGGCCCTCTCAATAGGCTGGTCGTTATGATTGGTTCTCTCAATAAGCTAGTCGATAAACTTGGCCCTCTCAATAAGCCGGTCGTTATTTACATACGCATTTTCAGGCCAATTTACATGAGAGCAGTTGCTACTGAAAAAAGGTTATAACTGAAATAATCATATCATACCAATTGAATAATATAAAACTATTGAATATTATGCTGCTGAGTTCGGGCATATGATGCAATCATTTTCTGATTCTAAAAAAGATCCCTTCATTTTCATTTTTTATTTCATAATACTACCTTCAATTGATGGCTCCTAAAACAAAACAGATGTGGACTTTCCCGAAAATTTCACGACATTTCACGACATTGCACCCGTCCTGTTACAGAATTTTGCTGGAGGCCTGACATGCGTCAGATGGAAACACTAGCGTCGAGTTGCACTAGGGGATGTTCAGCCAAGATGTTAGTCCAATGGAAGTTAGGGTTTTATGCAAGTCAAAAGCACAACTCCGACTGTATTTTGCTCGAGTATCAGAAATTGGCCGACTCCCTGACATGGACCAGGTGGAAGCGGCTAACATTTGGTTTGTGTTGCCCTAGTTGTCATTCTACTGAGTTTCGGCAAGCCGGCTGCAACTCCAAACTGGACTTGGGCCCGTCCTTGTCCTGTTCGGGTTACAGTGTTTAGCTGGAAACCTAATATGTACTAGGTGAAACCGCCCAACACCTGCTTCGATTTGCAATAATTGCTGTACTGCTGAGTTGCGGCAAGCCGGTTGCAACCCCTAACTGGAATTATTCCCGTCCTTGTACCCGTCCTGATGGAGCTACAGTGTTTAGCCGGTAACCTGACATGTACCATATGGATGCGATCAACGTTGGCTTCAAGTTTCACTGGTTACTGTTATGCTGTGTTTCGGCAAGCCGGTCGCAAAACCTAGCCGGAGTTGGGTCTGCCTTTATACCAGTCCTGTTCGCCGGCCGGCCTGGTGGAAGCGCTCAACACAGGTTTTGAGCCTACTGTTGTCTGTTACAACTACATGTAGTGTATATCTTTACTTTAAAAATAATTCTGTTGCAGACGGCTTTTCTTGCATCTTTTATAGCGGACTTTTTTCGAAGAAAAGGTTAACAATGAAATACATGTGTTTTATCTCTGTAACAAAACTTACACATTGCCACACGTAATAATATTTGTCACGCATGCGTACAATACGATTCTGGTGAAATTGGATTCTGATCATGTTGCTTCGGTTTACTGTTTTAAATCTACACTTTGCGCACATGATATGCCAGGGTTGATTTTCAAAGTATGTGACCAAACATGAGAGCCATTTTACATTAAGGTAGACAGACGACCAGCAGTGCTTTCAATTAAAGTGTACATAAACATAACGTTAGCCAGTCCATTTATAGCTATTGCAACACCGGTATACAACTATCCTCCGGGAACAAAACACATCTGGCCGATGCTATAGACAACACTTATTGTGACGGATTGTCCGTAAGAGTAGCTATGCGAAGATAACGCGCTTGTTACCGGCGTATCCTCGCAGTCTGTTCTATATATGAGCCGTTCCACAAAAATACCAACATTGTGGACTCTGCGTAAAGTATCAACCTGGATCAGCATAAGCATGCCGCTCAGGCTAAACCGGACGGACACTTTTCGTCTCCTGTGGATTTTATGTTTCAGGAATCATTACTCTATACCTCTGTTCGCCTGAAACGGAATGTGTCGGCCTGGATTAGCATGCACTGACTGCGCAGGTTAATCTGGGTCGATACATTACGCAGTTTCCATAATGTTGTTTTTCCCGGGGAACGGCTTATATGCACTGTTCCCCAATTAGTCAAAGAAGGTTTCAAGGAACTTCTTTAAAGTAGTATATCCATATGGATCCATTAGCATTGGTTTTCTTTCTTCCGCACATGCAGTAAAGATGTTTTTCTAGAGAACCGCTCTTTTGAAAAGCAATTATCCATTGGCTTTTGAAGACTTTCCCGCAGTGACAAACTACCAAAATATACTCATAGGTCAAAGGATACACATCTGGCCGATGCTAAAGACAATACGCTTACATCATATTGCTATCTTGTTTTGACGGATTGTCCTTAAGAGTAGCAATGCGAAACCAAAGATAGCGCGCGCTTATTACCGATTTATGCTCGCAGTCTGATCTATATATGCATTGTTCCCCAGATAGGTTTCAAGGAACTTCTTGAAAGTAGTATATCCATTTTAAGTCCATTAGCATTGAAACGCATGCATGGTATTTTTTCCCACACATGTGATGAAGATGTTTTCCAGAGAACCGCTCTTTTAACTAGCATTTAACCATTGGATTTTAAAGACTTTCCCGCAGTGACAAACTACCAAAATATACTCATAGGTCAACGGCGGTCTCAAATCTCGGAAAAACCTGTGGGTTGTTGTTCTATCAGCTTCTCTGTAGTTGGCTCTTCGTATCAACACTGTACAGAGGGGTGCCAACGTTATGCGGCTTTCAAGTATCTCGATTATCTTGTATACGCTACCGGAAGACACTGGAAAACCAGGTTAAACTTTGATTGTTGGTTTTGTGTTACTTTGTTCAGTTATATGACTGTTTTCCAGTGTTATTTTCAAAGAGTTTTGGCCCATTCATCCTGTCACTAGCGAGTCAGTCATAATGATAACCCAACAGTTCAGATCATTTAGGAGAAAAGGCCATTACTTCCATGTTTTAAAATCTTCCAGGTATGACGGATGAAGAAATAATAACAAATTGGCGTAGGGTACAGTCGAGTCTCAAACTTTCATCAGTTTGAACTGTAAAACATCTTAAGGGTTAAGTCCCCTGGCTCTCAGCATATTCCATACTAACTGTGACGGAAATCTATGCCGCTTACTTCTACTCGACATTCTGAACTGTGTTTACCCCTTACCTCATACAGCAAATCTGCAGCAGACTACTTCGAAAACATTTAATCAAAGGTGTTTATAATCTACTTTAAAGAGTGTAATTACTGAATATAATTGAAAACAATGTATGAGCAATGTTTCCATAATGAGCAATGTCTTCAAAAGTCGTCTCCTGTAAAAGCGTCAAAATACGTAAAAATGTGTGAAACATGTCAAACTTGGATTGTTGGTATTGTGTTTCACGCCGGTTCCAGCACTTTTCAAGTTATATGAATGTGTTTCCAGTGTTTATTTCCAGGAGTATTGATATATTTATCATGCCACCAGCGAGTCATTAATAATAATAATCCCACAATTAAGAGCGTAAAGGAAGGAAAGGCCATTAAATCCACGTTTAAAGTCTTTCAGATAATAAAGAATACTGCGGATGGTACAGTCGAGTCTAAAACTTCATCAGATAAATTGCACAGTAAAACATGACAGGGGTTAACTCCTGTGGCTTCCAGCATCTTCTATTATAACTGTGATGGAAACCTCTGCAGAAATTCCGACCATTGTGGGTAACCCTTTCCCTCATAACACAAATATGTAGCAGAAAAGTATGAAGATATTTCATCAAAACTATCATTTATCTGTTTTAATGAGGGTAATTACTGAATAGAGTTGAAAACAATGTAGCAAAATGCAAAATTGCTCATTGTGAGCAATGTTTCCATTTGAAACAAAGTTTCCAGATGCGTCAAAAAGCGACTGTATGTGTGTTAGAGCTAGGTAGACCAACCGTGTATAAGGCCTACAGTTACGAACAGAGAGTCACGCTACACGTTAACCGACTTTCTGGAAAATGTGACCAGTGAATCCAGAGTAACCTATATACGCATCCGCGCAAGACTATCTAGCTGTAAAACAGTGTAAGGGTGGAAATATTGCGTCCCTTTGCAGGAACTAAACGTACACTGTTATCTTTATTAGTGTTCATTATACGATCAAGAATAAGGTGTCTGACAATCTTATTATTTACAACCGGATACAGCGCTGGAATAAGACCATCAACTTAATTTTTCATATTTTGTTTTAAAATAACGATGTGTACGTATAACTATCAGATGGAAACACATATAAAGTGTCTACCAGTCAATTCCACCTGTTCCTTCTTATAAACGCATGACCTTTGAAACGTTGCGAGGAAAAAAAAGAGAAACTGGCAACAATTTCATTTGATGGATCTAGTAATGGGTCATTTATAAAATCTACCAACGCCATGTATACGAAAGCGATAAAATCGCTGGGTGCATTGTGGTCTATGATTAAAGACATTCAAATGGAAGTTGCTATAATGTTTAACTTGTTTGATGCATATGTAGTGCCTATATTTATGTACTCTAGCGACGTTTGGGGCTTTGTTGTGGCAGAAAATATAGAGAGACTTTATAGAATATTCTTTAAATGGGTATTGAATTTTAAAAGTACCACGAATACTTATGCATTGTACGGCGAAACAGGGAGATTGCCACTTGTGATTTAAAGACATGGGAGAATTATCAAATACTGGCTTACATTTGCGTCTCGCACTATCGGTAATTGTATTACAATTGGCCTTTACCGTATGCTGTATGAACACTCTGAAAAGAAGCCGAATTGGGTGACTAACGTAAAAACATTGTTAAACAGTCTTGGCTTTAGTGACGTGTGGCATTTCCCTGATTCGGTTAATATTAATCATTTTTGCTATTAATCACAACTTTGTATTTGCATGCTTGCACATGATACTATTATGTGTATGGCGATTAGCAATGTTATGCTTAAGTCTAATAAACTATTCAATAGTCTTTATTCATATGTTATTAATTTCATTTATATCATTATTTTCAGAAAACCTACCCAAAAGGTCATCATTTTAAATTCAAGTGAAATCGCAATATGCAACTTAGACTACAGTTGAATTGTATTGTTGGGATATTCCAGTGTTGTAATAACTTGAAAGCCAAAGTCGATTAGCGACCACATATTACAACATTTATGAACTACTCAATCGCGATAGGTTTGAAACGGGTTGTATTGTTGTAAGCACTTAAATCCCCGGTCATCCAAAATTTGGAATTAATATTAAGATTTGGTTTCAGCCAAAAAAATAGAATGAGAATGTTTGTGAAAGCGTGAGCAAGAATATTTTTGTATTTAAGTTGTTTTCTTTTAACATAATTATGAATTATTGAAAGTTATCCAAAATCAAAGTAATGTGGACATCAACAATCATTTAACAGTACTATCCAAACAAGTTAAAAAATAATTCGTTGTCAGTACATTCAGTACTTTGATTTCCGCAAGTTTGAGTAAATAGTAAATGACAATGATCAAACAAACAAAAGCAATATTGGTAAAATATAAAAAAAGCTATACATGCAATAAAAACGGTCAGTCTCACTAACGTATTCATCGCCTGTCTATTTGCTAGCCAGACTAAAAGGCGTCTTCTGACTGAAAAGCTAAAGGTAGATCTCAGTGGGGAGGCATTAACCCTTTCCTACTACGTACAGACGCTTTCTGACGCCTCTACAGCAGGCGACTTTAGAAAACATTGCGACAAAAGGAAAAATAAAATAACTGCTAGAGATCTTGCAAAAATATTCAAGAAAGTTCTACCTAGTTTTATCGGTTTAGACTAAAATATATATAGGTTTTAACATACGTCAAATTCAAGAACTCGTACAAGAGGCAATACTGGTGAAGATGTGTGAAGTTTCATGAAACTCTGATGAGAAAATGGTTTTTTTGAAATGGATACAAAAAGTATATACATGTATTAATATAAGTTTATGTATACTTAACAATGGATTGAAATCCGATGATTTTTCTCTTTCTAAAGGCGTAAGACAGGGTGTCCTTTATCCGCGTTCTTATTTATTCCAATATCTGAAGTCTTAACAATTAAAATAAAACAAACTTTACCTGTATATGTGTGAACATCGATAATACGTTAAAACGCTTTTAAAATGTCAACTAGCTGACGACAATTCACTTTAAGTGATAGCATATTCGCTTTCCAAATAATCAAAGAGTTTGGTAAGCATTCGAGTTTATATCTAAATACTAATGAAACAGAACGTCTATAGATTGGACGCCCTAAATACAGTGAGTTAAAAGAAGGTGAATTTAAAGTGTCAAAAGATGTAAAAAGTATTTTATTTTGAAAATGATAAAAGTAAAATGTAAAATTCTTAACTGGGAAAGGAAAATACAAACGTGCTCAAATATCATTTTGAATGAAATAAACGCAATTTGACTTTTTATGGGAAAATAACGGTAATTAAATCAATCCTTTTGCCTAAATTTAAATATATAATGCAATCCGCAGTTGAACCACAAAACATTATAAACAAATTTAATAAAAAACTTGATTAATTCGGGAATACTATTTATTGATAATTTAACAGCAAATGACATGGAATACCTATCTATATGTATCCTTATGTTTGCGGATGATATGGTCCTGTTCACTACGGATAAACATAGTTTACAAATCCAGCTAAATAGTATTGCAGATTACGCTACACAATGGGGATTGAAAATTAATGTTGGTAAAAGTAAAATTTGTATTTTTGAAAAAAGAAATATATTCTTTGATGTTGAATGGCCTATTGGTGCTTAAATTTTAGAAGTAGTGGATCAGTGTTGTTAAAATCCTCTTAAACCGGATTAATGCATAATGCTGTTAGTGCTTTGCATGATCAGGCACTAAGAGATATGAGAAATCTTTTGTTTTAAGATAAAAAGTTCAATTGGATATTGAAACAAAATTAATTTATTTTATGCAATGGTTTCTCCGATTCTACTCTACGAGGCGGAGGCTTGGGGTATATTTTGCCTGAAGGCTGTGGAAAATTGCACATTCAATTTTGCAAAAATCATTCTTGAAGTCCGAACACGAACCCCGAACTTAGCTGTGTATGGCGAAATCTCGGTCGATATCCTTTGACGATAATAGCTCTCGAAAGATCACTCAGATATTGGTTAAAGATAATAGAGATAGTTTAACGTACACAGTATACAGTGAGCAAATTATAATATCAAATCGCTCTAACTCTTTGTGGTTTAATAAAGTGACACAGAAGCTTGATGATTATGGGTTTTCATATTTAATGAATTCTGATAATACGTCCAGTTTATGGTTTAGAATTATTTAAAAACGCATAAGGGACACTTTTATACAAGTATGGCTTAGTTCTACAAATAGTTGCTCGAGATTATTAGAGTATTACTGAAAGTTTAAGAATTGTTTTGAATTTGAAAATTATTTAAGGAATTTAAAAGATGAAAAGCTTAGGTTTAAATTTAGCAAATTTAGTCTTGCAGCTCTTAAACTTGCAATTGAAACTGGACGATTCGAAAATATTGATAGAGCGAACAGAATTTGTAAATTGTGTAATTCAATGCAGATTGAAACAGAATATCACTTCCTATGCATTTGAACGAAATTCCATGATCTAAGAAAAAAATTCTATAACTTGACCAACTGTTACACAATTTATCAATATACTGGCATCAAAAAGATGAAAGCCGCAAGTCAATACGGCAACATTGATAACAGAAGCTTTGGAAAAGAGAGATTTATGTTTAGAAAATATCGTCTAATTGTGTTAAAAATGTATTACTTTTTCTACAGTATATGTATATATTTTGACTAATGTACGTAGAGCATGTAAATATTTATCATTGTCATATTTTCATGGAACTATTGTTTATGGCCAATGGCATGTTTATTTGCTGAATGCCTCATAAAAGTGAGTGAGTTGAGTATAAATGATCATGGTGAGATAGATGAACATTTGATATTAAGAAAATTGGAAAATAAAACCAATTAAATATCAGAAATTAATATAGTGGAAACCTAAATACCTTTAACATAGAGAAAAGTGTTGAATCAGTAGAATCAACAAAAACTGATGTTAAAACAGAACCGGAAATTATTTATCAAGAACAAGTTAATACTAACACACAAGTAAACAAAATTGTGTTGAAAACAGATCTTTAAAACCTCATGCCCACGTGTTTTGGGAAAACAAAGATCATTCAGACAGTAATTGGTTGTCGTTTTACTATAAGATTAATAGTTGCATTGATAACAGGCTCAAACAATAAAGATTTTACATTACTTCATAATATCATCCCAACACAACAGATCATCAACAGTTGAAAATTAACTATAATAAACAATTTTTATCTTGTAACATTACTGAACACCTCAATAGTTATTGGTTAAAGAATTGAACATTTCGAGTATGATGATATCAACAAGATATATAGCATAATATCTACAAGTCATATTTTCCGAGCAAAAAACGCACAAAATAATATGAGGATATTATGAAACTTTTTCAGACTAATATGTATTATGCTTACAATACCTGAAAAAGAAAAAACGATTTATCAGGTTTCATCAGACACTTTGTAACGACACTTACTAATTTGAAGTTTTGTAGTTATATTTCCGACATTGACATTTATGTGTTGTGTATACCAACTCACATGTCTCTTCACTGTACGCAGACCCACTATCGTAAAACACAAAAGTGGGTTGTTTTATTCTCACAAAAAAAGATTAGCAGCAATTATCTTCAAGCCAAAATAATAAACAACGAATGAAAGTGTTTACCTGATTCTAAACTCGATTGGAATCCTGCTCAGAAAACGTAAGGAATACGATTTAAATCATCAGAGAGTGTATTATAGGTTGGATTGAAAATTGTTTAAACAAGGCGACAATTTATACATCGAAAAGAGGGTATTTCCGTATTCGTCACCCGATATTGTCCTGACTATTTAACTTACCATTGCGGGATTGCTTTATTTTTTTTTATTTTTTGTGTTATTCGGAATTTGCTCAGTTTTGTGTCGATTGTAATCTTATTCGTGATCCCATAGTGAATAAACTAGGTACTAGGCTATGGAATGGGCCTTGTCTACAGGCACTCCATCGTGACAGCCGCTAGCGAAGATCGAACCGTTGACACCTGTTTCAAATCCTCCAAGCTATCACTTGGCTACTGTGGCTGTATGCGTGGATTTTGTTATAATTGTCTGTACACTGTTTTGGTGAGTAACATAAGGTCTTTTAACGAGGGCAATATGTTTTGTGTATGGTGTTTGAGCCGATTTCAACAATTTGTAGTTATATCACAGCGTATCATGGGTAAGTCACAGGTACTACTAATACATTTATCCTGACAAAAGCGAATGAGTCGTAATGCTTACTTCACAATCCTAAGAGCCAACGAAGGAAAAGCACTAAAATAAGGTTTTAGATGTTCTGGTATGACCTTGCTGGGGATGGAACCCGCGACCTCCCGCACCCGAGGCGAACGCTCAACCATGACACCATAGAGGCGGAATGGAGGCAATCGTAGCACCGCGGGTAATCATAGGAAATGAGCGAGCATGTATTGATTGATTTACGTTTGACGCCGTTTTCAATGATACGCAAGCTATAACATGGCGACCAGTTCACATAACGTGTGTTTCATTGGGCGTATGCGGATTTATCAATAAAATTACAGCTTTTGACTATAATTTACCCAACACTCGTAGTGATAGGACACTCCGAATACATCCCTGTACTCCGCCCAACTTTCTTCCCGTGCAACGTACTGAATACCTCCCTACAACGAATATACTATATATAAAGCCAATTAAAGGGTCGAAAACCGACACACGAGCACACAATTTTAATACTCGATTAATTGATTGGGGTTTTCAAAATGTTTTTAGTGTAGAAGTAGTAGTAGTAGTAGTAGTATAAGTAGTAATAGTAGTAACAGTAGTAGTAGTAGTAGTAGTAGTAGTAGTAGTAGTAGTAGTAGTAGTAGTAGTAATAGTAGTAGTAGTAGTAGTAGTAGTAGTAGTAGTAGTAGAAGTAGTAATAGTAATGGTAGAAGTAGTAATATAAGAAGTAGTAAGAGCAGCAGTAGTGTTAGTAGTAGTGGTGGTAGTAGTTGTTATAGTGGTAGTAGTAGAGTTGTAGTAGTAGTTGTAGTAGTAGTATCACTATTATATTTTTTAAATTATAAGTCAAAGTCAAGTCAAGTCAAAAGATTTTATGACTTGACGAAAAACATTACAAAAGTTTTTATGACTTTACGAAAAACATTACAAATGTTTTATAGTCCTTACAGAAGGACAAAAATATACACATTATATAACACGAGGAAAATATAATAAATCTAAGTAGTAGTAGTAGTAGTAGAAGTAGTAGTAGTAGTAATAGTGGAAGTAGTAGTAGTAGTGGGAGTAGTAGTAGTAGTAATAGTAGTAGTAGAAGTAGAAGTAGTAGTAGAAGTAGTAGTTTGTTATTATCATTATTATCATTAAAATTGTTGTTGTAGTAGAAATAGTTGTAGTAGTAGTAGTAGTAGTAGAAGTAGTAGTAGTAGTAGAAGTAGTAGTTTGTTATTATCATTATTATCATTATAATTGTTGTTGTAGTAGAAATAGTTGTAGTAGTAGTAGTAGTAGAAGTAGTAGTAGTATTATAAGTAGAAGTAGTAGTACTAGTAGTAGTAGTAGTAGTAGTAGTAGTAGTAGTAGTAGTAGTAGTAGTAGTAGTAGTAGTAGTAGTAATAGTAGTAGTAGTAGTAGTAGTAGTATTCACACTCGTAGCTAACTTTGACGTCAATCTAATGGGGCTACAGTTCTAGTTTTTTGTTAAAAGATGCATATATGATGATATTACGTGTTGACGGATTTTGAAGGCTCTGGTGAGACTGTATGGATGTACAGCCTCGTCTGAGACTTTACTGTACGCAGATGCAATAAGACCCCAACTCGTGTGACGTTCATACAGGTGCACGTTCATACGGGTATACGCTCATACAATTTAAAATATCGTCAAAACATATCCCGTATCTTGCTTAACCCTATCACTCACACAACCAATATACGACAGGCAACTTCGAAACTGTATCACCAAAAATAAGGAACATTGCTATAAAGTAAAATGTATTAATTCAACAGAGTTGAACTATTGTGGCAAAGGTTGGACTTTCTCACAACGACCAATGTCTCCTTTTCTTACACAAAGTTAACGATAGACGTTTTCTGCAGATGCGTCAAAATGCGTTTTCAAGTGGCAAAGTTTTACATCTTAAACATGATATCATCAAAATGCCTTTTTGAAATGTATCCTATGTTTACCCTTATCCTTATGTACGCGACTTAAACATGTTCTGTAATGCACGGATTTAACCATTTCCCACTTGAGACGGATATGAAGTAGACAGCTTTTGAAACCATTTTTGCAAAGGAGAAAGTGCTCACTATGAGCATTTTCTTCTTTTGATTCAATGATTTCAGCCATAAATAATTGTACTTTACATACTGTGTCTGCAAGTGGTAAAGGGTTTATACCTTTGTTACAGCCATAGGATATGCTTTTTGCAACATTACACATTTCAATGACCGTGAACATTATACCTTCGGATCAGATAACATACTTGCACAATCCTATCTCTATTTACATAGAAAACCTCTTAAAGTCGAGCAGCGATATCTCAGTTGGTAAAACTAGCTCTATAATCGAAAGGGTCGCGAGTAAGAACTTTTCTATTAACCATAGGACCGCGAGTAAGAACTTTTCTATTAACCATAGGACCGCGAGTTAAAACCCCGACTTGGTCATTCATTTATTCAGATGATTGGCAAGAGGTGAACTAACCTAGTAGCATCATTTCTCTTCCACCATTAGTCCATTTATGTAGTCTACCAGTGCGAAAACGCAGGGCAATACATGGTTGAGGGAACTGCCCCCGTGATATAACTGAAATAATGTTGAAAACCAAGCTGTACTTCAATCAAATGAAGACGCGAATGGCTAGGTTTTACAAAAACGAATTATGTCACACACAAGTTGCGTTAATTTTTCACTAAACTCTATTAAACAAAGTACTATTACTGAATAGTGCTTAAAACGTTGTGGCAAAAAGGATATAGCACATTTTGCATCTATAGGTTTTCAAATGTCTTCTGCTGCAGGTACGTTCAAAGGCATCTTTAAGTTGGTGCGGTTACAGTACTGTCACATTTCTTCTTTTGTTGGGGGTGGGATATTTGGATTTTTATGTCTTTTTCAACATTATTTTAATTTATATCAGAGCGACTGGTGTGTTGAATCTGGGATACCCAGTTGCAAATCCCGAACACTTACCACTCGTCGTTTACGGATTGGCCTGTGCATTCATACTAGGGATCAAAGTTTCTTAAACTATTCTTAGACTCATTGCAGAGCAAGATCGATCTGCGCCTTGCAGAGTGCTTCTCATATATAACCGGTGATTCATACGCGACTTAGCAATGGTTTATTTACTCTCTCAATGTGTTTTGGACTTATTGTCTCTCCTGTGTTAAAGATAAGTGTTATGTTTTTGGACTTATTGTCTCTCCTGTGTTAAAGATAAGTGTTATGTTTTTGGACTTATTGTCTCTCCTGTGTTAAAGATAAGTGTTATGTTTTTGCCTATATAATTTAAGTCGTCTGCTGAAGATGTGTTGTACGTGGGAAAGGTTTAAATGTACGTGTTTATACAAGTAGAAGTGTTTTACATGTACGACCTGTTGTTTTGTGTCAGACGATGTGTTTTTATGCTGATTAAGACCCCAAATCGATATGTCCGGTTCAAACATATGATATATATATATTAATATATACTAGTAGTTAACGTTCAGACGCTACTTGAGACAATGGTGAAACTGTACATATGCAGATGTTCATCCGGGTCTTTGTTGTTAGTAGATGCCCAAAATGTCAGACGCGGCTGAAATATTTAAAACTAAACAAAAACAGGATATATGAGCCGTCCCGCTAGAAAACCAACATTATAAGCTCTGCGTAATGTATCCGCGCAGACTGATCCGGGCCGACACATTCCGTATCAGGGGGATAGAGGTATAGAGTAATGATTCCTGAAACAGAAAATCCACAGGAGACGAAAAGTGTCTATCCGGGTAAGCCTGCGCGGCATGCCTATGTTGATCTGGGTCAATACTTTACGCAGAGTCCACAATAATATTTTTTATCGTGGGACGGCTAATAAGTAACATATCAGTTTACCTCTTTTTGTCTGTTAACCTATTTAAAATTCAACACAAACAGAATATACACCTGAATAACAAATCAGTTTACCTTTTTTGTCTGTTAAACTATTTAAGAAATGACAAAACAAACCCTTTCCAAGAAACAGACGCTTTCTGTCGACTCTCCTCAACGGGTAATATAAATGTTTTTTGACGTCAACCAAATTGAGCTACAGTTCTAGTAAAAGATGCATATATGACTATATTACGTGTAGACGGATTTTGAAGGCTCTGGTGAGGCTGTGTTGATGTACAGCCTCGACTGAGACTTTACTGTACGCAGATGCAATAAGACCCCAACTCGCTTGACGTTCATACAGGTGCACGTTCATACAATTTCAAATATCGTCAAAACTGAACCCTTTCTCACACAACCAATATACGACAGGCAACTTCTAAACTGTATCACCGAAGATAAGGAACATTGCTATAGAGTAAAGTTTATTTATTCAACAGAGTTGAAATATTGCGGCAAAAGGAGAAATTTCTCACGACGACCAATTTTTCCTTTTGACACAAAGCTAATAATAGACGTTTTCTGCAGATACGCCAAGAAGCGTTTCCAAGTGGAAAAGGGTTACTTCTAACATGATATCATCAAAATGCCTTTTTGAAATGTATACTTTGTTTACCCTTACCCTGCTGTACGCGACTTTTGAGTGTTCTGTAATGCACGAATTTAACCATTTCCCACTTGGGGACGCATATGAAGCAGAAGACTTTTGAAATTAATTTGGTATGATGAGCAATTTCTTCTTTTACTATAATGATTTCAACTATTTCAATAATCGTACTTCTATTTCTACTGTGCTATTGCCTTTTTGTTTTAGTAGTCGTCTTCTGAAGATTTGTTGTATTGGGGCGGGGGGTGGGTGGTTTAACAACATTACTACACACCGAGATCAGCCTGCATATTCTCACGGTTTTATCTTGATCTATCTCTATTGTTCGTCGCTACACAGACTAAGATCAGCCTGCAAATTATCATGGTATCATCTTGATCTATCTTCATTATTCGTCGCTACACATTAATGCAGACCAAGATCAGCCTGCATATTCTCACGGTTTCATCTTGATCTATTTCCATTGTTCGTCGCTACACAGACCAAGATCAGCCTACATATTGTCATGGTATCATCTTGATATATCTCCATTGTTCGTAGCTACACATTATTGCAGACCAAGATCAGCCTGCATATTCTCACGGTTTCATATTGATATGTCTTCATTGTTCGTCGCTACACAGACCAAGATCAGCCTGCATATTCTCACGGTTTCATCTTGATTTATTTTCATTGTTCGTCGCTACACAGATCAAGATCAGCCTGTATATTCTCATGGTATCATCTTGATCTATCTTCATTATTCGTCGCTGCACCAGCCTTTATATTCTCACGGTTTCATCTTGATGTATTTCCATTATTCGTCGCTACACAATAATGCAAATCAAGATCAAACTGCATATTTTCACGGTTTCATCTTGATATATCTCCATTGTGCGTCACTACACAGAACAAGATCAGCATGCATATTGTTATGGTATCATCTTGATCTATCTTCATTATTCGTCGCTATACATTAATGCAGACCAAGATCAGCCTGTATATTCTCACGGTTTCAACTTGATCTATTTCCATTGTTCGTCGCTACACAGACCAAGATCACCCTGCATATTCTCATGGTATCATCTTGATCTATTTCCATTGTGCGTCGCTATACATTAATGCAGACCAAGATCAGCCTGCATATTCTGACGGTTTCATTTTGATTTATTTCCATTGTTCGTCGCTACACAGACCAAGAACAGCCTGCATATTCTCATGGTATCATCTTGATCTATTTTCATTATTCGTCGCTGCATATACCAACACCTGCCTGCATATTCTCACGGTTTCATCTCGATTTATTTCCATTATTCGTCGCTACACAATAATGCAAATCAAGAAAAGCCTGCATATTTTCACGGTTTCATCTTGATATATCTCCATTGTGAGTCACTACACTGAACAAGATCAGCCTGCATTTTCTCATGGTATCATCTTGATCTATCTTCATTATTCGTCGCTACACATTAATGCAGACCAAGATCAGCCTGCATATTCTCACGGTTTCATCTTGATCTATTTCCATTGTTCGTCGCTACACAGACCAAGATCACCCTGCATATTCTCATGGTATCATCTTGATATATCTCCATTGTTCGTAGCTACACATGAATGCAGACCAAGATCAGCCTGCATATTCTCACGGTTTTATTTTGATCTATCTCTATTGTTCGTCGCTACACAGACCAAGATCAGCCTGCATATTTTGACGGTTTTATTTTGATCTATCTCCATTGTTCGTCGCTACACAGACCAAGACCAGCCTGCATATTCTCATGGTATCATCTTGATCTGTCTTCATTATTTTTCGCTGCATATACCAACACCAGCAAGCATATTCTCACGGTTTCATCTTGATGTATTTCCATTATTCGTCGCTACACAATAATGCAAATCAAGATCAGCCTGCATATTTTCACGTTTTCATCTTGATATATCTCCATTGTGCGTCACTACACAGAACAAGATCAGCCTGCATATCATCACGGTTTCATCATGATCTATCTTCATTATTCGTCGCTGCACATTAATGCAGACCAAGATCAGCCTGCATATCATCACGGTTTCATCATGATCTATCTTCATTATTCGTCGCTGCACATTAATGCAGACCAAGATCAGCCTGCATATTCTCACGGTTTCATCTTGATCTATTTCTATTGTTCGTCGCTACACAGACCAAGATCAGCCTGCATATTATTATGGTATCATCTTGATCTATCTTCATAATTCGTCGGTACACATTAATGCAGACCAAGACCAGCCTCATATTCTCACGCTTTCATCTTGATCTATTTCCATTGTTCATCGCTACACAGACCAGAATCAGCCTGTATATTCTCACGGTGTCATGTTGATCTATTTCCATTGTTCGTCGCTACCCATTAATCAGACCAAAATCAGCCTGTATTTTCTCACGCTTTCATCTTGATCTATTTCCATTGTTCATCGCTACACAGACCAGAATCAGCCTGCATATTCTCACGGTGTCATCTTGATCTATTTCCATTATTCATCGCTACCTATTAATCGGTATAAAATAAACGCATGACCATGGCTATGTGAAAAATATTTTAGGGACGACTGACACACTCTGCATGACAGAACTGCTGATGTGCTGTTTGTATGGTGCGAGTTTATCGTTGACTCACTTTTCAGAATAAGCATTAAGTTAAAAGGAATTTCGAAGCTGAGGATACATGAATTGATTTAGCTTAAATGGATGGATAACTCGAACACGGCGATAACTCAAAATAAAATTATGGATTCATTTCAACTTCGAGTAATCGAGAGTCAGCAGTATATGGAAAACGGCTAAGGCACCACCAGCAGTATTTCAGTTTAATTATCACTGTGTTTAATCCTTTTCCACATATAGACGCTTTCTGACGCCTCTGCAGCAGACGACTTTTGAAAACATTGTGACAACAAGGAAAAAATGCTCAAAACTAGCAATTTCTCCGTTTGACACAATGTTTCCTACCTTTTAAATTATTCCTACATTTAGAGAAAAAAAATCCATAGTTTTGTCTGTATGTTTTCAGAGTCGTCTGCTGGGGGCCGTTTTATCAATATGGTCCTAGTTAAGACCGTCCTAACTAGGACCGATATTTACGACGGCACTTAGGACTGAAAATAAGACCGTTTTATTAACATTGTCCTAACTCCCTGGTCCTAACTAATCCCGATTTCGGTCCTAACACGGTTCAGTACAGTGCGCAAAGTAGATTGTAAACTTCCGGTCATGTGTCAACTGTCAATGTTCGTCTTTCACTATGATAAACAAATCAAATAAAATGGCTACCGAAAACAAGGAAGGCGAACTGAGGAGATGTGGAGACGAACACAATCGTTGAAGAGTGTGCAGAAAATATTGCTTTAATGCATGGATGTCACGAGGATGCCACACAATCGGAGAAATCCGATTTTTGGAAGAAACTCGCAGAAAGGTGCGTATCGAGTCGAAGACTGCTCGGCTTTCATACGGACCATTGTGAACTGATGTAGGGTTAAATACATTTTTTTAAAGTCATTTTTCTTCATCGCATCATTATTCACTGACAATTGAGTAGGTGTTTGTACATAATATCGATGCATAACGTTAATTTACCACTTTTGGAGTTCAAAACTGAGAATGTGAGGAAAGACCGTGCATTTATCATTTGATTCGTATTTTATTATAAATACTGTTTTCGTAGCTTATTTTCTGACTTAAGTCTAAGCAGCCTTGTAGGGCTTTTTGAAGTGGCTGGATGTGATATTTCAGCATTTCATCCTCTCCGTAGGATTTAGAGTAGACACTGGATGATGCTATTCAAGCTTTAATATTAAAAATTGACATATACTTTGTGCAGATGTGATATTATTTTAAAATTTTACTAAGTGTCTTTAGTGTCTGGATGTGATGCTCAGACATGATTATAGTCTTGTGTAAATTGAAATGAAACATGGCAAAGTTTACATGGAACAGTAGAAATATGTGGTGTTCACTTAGGCTATCAACTGTTATTCACATGACAGCATCAGTTTATTTGTTGACTCTGTTAATCAGTGTTGCATTCTAGTATTGTGACAGTCATGAGTTTGATTGTTTTAGCCCAACATCAAGTAAACATTTCTTATATTGCTTTGTGTGCATAATTTCCCTCGTAATTGTATTTACCAATGAGCGTTTGATACGGGATTTATTATCCCCCGTAGTTTTATTTACCAATGAACGTTTGATACTGGATTCATTATCTCTCGTAATTTTATTTACCAATGAGCGTTTGATACGGGATTCATTATCCCTCGTAATTTTATTTACAAATGAGCGTTTGATAAGGGATTTTTTTTCCTCGTAATTTTATTTACCAATTAGCGTTTGATACGGGATTCATTATCCCTCGTAATTTTATTTACCTATGAGCGTTCGATAGGGGATTTATTATTCCCCGTATTTTTATTTACCAATGAGCGTTTGATACGGGATTTATTTTCCTCGTAATTTTATTTACCAATCAGTGTTTGATACGGGATTCATTATCCCTCGTAATTTATTTAAATCAATGTTTGATACGGGACTCTTTATCCTCGTAATGTTATTTACCAATTGGTGTTTGATATGGGATTTATTATACCCCGTAATTTAATTTACCAATGAGCGTTTGATACGGGATTTATTATCCCCCTTAATTTTATTTACCAATTAGTATTTGATACGGGATTCATTATCCCTCGTAATTTAATTTGACCATTTGCGTTCAATAGGGGATTTATTATCCCCCTTAATTTTATTTGCCAATGAACATTTGATACGGTATGTATTATCCCCTTTAATTGTATTTACCAATTAGTGTTTGATACGGGATTCATTATCCATCGTAATTTAATTTACTCATTGAGAGTTCGATAGGAGATTTATTATACAACTTAATTTTATTTATCAATGACGTTTGATACGGGATTCATTATCCCACGTAAGTTTATTTACCAATGAGAGGTTCGATAAGGGATTTATTATCCCCCTTAATTTTATTTACCAATGAGCGTTCGATACCGGATTCATTATCCCTCGTAATTGTATTTACCAATGAGCGTTTGCTACGGAATTTATTATCCCCCGTAATTGTATTCATGAATGAGCGTTTGATACGGGATTTATTATCCCGCGTAATTTTATTTACCAATGGCGTTCGATACGGGATTTATTATCCCGCGTAATTGTATATACCAATGATTCTTCAATACGAGATTTATTATCACTCGTAATTTTATTTACCAATGAGCGTTCAATATGGGGAATTAATCATCCCTCGTAGTTCTATTTACCAATTAGCGTTCGATACGGGATTTATTATCCCGTGTAATTGTATTTACTAATGAGTCTTCAATACGAGATGTATTATCCCTCGTAATTTTATTTACCAATGATTATTCAATGCGGGATTTATTATCCCTCGTAATTTTATTTACCAATGAGCGTTCAATACGGGATTTATTATCCCTCGTAATTTTATTTACCAATGAGCGTTCGATACGGGATTTATTATCAATCGTAATTTATTCGCTGTTAACAAACTCGTGCCGAAACACTAGTTTGTTCCTTACGCGTATATATAATTCCCGTTCCGAAATTTCGATCGTAATTGGAATTTATTCACACGGTTTACTTTACACTAACTGACGTCTGAATTTTTAATTTTCAAAAGCAATATTCAGGCAGCAATTGTGATAAATTTACTTTATATTCGGTAAATATACTGTGTTATTTTGTACTTTTTCCTGCTCGAGAAAAGATAAATTGCTTTTTTATCATTTACATGAGTTTTATTTCAATATATCTATACATGTAATTGTATTAATGGTAATAAAATGTTGAAATTGATTTATTTGTTTTCACCTGCGCATAGTAAGAACTAAGACTACGCTAAGAAGAGTCATTGTATGCAACGCACATACCTTAAGTTGTAGCTTAAGTGTTACCTAATTTATTTTACATCGAAACAAGCGTTCAGCTTATATTAAGCACGCTCGCTATCTGATTCCCGGAGACTTAACGAGTGCCTGCACTGTTTGTGTTGAAAAATCCCAGACTCAGAACCAGCTCATCACGGGACTCGAACCCGGGACCTGTTGTACGTGAGGCCGACGCTCTACCTTTGCATTACTGTCTTCCACATAAGTTGTAGCTTATGTAACCCATGTGCAGCCATATGCGAATTTAAACAACATTTACGTATGTCATAATTCACGAATTCACGAATGTACATTTGCTGATGAACACTTAAGATCAAGATCAGGCTGCATAGTCGTGTATTCTAGTCTTGGTACACAGTGTTCTCTGTCCATGTATCACTATGTAACATATATTTCAAAAAATATTGTTTAAAGATCCATGGTGACGACACCGCTTGCCCGAATTAAGTGGGATAAGTATTAAGTTACCATACCATATTTTTTAGTCAGGTAGCACGATAGCTATCCCTCTGGACTTTGCCACCAGCGACAAACCAGATCAGCCTGCACTGACGGGCAGTTGGATCAGGATCGTCCCTATTCACTAGCTAGTCGTTCAAGCAACACCGAAGCCTCTTGGAAACTGTAATGTTTAAGAATATACTATACAAATCTAAAACTCAATCAATTTACAGTTCGAAACCAAGCTCGGCTAATATTCTTTCCGACGTTTGACAAAAGTCACCGTGACTGGCGTCATTCGTCTCCCATCAATTGTCTTAATGTATATGTGGAAAAGCAGTCAGTTGCTTCGAAAGACTGCTGTTTGGATGACACATATGAGAAAGCCAGGAAACATGAGAAGGTGAATTGACCGCAGTGATAAGATTGAAAATGTGTTGTAAGCGGTGTTAAACCCCAATCAATCAATCAATTAACAAGACAAAAATGAAGCTCGGTCTTCGTGTGACGTGGTCCATATTTCGGATGTAATTAAGACTCGTTTTTGCCTGACTGTGGTACCGCCTTAGTAGTGTAGTTGAACATCGTCCACATTTTCGATTCCACGGCCGGGTCAGTCCAAAGACTTTCAAAATAGTAGTAATAGCTGCCCTCCTTGGCGCTCAGGACTGCGGGGTTAGCATTACTACTAACTGGTTGATCTCAGCATAAATGGATTAGTAGTACTAGTAACGTACCCAGGAAACGCCGTGATATAACTAGACAATTGTTTAAAGCGGCGTAAAGCACCAAACAATCAATCAATCAATCAATCATTTGACTGACGTTTCTCCGATCTATTTCAGAATCACATCAACTACATTAAACCTCTGAATGCCATTACTGCCATGCACGTACTCGGGTACGTATTAAATGTATAATAATGAACCGGTCCACGAAAAAAACAAAATTGTGGACTCAGCGTAAAGTATCGACCCGAATCAGCCTAAGCAACACGCGAAGGCTTACCCAGACAGACACTTTTCGCTTCTTGTGGAATTTCTGTTTCTGGAATCATTACTCTATACCTTTATCCCCTGAGACGGAATATGTTGGCCCGGATGAGCCTGCGCACGGTGATCTGGATCGATACATTACGATCGTGGAGGGGCTCATATCTATTATGATCCGTGTTTTGGGCAACTGCGTCTTTATCATTTCCTTGATACTGATGACTTTTTATTATCTCGAAAAATCAATTTGGAAAAGGGAAAGTTGAAGTATCTCCTTTCTCCTAAAAAGTCTGAAGGAACAAACTATTCCGAATTAAATAACAGGATTGATCTTGTCCATGTGACAGCATCTACTTTCTTTCGGAATAAAAACACTAATAAATGAAATTGAGTAACACCTAGCAAAAACCGGTCCGTTACTTTGTGATAAGCGTATATCCTAATCAGCATTGGCGTCCGCGCCGGATGATCACGATCTTTCCTGCATACCGCCAAAGCCCCCTACGTAAGAAACAAACGAGTATGCCTGCACGAGTATACAGCAACCACAGTTTAAATATTGGTCCGTTGCGCTTCAAAGGGAACTTTGTATATTTCAGATCATCGAATCAATCAGGACAGGAAACTTTCTGAGCTATCGAGAATTATTTGCAATGTTCATTCCATGGCTATGTGACAATGTCAACTATGCTAGATGACTCTCGGTGCATATCAGAGACGTGTATTCTCTGTCAGAAATGCATCCTGTCATCTACGAAGAATTTGTACATAAAACAAACCGTCCATTCTCCACGACCCTCGATCAAGGCCACGAACAGGCAAATGCCAATTTGAAAGGTGAATGTGGGACTCTGGGCTTGACTGACAATCCAAATGCGCTACAACGCTGGATGGTTGCAGTCCCCGAAATATCAAGAATGGTGGCAGAGTTTCAAGATGGCACCATTCATGGTTCAATTAAACACCATGAACAAACTATTGCTGTTCAAACCTTATTTGCCAAGGAAGTGAATGCTTTTGTTGAGGCCTTTGAAGAAATTGGACATCTGTTCAAATAGGACAATGGTGACCTGCTTACACTGGACATCTCATTATGGACTCTAAGGTACAAATGTAGAAAAGGCGTACACAGTGGGCCAAGAGCAGTATTACTTTTTTGTCAAATAAAAGTATGTTGATCAAACAAAGTCAATCAAAGATCCAATAAAGAAAGACAAACTCTATGTGTTTACCAGAAGTCAACAGAAGCAAATGTTCCAGGTTGCAACAATGAAGGAAGAGTGTTTCCTGTTTTCCAGATTATACATTGCATGCCAATACAGGGAAGAATATCTTAAAGACTTTTTTAAACACGAACATCAGCCATCGCCTCCAGCAATCTCGAATGACGAAGCACTGAGATCTAGAAACAAGGCAGACTAACTTGCAGAACTTGAAGCTTTGGCGCGACCAGTGGACGCAAACCCACAAGTTACTGCAATGATACTGGATGGTGCAGTAATAGTTCAAAGGCTGTCCACAAGAAACTCACAAACATTTGAAGACTATTCCAAAACAGTATTAATGCCATACATTGAGCAACAACTGGAACATGCCGATAGGATTGATATAGTGTGGGATGTTTACACTCAAGACAGCCTGAAGGCAGCAACCAGAGCAAAGAGAGGTAAGGGGTTAGGAGGAGAGTGGAGCTTTCATCAGAGATGCCAAGTAATTGTAAAAGCTTCCTTCGTGTTGATGAGAACTAGACAAAATTGTTTCAGCTGTTGGCAGAAGAGGCTACAGGCAGAGACCTTTCAAAAAAGCATTCATCAGCGCATATCGGGATTAAGTGCTTTCAACACGAAGGAATGAGATAAATTGCAGATTAAAGCATGCACACATGAAGATGGATGTCACTGATGCATTCTCGTTAGTCGTTGCTGCCGCTCTAAGTATACTTGACAGCACATTTCAAGTTCTAGAGAAATATGTTGTTCTCTTGTACGACAAATCATGTCAACTGGCGGAGGTAAATGAAGCAAGGCAGCATCTCTTTGCACGTGGATCTAGATTCTTGGAAAATATTCCTCCAACACAGGCAGCTCTGAAACAGCATATACTACTAACCGCCTACCAAGCAGTGCATGTTTTGGGGCAATCACTGCAATAAGAACCAATATTACCAAGTCCTGCAAACTGGGGATGGCACCAAAGTGATGATTATTGGAAACCAAAATGGACCACCATTGGTCAGCACAAATCATGTGCTATGAACTGATACGCTGTAACTGCAGCAAGGCATGCAGGGGTTTGTACGAATGCAGCAAGGTTAGCCTCCAGTGCATGGCCCTATGTCGTTGTGAAGGCAAATGTTACCAAGAGTGACTATAAATGTGTAGATTTGATAGGCATATGTACCTCAATCCATTACATTTATGTGTAACGTACAATACGCGACGAATGCCATATGTATGAAAACCCCTAGTATACTATGTTTTCATACAATAACTTGTAATGTGGCTCGTATTGGACGTGTATAGTATTAGTTTCTTTCATTTCGTAACATATCATGCATATGTGGGTTGATTGGTTGATTGGCATTTAAACAGTCGTTATTATTATTACTAGTGACAATGATTCACTGGTTGTATATAAATGGCCATTTAAAATAATATAAAAGTTATTTCAAAATTAAATTCCTTTATAAACGAAATGTTGTGTGCACCCAATGGCTTCCTTGGCCTGAGATCAGTGTATTTAGACACCAATAATATGAGTCTACTACATATAGTTACAAAGATAAAAGCAAGTGCCAAGTGTCATGCTTTTAACTTAAAGTGCACGTTTTTACCGAAAATGGCACAATATTTCCTGATAGAATTTTAAAAAGTAGAAATTCACCTTGATTGAGAGGTTTGTTGTGGAGTTCAGTTTATATTCTTTTAAAAATTGATCTGCTGCTACCGAACGCTGAAACGTTGGTAAGGCAAATGCCCGTGGACCATGCACACGTAACTGTTGTTAGCACATTATAACCTTATTAACAGAGCTACTTTCCCAAAAATTCTTCAGCATATAAACGAGACATAGAGCTCTGTATCGAACTACAATTAACAGTTAATTGTTAAAATTTGCCTTTTAGACATTCGCATTTCTATTTTTTAGTGAAGAGATGATGAATTGCAAATGTTTAATCGAATGTTAAATTTTAAGTTTGGCAGCTAGTAGCGCTTTAAAAGCCCTTAACACTCTCTGATTTCTTTTGCATATTTTCAATTTGCGAATTGCTATGTTTTAGCTAGGCGATTAGAGATTCGTTTTTGGGTTCTATGTCTTGTAATTTACAAATAAAAACAAATGATACCTAATCAAATGTTTAATGTCTAACTAACCAGTAAGACGTGGTTTTTTTAAGTACAATGCTCAACGTCTAATTTGGGCTATAGATCTTCTAATTTACGTATGGCTTAACGAATGTCTTATGTCTAACAAGTCTAGTAGACATTCGTTTGTGCACGTACAATAACCAACGTGGTGTTGGGTTATAAACTTTCTAATTTGTTGATGTCTAATTGAATGTCTAACTAGGCAATTAGACATTCGTGTTTTCCATGTAAATTTACCTACGTCGAATTTGGGTTCTAGATCTTGTAATTTGTGAATCTCTAAATCTAATGTCTTATGTCTAGCCCAACAAGTAGACATTCGATTTTTAAACGTACAATGTTCGACGTCTACGTTGGTCTCTAGATCTTCTAATTTCCGAATGTCTTATTGAATGTCTTATTTCTAACAAGTATATTATACATCGTGCTTGCATGTACAATGACCTACGTTGTGGTTGGGTTCTAAACTTTCCAATGTGTTTATGTCTAATTGAATGTACAACTAGGCAACTAGACATTCGTGCTTTTCATGTACATTGACCTACGTCAAAGTTGGGTTTTAGATATTGTAATTTGCGAATCTCTTATCGAATGATAAATGTCTAACTCACCTATTAGACATTCGGTTTTTTAACGTTCAACGTTCAATGTTCAACGTCTTTCTTTGGGCTCTAGATCTTCTAATTTGTGAATTTCTATTCGAATGTCTAATGTCTAACTAGGCAATTAGAATTACGTGTTTTGAACGTACAATGTTGATTGTCTAATTTTGGTTCTATAGCTTCTTATTTTCGAATGTCTTTTTGCATGTATAATGTCTAACTATGCAATTGGAAATTCGCTTTTGCATGTACAATAACCTTAATCGAATTTGTGTTCTTAATCCTTTAATTTGCAAATGTCTTATTGAATGTATACTGTCTAACTAGGCAATTAGACATTCGTGTTTACATGTACAATGACCTACGAAGAAATTGTGTACTAGATATGTTAATTTGCGAATGTCTAATGTCTAACTAGGCAATTCGACATTCGTTTTGTGTGCATGTACAATGACATTCGAAGAATTTGGTTTCTAGATCTTGTAATTTGCAAATGCTCATAAATATCTGATCAAATGTCTGATTGAAAGTCTGAAGTCAAACTAACCAATTAGACATTAGCTTTTTGACCTTTTTTGACGCCTCTGCAGCATATGATTTTTTTTAAACATCGTGGCAAAATGAGAAATGCTCATGATGAACAATTTCTTCTTTTGTCACTATTTCTTCAATTATATTCAATACGGGGTTGTCTTTGTTGTTTTTTGAATTACATACATTTTGCCAACAGGTTTTCAAGGTCGTCTGCTGCTGATTACTTGTAAGTGGGAAAAAGTTAAAATATTTTTCTTTTCAATGAATCTACCTAAAATAAACATTTTCTATGAAAAGATTTCTAGTTAGTAGAAATAATGATACAGGTGTAATACGCCCCCCCACCCCCCCACCCCCCCCCCCCCCCCCAAGGCCAACCCATTGAAAACATTTCGGTGGCTTATTTATTTAAAAGTGCATATATAATGCACAACACCGTCAAAACACTCCATCCTAAAGAAAGCACATCGATCCTCAACAAAGGTTCAAATCAGCCTGTGAAGACGCACAGTTCGATCAGACAGTTCACGTTCAAAACAGATAATCGACGGGCTCTACGCTTAATTTACGAAACGTTTCTAAGGTTGATCCTGATTACCGAACGTCACAGTTATAATAATAATTCATAACATATTGTCTCGTGCCTAGGCACACGCAGTCTATTTCTGCTTTAATATGAACTGTGTCAGGCGACTTGGGGCCTTATTGACACTCCGACGTCGAATCATTCTTCCGATTAATCTGAAGCCTCTTCAGCAAAGGACTTTTGAAAACATTTTGACGAAAGGAGAAATTGCTCACTACAGATGTGTTGTATGTGGGAAAGGTTGAATGTCTATATAACATTTTGGCCAATAGTGAAGACACTGGTGAGACTGTGCAGATGTATTAAGAGTCAACATCGCTAGACACGGCGCATGTGTGTTTAGAAAAGGTAGTTGGTTGCATGTCGTCGGTTTCCGTTTGTGTTTGTGTGTGTGTGTTTGTGTGCGTTTGTCTGTCCACTGTCCACAAAGAAATTTTTCTTGAATATAGTGATCTAAGCCGAACCAATGGTATAGTTGGATAGAGGAGAGCTTCTTCTACGATCAAATGCCACAACAACCTAGGATCGGGCTACTCGTGAATGTTTGCGAGGCGGAACGAAAGTGGAATACGCACATTTGCGATCCATTTGGGTATCACACTGGTGTACTTTCTGCCAAATGATTGTTTATATATACAATTTAGTTGAATCTCTTAAGGGCCAATCTGACTATATGCATGTGTATGTTTATGTATGTCTATCTGTCTAAGTATTGGTATGTCTATCATCATGAATTGTATGTATATCATCATGTGTGTCTATCATTATGTATGCCTATCAATATGTATTTCTATTTGTGTTTATTCATGTGTCTCTGAATGTATGTCTATCCGAGCGTATATCTATCTGTACGTATGTCTTTGTGTTTATGTAGATATGTATGTCCGTCTATCTGTTGGTGTAACTGTCAATCTGCCTGTTTGTTTGTATGCAAGTCTGTATGTTTATCTGCCTCCGCGTTTGTAAGTCTATCTGTCTATGTATGCCTATCATCATGTATTTCTATCATCATGAGTGTCTATCAGTATGTTTGTCTATCACTATTAATGGATATCTGCATCTATTCAAGTGTCTCTGATAGCAAGCATATCTGAAGTTATGTCCATCTGCATTTATGTCTCTATATACATGCATGTCCGTCTATCTCTCCGTTTACCTATTGGTGTAACTGTCAATCTGTCCTGGTGCCTGTATGTATGTACATCCATGTGAAGTTCAATCTGTATGTATATCTGTCTATGCGTTTGTAAGTACACCTGTCTATGTACTTGTATGTCTATCTGTCTATGTATGCTTATCATCATGTATGTATGTGTATCTGCATTTATCCACGTATCTCTGAATTTGTGCCTACATCAATTTATGTCTATCTGAGTGTATGTCTATCTGTATTTATGTCTCTATGTTTATGTTTATATGTATGTCCGTCTGTCTCTCCGTGTATTTGTTGGCGTAACTTTCAATCTGCCTATGTGTCTGTATGCATGTACATCCATGTGTGCGTTTCAATCTGTATGTTTATCTGTCTACGCGTTTGTAAGTCTATATGTCTATGTAATTGTATGTATATTTGTCTATGTATGCCTAACATCATGTATGTCTATCATCGTGTCTCCATCAGTATGTGTGTCTATCCCTATGTATGTATATCTGCATTTACTCGTGTGTCTCTGAATTTATGCCTATGTGAATCTATGTCTATCTGTATGTTTGTCTTTATGTTTGTGTATATATGTATGTCCGTCTATGCCCGCCTGCCTGCCTGCCTGTCTGCCTGCCTGCCTGCCTGCCTGTCTGCCTGCCTGCCTGCCTGCCTGTCTGCCTGCCTGCCGGTCGGTCGGTCGGTCTGTCTGTCTGTCTGTCTGTCTGTCTGTCTGTCTGTTTGTCTGTCTGTCTGTCTGTCTGTCTGTCTGTCTGTCTGTCTGTCTGTCTGTCTGTCTGTCTGTCTGTCTGTCTGTCTGTCTGTCTGTCTGTCTGTCTGTCTGTCTGTCTGTCTGTCTGTCTGTCTGTCTGTCTGTCTGTCTGTCTGTCTGTCTGTCTGTCTGTCTGTCTGTCTGTCTGTCTGTCTGTCTGTCTGTCTGTCTGTCTGTCTGTCTGTCTGTCTGTCTGTCTGTCTGTCTTATAAGCTATTGTCAACTTCTGATAAGTAGATGTTCGGGCTGATGTGAGCTGAGCTTACACCGTTACAACTGCCAAATTGTATCTTTTACCACTAGTCGTATAACACTTGCTTTTGGGATATTCGGATATTGGTCAAAAATAGAAATAATGGTAAATAATAAGTTTGGGGTACATTATTTGGTAAATGGTTGATTTTTATGTTTATAAATGTTAAAAGTAAACTCTCAGAATGGGTTTGAATTGTTCGGTTGAACCCACTTCTCCTTCTGGTTTGACAACACTGGTTGCGGAGCTTGGCGTGAATTTAAATGTTAATTTGAATACCTGCGTTCGCGTCCAAGATTGCTTGAAAACGCGCTGGAAACATGTTATTATTGACTGCATCCACAGATTGCCTATTGTTTTAAGCAGCCTTTCATTTTACATTTACCCCCTGCGTTTTTGTTGGGTGAATTTTGGAATAAAGGGTACAATTGCTCATTTTGTCCTACTTTTTTCACCCTGTTTCAGACCACTTTTGTTGCCAATACTTTCCCTAATATTGACTGAGAGTGTACTTTCCAGTCATTATTTTTTTATAATTCTGGCATTCCTTTATACATGAAAGTCATTTTTATAATACCAAAATGGATATTATGAGAAATATAGAGAGAATAAAAGTTGGAGTGTCCCCAGGAAACAGAAAATCAGCTTTAAACTGTGTATTACGACCTAATAGTAAACTAATCTTATGCATTATACATCAGTACTATTTTCAACGAAAACATCTGTACTGTACCTCTTGCACATTCAAGATTCCTTTCTTGAATACAATTAAAACGGATAAATTAACCCTGTAAATGCTGGATACAGTGAAGAGGCATGTCAATCCTTTGGCGTCCAATTCAACATTCTGTATCTGGACAAAGCTTGACACGCTCATTGTAAACATGTCAGCATTGAAAAAGTTGAGAAATAGATAGTCTTCACTGACCCATCAATCACGGCACAGTTCAATATGAATGAAGAATGCTGGAGGCAAAGCATCGACAATAGTATCCCTTTATCCCACACACAACAAATCTGCAGCATACGACGTTAAACAAATTTAGTAAAAAGTTAAAAACAGTAAAAAATATCTTTAAATGAAAGTAAAACTATTGAAACAAGCTAAAAACCATTTATGGCAAAATGAGAAATTGCTCATTATGAGAAATTTTCTCTTTTGCCTCAATGTTTTCCAAACCGTCTGCTGCAAAGATGTCGAAATGCGTCTGCCAGTTGTGAAATGGGTTAAGTGGAAGTTAAATCCGACTCTAAATACAGCGTAAAGAACCCGACCAAGGCTGCCATGGAAAAGAAAAAGTTCTTGTTGGATGGAAACCGTAACACTTTTGAAATAGAACGATCAAATGCTTTCGTTTTTCCCCCAGAAATTAAAATAAAAAAAGTTTGATTGGGGTTTCAGACCGTATTCAACAATTGTTTAATCATATTCAAGTGGCCAATTCAACTACCCGTGTGTTTTCTGACTTTATCACACCAGTGTGGTAGGCAAGTGACGCTTGTCGCATTGTCATTTGAGCCGTCGAGCGATGGAACCAACATTATGGCCTCTGCGTAATGTATCGACCCAGATCAGCCTGCGCAGTCCGCGCAGACTGATCCGAGGCTACACATCCCGTCTCAAGGCTATATATTTATAAAGTCATGATTCCTTAAAAACAGAAAATCCCCAGGAGGCGAAAAGTGTCTATCCGGGTAAGCCTGCGCGGCATGCTTAGGTTGATCTGGGTCGATACTTTACGCAGAGTCCACAATGTTGGTTTTCTCGCGGGACGGCTCATTTGGTAAATGTCGGGAAAAATGTTGACCGAGCTTGGGTTTGAACTAACAACCCCCGGGATTGATATATTACGTCGCTATCGACGGAGCTACCGGGCCTCGGCGATTTTAACTGCATGGCCATATAACTGTGAGTTGTTTTTGGACAAATACATAGTTTTACGTTCACTAAATAAGACAAAGAAAGTTAATCAAATTCTTGTAAATTTATAAATTTGCCATTCCGATAAAGTTATTTCCCTTTTTTAATAAGACGACAGTTCGACGCTTTTGCAGCAGACGACGTTTGAAAAGAAAATCATCGAAACTTGATTTCCTCTTTTGCAGATCTTATAATTTGTTAAAGCAGACATCTCTAACATATTACTGTTATTTAACGTGTATGGTTCTCGTCTTTCGAAATTGAGACTTGTTGCTTAAGCGCACAGTGTGTGTGTATGGTGTAGCTGAATTAACGCCGTTTTCAACAATGTTTCAGTTATATCACCGCGCTTCCTGGGTAAGTTAACAAACCTACTGGCGCATTTATCCAGACACAAGTGAGTTAGTCGTAATATAAACCCCACACTCCTGAGCGTTAAGGAGGGAAAGTCATTACAACCATTGTTTAACCCTTTCTCTCATATATTGAATATGCAGCAGACGACTTTGTAAAGATTTATTTATGAGGGCATACTGACTGAAAAAGAGTTAAAAACATTGTGACTAAAGGAGAAATTACTCGAAAAATTGTCTGTGGCAGAGGCGTCAGAAAGCGTATATATGTGGAGAAGGGTTAAAGTCCTTAGACGAGCGGTAAAGAGACCATACGTGTTCATCAGAACATCCACTGTTGATGACATGTAGCCGGGGGATCTGTATCCACCAACCATTCACCGCCTCGGTGATGTAGTAATAGAGCGTCCGCTTTGGGTGCCTGAGGTTTGAGGTTCAATGCCCGGCCGGGTCATACCAAATACTTTAAAAATAGTAGTAATGGCTGCTCTCCTTGGCGCTCAGGGTTGCGGGGGTTAGCATTAGGATAAATGGACCAAAAGTTCTGGTAACTTACCTAGCAAACGCCTTAATATAACTTAAACTAAATTGAAAGCAGCGTAAAAGAATAAACAACCAATTCACCAACTGTTAATGATAAAATATTATACTTCTTAATTTCAAAGTCAGATTATTTATGGACTGGGAGAGAGACGGAGAGAGATGGAGAGAGAGAGGGAGAGTGAGAGAGAGGGAGAGAGAGAGAGAGAGCGAGAGAGAGAGAGAGAGAGAGAGAGAGAGAGGGGGGGGAGAGACGCACGCACACACACATATATAGAGATAGAGAGAGCGAGAGAGATATATAAATAGAGACACAGATACAAAGAGAGATGTGTATATATTGAGAGACAGAGAGACAGAGAGAGAGAGAGAGACATAAGAAAGACACAGAAAGAGTGAACGAGAGAAAGGAAGAGACACACACATATAGACAGAGAGGGACTTGAGTGAGAGGGAGAGGAAGAGAGGGTGAGACAGACATACAGACAGACAGAAACAAAGAAAGAGGCATATATAGAACGAAAGACACATAGAGAGACAGATACAGAAAGTGAGATAGACAGAGACAGACATACAGACATACATAGACAAAGAGAGAGACATAGAGAGAGTGAGACAGAGACAGACAGAGACAAAGATAGATCCATATATAGAACGAAATACACATAGAGAGACAGATACAGAAATCAAGATAGACAGAGACAGACATACAGACATACAGACATACATACAGACAGAGACAAAGAGAGAGATATAGAGAGAACGAGAGACACATAGAGAGACAGAGACAGAAAGCGAGAGACAGACATAGACAGACACAAAGAAAGAGGGAGAGAGATCGAGAGACTCATATAGAGACAGAGACATAAATAGAGAGAGAGAGAAAGAGGGAGGAAGTGAGAATACATGACCGTGATACAACTGAGAGACCATTTAAAGTGAGAATAAATGACCGTGATACAACTGAGAGACCATTTAAATGGCACTTAACTCAAATCTTCAACCATCTACCTAAAAAATATTGAAAATCTGACCTAAAGAAAATACAGCCCATTCCGATTTAGATCTGTCCTGTCTACCATCCAGTCATTTCAATTGCATATATCGTGATTATTTATCTATCCTACATGTACTACATTGTATCATATTTACAATATCTTATGATTTCATTACGAGATGTTAAATACGTCCATCAAAAGGCTGACCACAACTGTGATCTGATCTAAATCCTTTCTTATTCAAGTCACCGAACATTTTTTTCAGTGCATTTCTTAATCTCCTACACATGCCAAGATTGTCTAACCTACATGGTACTGCGTACATTATATTACCATATATAAGGATTTGTAATTGACAAAGCATCCCTTGTTTTGGAAGTAGTCGCATCCCTGCGGAGGGATGCAGGTGCCGTGTGTCATACTTTGATCAGTTCACTGTTACATAACAGATTATTTTACCTTAGATTTAAAAATAAATAAAATATGTTTATAATGTCGAACTGTGAGTGGGAAAGGGTTTATATCTCAACAGACTGCCAATGAAATGAGCGAATTTCAATATCCGAATATAAGGTAAGTAATTGTTATTTGTTTGGGATGATATTTTCAGGGTTACCTGTTTTGACAAATTATTGTTTAAAATGTGTTATCTATGTAAAATAAACTTAGTATTAACGTATACTTCAAAACATTATTTGGAAATGAAGCATTGGTCATTTGGAGTGATTCCGTTGTTTTCAAATTCCTAGTTAGGGTCTATATAAAGGATTTGTAACCGATCGGATTGATCAACAAGCAGTTTAATTTTCAATCGCACCTTTTTTACTATTGTCCATTACACTTATTGAAGACAGTTGAAGACAGTTGGGCAATTTGGAACAATCGTTTAACGTGATTTTGGACGCAGACGGCTTTTGACCCATCATGTATAGCTGACTACTTTTGAAAACAATGTTATTTCTGTACCGATCGTACACATTTTCATAACTAATAATATATGCCATGCATGCGTACTATTAGATTATGGTGAACATATTGGATTTTGATCCGGGTGCTTCGGTTTACAAAGCTGACTAGTTTAAATCTACACTTTAAGAACATACTTATGACAGCGTTGGTTATCATATTGTGTGACTCAACTGCATTACCAAACGTGAAACAAACACTGAAAGCTCTCTTTCACCGTGGTTAGACACAAGACAAGCAGTGCGTTCAATGAACGTGTACGTACACTAACGTAAGCCAATTCACCAATCAATGAATAGCTATTGTACATCTGATGCGAAGCGTACCAAAACGTGAGTTACGTATAGCACTTCGATTAGACACCTGACAAACATTGCGTTCAATGAAAGCGTACGTAAACTTACGTTAATCAAGTCATTAATAAATGTATAGCTATTGGACTCTGGTGCGGAGCGTACCAAACCGTGTGCTACATGTACGTATATCAAGTTGCTTCATTGAACGTAGGGCAGATATGTCTCCAACCCCACATCGACTCAAAATGGTAGAACTAAGTTACACGTCTGATATACAATTATCCCCCGAGAATAATAGCCATCTGGACGATGCTAAAGACAAGATGGGTTACTCATTTGAGTAGTATTTGAGAGTAGCTTTACGAAAACCAAAGGTAACGCACTTGTTACCGGTGAAGATCCAGATAAGCCAGCGCATCCGGCAGTCTGATATACTCTACACTGTACCTTAATTAGCAATAGAAGGTTGCAAGGAATTACTTTAAAGTAGTATCAATTTGGATCCATTAGCTGTATGTGTAAGGTAGAGTTCAGACATCTTTTTAAACTGGTTCCTGGTTCAAATCAGTTTGTGAAATACGTACTATATCAGTGATGTAGTAGATACAGTGCCCGCTTCGAGAACGATGTCAACGACAGGATAGAGCTCAGACCTCCTGTTCAATGGCTCCTGTCAGTTTAAGAACAAAGTACTTTATATATTAGAAAGGGGTTAGGGTGTCCGCCTTCAGAGCGATGTATAAAACTCTGTTGTAAAGAGTAAAGCCCTCTTGTTCAATCGGTTCTGGGCTCAAATCAGTTCGTGTAAAATAAATCGATTGAGTATTGGTTCGAGTGCCGGCCTCAAGAGCCATAACAAAAGATATTTTATATGTAGTAAAGAGCCCTAGTCTCTCATTCAAAAAGTTCCTGATACAAATTAATTTGGGAGTAGTGTTAGCTTTTGGTTTGTGCTAAAAATGATGTCTTGCGTAACTGGTTATTTATTCCCCGTACTAGGACTGATATGAACACCAGGGTCATGGTAATCAACTACTCTTTAAACGCTTAAATGGGTACTCTGTAAATCCAACCATTCATACCATTAATAGAGTAAATAGAAAAAAAAGCAATTAAATCAAGAAGGTAAGCAAACAATATTTATTAAGAATCAATATGTAGTACATGTATCTAAAATCTAACATAAAACTCATACACAATTATATAACACAAAACATATAAAAGATTTATCAAAACACCGAAAAAAATTATATACTGCTATATATGGGTTTAACAGGGTTAGTTTCTGTGTAATGAACTAACAAACACCTACAGTTTTAAAAGCGAATAGTAAGGATTCAGACGAGACTGTTAATGTTTGCTTATGTCCAAATTGTTCGTACTGTATATATACATGCATGAGTCTAATGTTGTTAGTTTCTGTATTATCTATGTACAGGCAACAAACATGAATTTGCTTAAAGGCGAACAGTGAGGATTCGGATGAGCCTGTTAATACATGTACTTATATATGTGTTTAAAGTCCAAATTGTTCTTACTGTATGAATGTGTCGTGCGATGTTGGTTTCTGTATAATTAACACATACCATTTAAAAACACCTAAAATATTTAAAAGCGAACAATGACGATCCAAACTAGCCTGTTACATGTAGCACATGTACTTATGTATGTATATTAAGGTCCTCATTTTTCGAACTGTATGTATACATTCGTAGGCCCCTATGTCTTTGGATGTTAGATTCTGCTTAAACTATTAACACACAACAAAAATGTATTTGCTTAAAGGCAAACACTGAGGACTTAGATGAGCCTGTTAATATCTGTATACGTGTTAAAGTCCTTAAATTGATCTTAGTGTATGTAAGTGAGGTTAGGTATTAATGTTTGTAACACGAACAAATACACATATCTTGGCTTAAAAGCGAACAGAAAGGACTCAGCTGAGCCTGTTAATACCTAGATACGTGTTTAAGTCCTTAAACTAATCTTAGTGTATTCATGTGAGGAATGGGATTAATGTCTGTAAAACGAACTAACACACATATCTTGGCTTAAACGCTAAAAGTCAGTAATCAGCCTGTGAGGAATCAGATGAGCCTGTTAATACCTGTATACGTGTCCTTAACTTGATCTTAGTGTATTTACGTGAGGTTAGGAATTAATGTCTGTAAAACGAACTAACACACATATCTTGGCTTAAAAGCGAACAGTGAGTAATCAGCCTGTTAATACTTGGATACTTGTTAAAGTCATAATTGTTCTTCCTGTATTTGTTTGTTGTATGTGGGTTAATATTTTTAAAATGAACCAGCCAATTTGTCTTGTCTTTCAAACGTACAATAAGGGTTTAGACGAGCATGTTATTATTTATAGTCTTATCACTGTTTACGGTCGTACACAATCGAGACAGCATGTCCTTCTCAACACACCCACTGAACATATATTTATTATGGCCTTCTGACATTTGCGACCCGATAAGGCTCATCCGAATCTTCACTGTGTTTATGTGCGGCACAATCAACCTTTGGCTGAAGCGGCACAAATCTTTAACAATTTGAACACTTAATTATACTCATTAGAATATGAAATTAAAAGATATTGGTTAATAGATGTTTAGTAAAATGAAAATGTCAAGGAATTGCAGTAAACAATGACAGTGTTTGATATACAAAGCTTGTTTTACAGTATTTACTGCATAATTGCCTTCACGCACATATATTGTTAAATATAAATATTTTAAGTAATTTCATTTCAAAAGATTTAGATATACTATACAGAATTAATGTGCAGAGTTAACTTGATCCTTATCGTTTTACCTCGATAGTCTACTATAGTAACAGTCTGGTCCGGACCATCTTCATCGGCTATCTAGTCGAACACATGTCTGAAAAACGAAAAGGCGGACAAAAGATGACATGAACAAAATATCCCATTCCATTTTGACTTAGTCAACAAATGACGCCGATAATACAAATACAAGAAGTATACATAGTTTCTTCTTGACTACCAATAATTTTCAAAACTTCTGAAGGTCCATTTTCGTTTCAAGCGGCTAAAATAATGAGTTACTCAAATTTACATTTTATATATTATTTAGGGGCCTTGCTATCGTCCATCTAGGCTAATAAACCACAAGCAAATATGAATTGTCAACAATGTTTGGACAAAGACGGCTATTCAAAGGATTGTCAATTTCTACTTTTACGTAATTATTTCAATTGAAGTAAATACAACTTTGTTATTTATTTTCTAAGCGTTGTACTAAGTACATACGCGTATAGATAATGATTTCCTCGGCATGTTATAAGACATATAAATGGCTATCCGGGACACTCATGAGCTTATCTAGTACTGAATATGATCAACATTTGATCAGTTTTAGCTTGCCTATTTAAACCAACCGCTAGGCAACCATCACTGGGTCTGTACGATATACACACTGGCCAGTGTATCCCGTCCTTCTCTGACAACAAAATCTTCTCTTGTCTACCATCATCCCGGAATATATGTACATTGTGAGAGTTTAATCCACACACTAACAGGTTATCTTCTTCATCCACATACATTCCGTCCGGTGACTTTAAATCTCTATCAGTGTACCGGTATATCACTAGACCATGCTTGTTCAAACATGTTACAGTGTGAGTGTCTAAATCAGTGACAAACACCTTACTCCCGCCTTTGTTGACTTTAATACGTCTAGGCGTTGTAAATATATATCTACCGTTATCCACTCCCAACCTTCTCTGTACTATACCATCCATGTTGAGTACTCGTACTTCATCATTACCGGCACGATCATGACAGGTAACATAGATTTCGTCACCATAAACATCTACACCGTAACAGTCTCTTTCCATCTTCAATATTTTCTTCACCTTCAACTTCGGGAATATTCTTACCAGCTGGAGTTGTTTGCGCTTATCTTGTGTAACTATGACGTCAGTGTCATTGATAGTAGACACTTCTAGTGATGGAACGAATGGTAACAGGGTTTTTAAACGGAAGTTTTCGTCAATCATTTTAAGACCGTCGTTGCCACATGCGAGTACAAGATACCCGTCAGACATAAATGTACATCCCAGTACTGTATTTGACAACACATCTTTGGCCCGTTTCTCCTTTACAGAAATGTTCAGTATAGATGTCTGGTTTGGACCGGAATCAATTGGTTGGTTGTTACCGACAGTGCCCAGTGATTGTAACTGCTGGAGCATGTCAGATAAGACACCATTGGGTTGAAAACGAATGTCTATTGGGTAAATTTCTTTTTCGAATTTACCAATAATAAGACCATATTCACTTGCACGTGAAGAAGCTTTCATAGACCCGACAAACATGACGTCATTTTCCCGCCTTTTCTCACATTCTGACAAAGATTTGTCCAGATCCCTGATTTGGTGTAAAATGTCATCGGCTAACGTGACGTGACCGTCGATCTCTTTTTTCAACTTTTCTTCAATTTGTTGGATTTCTGAAGACATTTTCTTTTCAAGTTTATCCAGCTGGTCATTAATATCCTTGCGGAAATCTTGCATGTCGCTGAAGCAATTCTGTATTCGAGACATCACGGTCGATTTATCAGTGTGTCTGTTCTTTGCATAGTCATCATATCTAATTGTCAAGTCTCTCAGACGATTAGCGACTTTCTTAAGCTCCTTTACAACATCAATTTTAGCACTGTGTTTGCAGACAGTGCTTGTATTACATGTTGCATGGTTCGTCAATTGACAGGCAGGACACATGACCTCATCGTGAGTGGAGCAGTAGGTATCGAGTAACGATGTTCTGTGTGTATCACAGAACATAAATGGTAACGTTGGCAGTTTCCTCATAGATACTGATGGTATGTTACTCCCCGTCAGAATTGTATGGTGTTTTGACGCCCTAGATCCTCTGTGTGCCATATCACATGACTGACAGAGGTACTCACAGCATTTGTTACAGTAGGATATGGCCTCCGATGTTTTACCATTCGACAGACAAACGTCACAGTCTTGGTTGTATATCTCGTCAGATCCTTTATACAGAAATTGTGATCCAGAAGCCATGATTATGTTCTACGCCTCCGTAGTTTGATATTTCTCCCTGAAATGAAAGTTAATAACGAAATATTAATACAAACACATACTGTGTTGATTGCTCATTTGTTGTTTTGTCCGATATATAAGAATTAAATGTGTAAGTTGACTTTGGTAAATAGTCCAGTTCCAGATCAGCCTGTGCACATTTTGATCAAGATATTCACTGTTCAAATAGTTCTAACAATTGTGTAATTGTTCAATGTGTGTAGATTACGATTAGACTGAGCAGATGTACAGGGTGAGCTGAACTTACTCTGTTCATAAATGCAACTTGTGCCTTTTTCCTCGGACGGACTCACCTGACACAGATTTGATGATGATGAATGTTCTGATGAACTTTCAAATTTTGAACTAGTGACATTGTTTTTGACCGATATTTGGTGTAGATGTATATTCTGATTAACTTCAATTAATACTGTATGTAAAGGAAAGGAGTATCTAGAGTATTCACAATGATGCTTTCCCCTAAATTTGACATAGTGACGTTGTTTTGGACTCCAAGTGAGCCAGTTTCAAACGTGACTGAGATCTGATGGAAGCGAGTATTCTGATCAACTTTCATCAATATAAAATGGACAAAAATGTGGTAACAGAGTATTCACAAGGTTTGTCTAGATTTGTAACTAGTGATCGACCTTGTTTTTGACTAACTGGCACCCAATTTATAATCTGTCCGAGAATTTGTGAAGTTGAATGTTCACCCACATGATTGTTTTTAAAAATAAATGAGGTCTCTAAAGTACTCACAAGGAATTATTGACTTCGTTTCTAATTCGCCATAAACAAAGACTGAGATTTTATAGCCATGAATGTATAAAAAGTCGTGTATTGGTTTATAATTATGTTATAAATGAAATCCATCGAAGTGGCCGCGTACCGTAGCGGTTAGCATGTTCGGACGTGAGGCGGGAGACTTGAGTTCGATTCCCGCTCTGGGTAGATAAAAAGATTTTATAAGAAAAATATAACATATTTTGTTTTATAAATTGCCGATATCAGTGGTGCAATTGCCATTTAACACCGCTGCAATAAACTATTTTAAAATGTTGGGATTTAAAATGAATTCAAAAGCAATGCATTTAAAACTATTCACCTATGCGTTGTGAAACACTAAGAAATGATTAAATCGTGTGTATGATATTACGTCATTGCACGCTGAAGAAAATGTAGATAACACAGGATTTTATTTCTGCTTTGAAAGTAAAATTGGACTCTCAATATAATTATCATTGTTAGGTTATTGTGATTTTGATATGAAATGTATATGTGTTAATTGCATTAAAAGAAAACACGGCTAAAAATTCATTGTAAACCAGCAGGTGTGCTAAGCAGAAACTATCCAGATAGCAGATGCGCATGTGTATGCCAACTTTTAGTATATCGATAGACCATCATTCTGTGTTTACAGTATTTTGCTTTACTCCTTTATCATTTAATATATGGATATCAAGTGCTAACTAACAAATTGCTAGTGTAAAGTGTTCAAATTAGACTTTTGGGATCGGTAAATACATGTCCAAATGTTATCTGCAGTTAGCCCCTTGCTGTGAGCACTTTCAGTGCTTTGATTTAATTTAGACCTTGTATTCTAGTGTTTGACGCAATCCGATCAAGTTTCAAATTTTGACCGAGATATGATGGTAGCTAAGTGAAGGTAGATATCAATGTTGACGCCAGACGTCAACCTCAGTCTTACTAGTATGTCTGTCATACTTGTTTTGTTTCCTTTGTCTTATTCCACACGTCTAACCTTTTAAGTGCATTCTGACTTACGGAAAGACGTACGCAACATGAATTGTGACGACTATGGACCTCGCTCTTAGTCTTAATTGATGCATAGACCTAGCTAGAGCAAAGTCCGTAACTATGTATCCTTACATGGTGTTACCTACAAATGAAGTTTTAGGTTTGAGCCCGGGATTGACATTGCCAATGGTTTTATTTTAGAATGCAAACTCACCGGCTCTTTCGATGTTTTCCCCAACGGAAACTCGGTGTCTGAGTTTAATCTTAGATTTTATTAAACATTAACAATGACCCTTTGACGGATCATAATTTAACACTGGTCAATTTTTAACGCCTGTTTTTATCAAAATATAATGTTGAATTATTGTGTGTGGTCTTTTTTCTACAATAGAAAAATAACAATGATGTCACATTTCAACGGAAACAGAATTAAATGTGAACAGTCAAAACATAAAATCGCATTCGAGTAGAAAAACCTGAACCAGGTGCTCCACTTCCAGAACGTCAGTTATATGTAACATAAAGTGATATGAGAGAACAATTTAAAAATTAAATAATTCATTTTTATAATGACTGGCATTCATGCTTACCTTATAAGCTGTTTAAAGCATCACAGTATTCATGAATTTATTTTATTTAAGCATTTTCACAAGGCTATCGATATAATTCACTTCTTCTTTCGTTTTGGGGTATCGCCGAACAGTATCGCGTGCCGAACCTGTTTACATTATTTCAAGCGGAGTGTATTCCTATGAATAGTATTTAAGTAGGCAGTACACATATGAATGTCAAACTGTTACGCGCTTAAATTGAAGAGACTCAAACAGTCCATCGTATTATCTTCTTGTTGCATGGCTAAATATAAATCACTACAAAATCAATGTCACTGTCATACCAAAATGCTCCGATAAAGACGAAATACATTAAATCCAAATAGTCATTATTCGGGGTCAGCTTTGTGTTTCGCGTTACGAACTTGTATACACCTTACACATAAGCGGACCGGTTAATGTACTCGCAACGAACTCGAGAGGTCACCGGTTCGATCCAAGGACTTAAATGCTTTATCTCCACTTTTACATGTGATTCAATCAATAATACAATGCACACAATCACGTTCATGAACCATGCAGATCCAGATCAACCAGTGCATATATTAGAATAAGACAGAGTATATGTCCGTGCTTATCTGAACCAACACCGTTTAGAAATGCCAACGTGTACAATGGACGAGTTTAAGACGTGTCAGGCTATTATATGTGTATTGCAATGTAATTAGTGACTAATTAAAACATGTACACGGGCTCAGTCTCATCAAGGTCCATTCAACAAAATAGATAGAGATACCCTGATCGCACATGTGCTTTTAAAAATAACATTTCACGATGGAGCAATAACTGAAGCTAGCATACTGATGGACATCTAGAAATGTCCCCCTATGCGTTGGTTGATGAACATACGTGAATACTTATTTTAGCTTTTAAAGTAAGTAGCCTTCACATGTACAATAATAATGATAAATCAAAGCACTGGTAAAGCTGGTTATACTGCCAGCAAGGGACTAACTGCAGATCACGGATTACATTTGGACAATGATTTACCGATCACAAAAGTTAATCAAAAAATCTTCACAATAGCACTTTGTTATGTCCTTGTTTTGAATAACATTGGAGATGAAAGCACAATGTTGTATTTACAAAAAAGCGGTTTATACTTTTTTACCAAGAGGTCTTGGACAAGTGAACAGACTCCTTTGTGCATGTCATATCAAAATCAAAAGAAGTCCACTGTATACCATCAAAGTAAAAACCACAATTGTGTCAAAATGTTCTGGTCATTTTAAATAATAAAGAAAATGGTGGCATATGTGTCTTGCCTTGTTTGAAATATATAATGTAATTGGATTTAAATTAACACATTCATTTATATACAAAGGAACAATATCATTGGGCTGTTGCGTCTATCTTATAATAGAACAAACATGAAATGAACACGTACTAGAGATTATTTTACAGTGAACTAATCGGAAATGCGATTTAACGGGGTCTGTCTAGCATGGCTGTATAAAGAGTCACAGCTGTCTCAAATCAACTGAATTCTCAATATGCAATAATGAGTAGGTCAAAGAGGTGTCAAAAGGCGTTTGCACCGCTCATATGATAAAAACATTTGACAAAAATGAAAAAAATAACTATGAACTAATGAATTTACCAACCTTGACCAGGGTTCGAAGTCGGGTCTCCCACGCGATAGATGATCTTCGATACCTTTATACCACATCCGCTTTCGTATCTTTTGGAATTATATATATATATTCATACTACTCATACAATTTGACACCTCTGAAAGCGTCTAGTAGATATAGAATATTAGGAAGGATTTTTGAAATTCGGACAATTG
>JASEVX010000032.1:75000-135000 GCA_031761405.1 Serripes groenlandicus | reverse complement strand
GAAAATGTACAAAATTTGGCTAACTGGGTATGGCTACCCAGTAAAAGAACGAAGCATAAACGATCAATAATTAAATGTTTATTGTACTGGAAAGTGACATTCTTACTCTTAATTTTATTTCAGAATTATGGATTTAATATTTCCAGACAACTTTTGAACAGTTTTAACTATGCTATCTATAATCTGGAGTTCAGCACCTTTAACCCTTTCTCTCTTATATACAATTTCTGACGCCTCTGCAGCAGACGGCTTTTTGAAAACATGGTGACAAATAAAGAAATTGCTCAAAACAATCAATTTCTCCGTTTGCCAAAATGTTTCTACTTTTAGTCATAGGTTATCCATTCAATTATAGAGATTTTTCATTTTTTGACAAAATATGTTCAAAGTCGTCTGCTGCAGAATTGTCGTATCAAGCAAAGGTTAATTGTAAGTATTGACAGGTATTCATGCGTCTCTTTCCGATTTGTTTTTATAAAAGTGAAATTTCACATGGTTGGCCCCCATTGTTTATTTTCCTGTTTAGATCATGCAATCAAAAGCGAGTTTTATCTATACGTATTCATCTGCCAGGATTCACTTCCCTATGATATTGCAACACTTACATGGAAAACTCCGCATCGTATATGCTGATTACATGTCTTGTTTGTCACGGGAGTCAATACACCCTATTCGCAGCAAATTTGTTGAAAAGCTTTAATTCAATTCATGAATAGAGTTGGAACAAATTATGGTAAAAGAATAAGTTGTTCCTGATGCCACAGAGTTTTCAAATGTCGTTCACTGAAGATGCATCCTTACAGTTACTTACCCTCAAATAAGCCGTCACGCGAGAAAACCAACATTATGGCCTCTGCGTAATGCATCTGTCTGCAGTCCGCGCAGACAGACCCGGGCCGACACATCAGTCTCAGGGGGATAGAGATATAGAGTAATGATTCTTGAAACAGAAAATCCACAGTAGGCGAAAAGTGTCTATCCGGGTAAGCCAGCGCGACATGCTTCGGTTGATCCGGTCGATACTTAGCGCAGAGTCAAGAATGTTAGTTTTCTCGACGGATGGCTCAAATGTCTATTTTATTGTAATCTAATCAGACGGTCAGACTAACGTGTTTCTTGTTGTTTTACTTGAAATAAGATGGCCGTGCCGGGAAAAATATGAAAATGTTAAATGTTGAAAATTCTATTTTAAACACAACAGTCATGCAATTTATCACCCTAGGCGTGTACTGTCTGCCATTAAACAGCATGATAACAATTTGTTCCTGCTGTCTTACAAATCTCACGGTAATATTATTGCTTATATTCGCAAATTACGGAAAACACATCCTTAGTCGCCGCCATGACATTTAAACCGTTGTTTGACTGATGCCCGTCCAGGCAGACGCAGTGCGGCTTCCATTACTATACCACGTTTGATGATCGAACTCTCCGATAGAGAAGCGGTAGTCTCCGATTATATAGCTCGAGTGTTTGGTGTATCTGCGGTTTTATTGGACATACAAACGGAACATGTGCTCAGGAGTATTTAAGTGTGTAAAGAAGTCACTTAAAGACGACCTTCAATGCGTTCAAGTCAGATCAAATACAGCGAAGTGGGTTCACACAATACTCCTCTCGTGAGCAGGAAGCAGCATGTAGAGTGAAAAGACAAGTTGTATGAACGTGTCAATGGCATAATTATTAACGACGGTTTACCTCATTTTAAGCCTCATACAATACAGTACAATACAATACAAAATATTTTAATTGCAATCATTTACATACAGTACACATAGCAACATACAAAAGTATAAAGAATTTTAATTGTTGTGAAATTGTAGTTTTCAATATGTAGTGTAGAGAAGATTTGTTAGCAAATGATCTAACACTCCCTATGAATATAATAGTGTAACAGTGTGTATGCAAAAGTATAAAGAATATTATTTTTGAGAAATTGTAGTTTTCAATATGTCGGAGAGTGTAGAGAAGATTTATTAGCAAATGATCTAAAACTCCCTATAAATATAAGAGTGTAACAGTGTGTATACAATGAGCTAAATAGGCTAAATATAAATTTTGAACACATCTGTAGCAGGCTACGTAGAAACCATACATACAAAGCTAAGGAAAATCACTTCCAATAAGAATATAATTGAATAGAGTTTAAAACAATGTGACAGAAGGGTAAATTGCTCAGTATGAACAATTTCTCCATTAGCCACAATGTTTTCAAAAGTCGTCAGAAAGGCGTCTACACGTGGGAAAGGGTAATACGTGAGATATAGAAGACTTCTTAATTGTGCTCAATTCGGATTGTAATAGTCATAAAAACTATGACTACGAAGGTCAGTTTTCCTCTGGCCGGGGATTACGTAAAAAACATCGTCTATGTGGTGTAGTGGTAAAGCGTCCACCTCGGGTGCAGGAGGTTGCGGTTCGATCCCCGGCCGGGTCATACCAAAGACTTTAAAATTGTAAATTTGCGCTCAGGATTGTTGGGTTAGCATTACGACTAACTTGCTGGTGCTGGGCTAAATGGACCAATAGTACTGGTAAGTTACCTGGAAAACACCGTGATATAACTGTAACAAAATGTTTAAAAGAGCATAGATCACCAAAACAAACTTACGTCAGAAAGTTACTATAGACACTTTCCTCAATAATTTGCAGACAATTAGAACATTAAGGATAAAGTCGTCAATGTATTGGATATCGGTAACACTTCCCACATACAACACATCTGTAGCAGACAAATTTAAAAACACATTGTGAAAAACTCCATTAATGACAGTTTAAATATTAAATGAATTGAAAACATTGTGGCAAATGGTGAAATTGCTCATCATGAGCAATTCCACATTGAGCGTCTGAAAGCATCTATATGTGGGAAAGGTTTAACTATTGGTAGTGAACTGCGTTCCGCGTGCGTGATGCGGCTTACTGGGTAATTTCCGAAATTCCACACAAGAACTACGTGCATTCGAATCTTACTCAAACCAGACCGAAATTTCGTCGCTGATTATAAAATAACGTCACTAAAATGATGCGGTATCATTCATGATGTTTATTTTTAGAAATTACCAAGTATATCCGGATTGTTATAATAATTGAACGTTAATTTCAACGTGATTACTGCCTGCAGACATTTAAAAACAACGTTCGAATTTATTTGGAGATTATATGGCAGAATTGTTCTATAAACTCTTCAAATGATTCCTCTGAAAATCTCATAACGGCTTCATTCTTCAAGTAAGCGTTCATTTCCGGTAATAAGTTGTGGGAATCTATATCCTCAATCAGAACCGGAACTATCACTTTCCGGTTCGTGTTCATACCATCGTAGGCCGCCATATTGAATTCGAATATAATCCAGAACTCTTTGCAATAGTCACGTGACAGGACGACAACTATTTTGTTAGATTGTTGAACGGCCGATGATATTAGAGAATTAAGTGATTTTCACCGAGTGGATCCGGATTGTTATAATAATTCTACGTTAACTTCAACGTGATAACTGCCTGCAGACATTTAAAAACAACGTTCGATATTAGTTGGAGATCATATGGCAGAGTTTTTCTATAAACTCTTCAAATGTTTCCTCCGAAAATCTAATAACGGCTTCATTCTTCAAGTAAGCGTTCATATCCGGTAATAAGTTGTTAGAATCTATATCCCCAATCAGAACGGGAACTATCACTCTCCGGTTCGTGTACATACCATCGTAGGCCGCCATCCTGAATTCGAATATATTCCAGAAATCTTTGCAATAGTCACGTGACAGGAAGACAACTGTTTTGTTAGATTGTTGGACGGCCGATGATATAAGAGAATAATGAAGTGATCCTCCTGCGCAAAGATCTACTCTGAACTTGACTCCGAGTCCCCGTTCCTCAAGAGCTTTTATGACATTTATTGATATTATGTCGTATAGCAGGGAACCATTTTCCAGCACATGTTGTTGGTCGAAGGATAGATAAACATCATTTGTTTCTCCACATTGATCGTCTAGTTGAACATAGGGGTTTGTGCGCGTCAAACTTGCATAATAAAGGTACTGTAACTTCCATCTTTGACGATACAGGGCAACGACAAGGCTTAACACAATTATCAGGCCAATGAACACAGATACACATACTGGAACTAACCACGTGACACAACTCAGTGCAATCTGTGCTTGAATTAATTTAAGATTGGGTAACCGAAGGCTCGTTCCGTTTTGTACCTTACATGTAATGTTTCTAAACTGCGGTATGTTGATTTTCGTCTTTCCAATCCACTTCGCAAACGGTACGTGATTACAATCGCATCTAAGGTTATTGTGATTTATCAACAATATTAACCGAGATGGTGCTCTTTCCAAAATACTCGTCATTTCACTTGGCAAGAATAATATATTGTTGTGTGATAGGTCTAGAAGACGAATACTTTTCATAAAACCTTTTACAGAGAAATGGATCACCTGGAGGGCGTTATCCCTAAGTTTCAGTTCTTGTAGACTTTGAAGATTGGAGAATATGAGTTTGGGCAAAATCTTTATATTTGTCCGTGTCAGATCAAGTTTAATTAGATGTATTAAATTACGAAAGATCCCCTCTGACGCAATGTCATAAAACATATCACCAAACTGGTTTTCGCTGAGATTAAGGACTTCTAACCGAGGCATGTCGTCAAAGGCATCATGATTGATATACTTAAGTTTGTTAACGGATACGTTTACATACTTCAGACGATGTAAACCAGAGATTGTGCCGCATATGTACATAGGGGTTTGTGAACACCTAGACCCGTCGAACACCTCCAAAGAATTGTTGGAGTTAAATGTTATATTCGGAATAGGGTACTCTAGATCCCAAACAGACGACAAGTTTAAAAACTTAAGCTGCTGAGGTAAACTTAATGCAGGTATCTTTCTGGTACATCCCCTAGGGTAATAACGGTTATTGACGTCAACAATTTGTGACGTTTGAAGTTGATGCAAAACAAGTTTCATTAGAGTTATGGGTTCACGCTCATACATCAAACGTCCAGTCAAACTTAAGTTTTCAAATTCACTCATAGAAGTATTCGTTTCATTTATATTTGCTTTTCCATACTTAGACGTTTCTTTCAAGCTTATGTTTCCAATTCCATGATTAGACGTTTCTTTTAAGCTTATGTTACTGATTCCATGCTTAGACGTTTCTTTCAAGCTCATGTTACCAATTCCACGCTTTGAAGTGTACTCTGTACTCGAGTTGTTTTCATTTCCATATTCGTAGTCTTTTGTCATGGTTTTGTTAAACTGCTCACAACGGTTTTGTGAGCTAAGATCCAAATATTGCAAATTAACCAAAAAGGCCAGAAACTTTGCAAAGTTCGCATTGTTTATTCTGTTTTCTTGCAGTTCGAGACGTTCAAGGGTACTTGGTAGTGCGTCCGTAATCACGCGTGGTTCAATAACCTGAAGGTAACAATGGTTCAACTTTAGTGAAAGCAACCTTGTTTTGTGCAGAGGTGCGAGCTCGGCAGCGATGACTGTGTGATTATCCCCCTGAAGATTGACACAAGTATCCGAAAGGTCGAGTGTCTGTATCGAGGTGAAATGCAAACCTGTTGTCAAATTTCTCCAGCCGTCATGACATAATGGATCGTTAGCAGAAACATTTAAATGTCGAAGTCCTTTAAGCGAAGAGAATGATCCTGGCTGGACGTGTTTAATCCAGCAATGGCCGATGTCAATGGTATTAATAGCCGTTTCAGCCAATCCAGTAAATGTTTGGTTAGTGATTAGATTGAGATGACATAGGCCGTCAACACCACCAAAACTTATGTATGTTAGATTTGTTAAATGTTTGAAGGATGGCGGGAAAGTAATTCCTTGATACCCATCAAGGTATAATGTTTCAATCGATATTGCGTATGTTATGGCATTCAAGAGAGGCCAACATCTCGTCTTACTGATGCAATTATGTATCAGACGAAGCTGTGAAAGACGTATCAAAGGTTTGAATGTATCTTCTGTAAGGGAACCTGGCGTGCCTAAGTAGTTTGATGTGAGATATAAAACTTTAAGTTTTAACAACCCTCTAAAGGCATTTCGTTCGAGCTTTCGTATTTTGTTGTTTGATAAATCTAAGTCAGTAAGCTCGGAGAGATTACTGAACTGATCAGTCCTTATACTAGCTATCAGGTTATTATTCAACTTCAACGTTTTAGCAATATATGGAATATTGGGGACATTTCTCATCTTCACGTGGGAACAGTCTATCGCTAGCAAACGAGACTTTAATAATGGTTGGCAAACGCATTTTCTCGGACAGTCTGTCTTCCTGAAAATATAAGAGAAAATGCATGTGTCCATTTCTTGCTTTCAACGTACTAGCATTCTGCTGCTTTGAAAGCATTAAAAAGTTAACACAATGTCTGGATTCCCTAAAAATGCATGTCTTTAATGCATACCAAAACAAAATATTAAGGATTGTCAATTTATATCAACCCGCCATGCTCCACACTATATGTTCTGTCCTTGACATTATTTAGTACGACAAATCGACAACACATGTTTACACGTTAAAACGATTGTGCACTACAGAAAATGCCCATTAACAGCTAACACTAATAATTCATCTCCAAAAGGGGAATAGTACAGATACTACAAAACACTTTTAAATACAGAGCGAGTCTAGTCTATAAATGTATCCCATTTAAAGAAAAGGAGAGTAACGAATTGCATGTGCTCTGATCACAAATTAATGATAGAAAGGAGGGCATTGGAATATTAATTGTGAATTTAGATACTGTTATAATGGTCGTAAATATGCAATATATGCCGCGGAAGATGAATTCCGATCTTTTTTGATTTGTAAACTTTAAAGCGACTTAAAACCCGAACAAATTGCCTTCAAACATCCTTTAGCAATATGTCTGACATCATTTTAAGCAGTATATTGGCTGATACAAATTGTTCAATAAGGACATTCTACAGAGGGAACAATTCATTCATTAAAATTATGTTAAATGAACTATATATTTAATCCATTTTATGACAACATTATCCCGGAAAATGATACCATGATAATCACGACGAATTAGAGAATGGTAAATATTTAACATGTATATGTATACATGCATATCTATTGTAAATGTTATGATAATCTTTAACATGATGATCAAAATAATTGTTTGTATTCTGGGCTGGAGACCTTATAAGATTATAAATTATTTCGTTCCATTTAACACAAAATCAAGTTCTGCGTGACTGCATATAGTTAAATAAGACCAAGATGCTTTGCTGTACAAATATTGGATCTGACTACACCGCATAACAGGTCGTCTCAAATTGACCCCATTTACTTAAATACTCATGAGCACGTGCTCGTTTATTTGTCCATTGAAATCGCACGATACAACCAATGCTGGGTTCTATACAATTGGAACACTCAACAATTACACCCTTCTCGGTGTCGTTTATGTATATAGTTTATCTTACCGGTTTTATACCGGACGATTGCTAAGCGTCAGTTTGATTTTCGGACGCAAAGGTCAATCTGAGTCTACTTGTATTGTGCAGCCATCAGATCTATATATGAGCCAGCGAAGTTAATGTCTGGTTTTAATGACAGTTTGTGACCGAGCGAAACCACTGTGGATAAAAGAGAAGAGAGGTAAAACATCATACGAGCCGAATTACAACAAAACCAACGTTGTGGACTCTGTGTGAAGTATTGACCCGGATCAGCCTAACCATGTCGTGCCGTCCAATCCGGGCAGACACTTATCGCCGCCTGTGGATTTTCTGTTTCATGTATTATTAATCTATACCCTAAGACCGAATGTATCGGCCCGGATTAGCCTGCGCAGGCGGATCTGGGTCGATACATTACGCAAAGGACATAATGTTGGTTTTCTCGTGGAACTAACGTAAACTCGTCTGATTTTGTAGACATGATAATACCTTTACATTAACGGAGTATTAAATCAATTTAATTTGTTTTCTTACCTGCCTTGGACGCCTCTGGAAGACACTTGATTATTCGTGTGATAAAAAGTTACTTCGGTAATATCCGTATTAATTCCAGAGATCAACACATGTTTTGTCACAAAACAAAAACAGTAAAAGATCAAATACAATCGTCCATACATGATCCGTTTTTTCTTCTATCGAAATAAGGTGACGAATGCAACTAGAAATCACGTGACAAACATATCTATTTACTGTTATCGAATGCACCAATAATAACGTTTGTTTAATCTTTTCCTCATGTACCTTTCCATTCACGGACTTTTTTTTGCCATTAATTGACTAACTTCCCTCGTGCAATTCACTTTGAAACAACGCCACCTAGCGTTCATTGCTTTCAAACAGAGGGGAAATTAATTACCTCCTTATTCGATTTTCTCAAACGTAGAAGATTACATTTCTTAATTTTGAACTTTATTTGTCCTGATCTTTGCACATCTCACCCACATACAACAAATATACACCAGTCGTCCTTTAAAGCATACACACAAAATTATAAAAAATATGAGCCGTTTCCACAAGAAAACCAAAATTATAGACTCTGCGTAAAGTATCGATCCAGAAAAGCATAAGCATGCGGCGCATTCTAATTCGGGCACACAGTTTTCGCCTCCTGAGGATTTTCTGTTTCAGGAATTATTACTCTATACTGCTATCCCCCTGAGACGGAATGTGGCGTCCCTTATTAGCTTGCGAGGACTGATCTGGGTCGATACACTACGCGGAGTCCCATAATGTTCCTTTTTCTCGTGGAACGGCTGATATAAATGATAGTAAAAACCGGTTGTATATAGTTGAATACAATGTGACAAATGGAGAAATTGTTCATCACGAAAACGTCATCTGTTGTAGAATCGTAAACATGAGTCCGTCGGTTGGAAAGAGGTAAAACTCGTTTTACTCCACTTTCAACAAAAGTTCATTTATATAACGGCGTTTCCTTTGGTGTAACCAGTACTACTGGTCAATTTTGCGAGTCACTCGTAATGCTAACTGGCCAGGGAGGCATCACTACCATTTCCAACAATTTCTCCTCTTGTCACAATGTTTTTAAAAGTTTTCTGCGCTGCAGAGGAATCAAAATGCATCTGTTTATGAGACTACTAATACATTAATTTATAGAGAATTTCCATATTTTTGTTTAGATGTTACGGCAAAAACTAATTGCATGTGGAAAAAAGGATAAGTTGTATCAAAGATGTTTAACAACAATGGTTCTTCAATAGCTCGTGCTTGATAGTGATGACGATAAATTAAGCTTTCCTGTTTAGAAAGTTTCACTTTAAGTTTTATATTTTAACCCTTGCCAAAGTACAACCAATCTGCAGCAGACGATTTTGAAAATATATTTTGATAAATATGGATGAAAGTATATATTAATAATAAGTAAAAGTTGAAACATTGTGGCAAAACGAGATATTTCTCATCTTGAGCAATTTCACTGTTTAGAACAGTGTTTCTTATAGTCATCTGTAACATATGCGCCAAAGTGCTTCTGCAGGCTGGAAACGGATACGATTTAAATACAGACAGTAACATTGGGTTTGATAGTGTCATCGCTTCGGACGAACCGAGCCCAGGTAGCACAGTCGATAGCGACAGTGGCTGCCAATCTAAGTGTTCTAAGTGGCCATTATTATTTCCAAAGCTTTACAAAAGTCAATGGGACAATCGCTATTCGTGTTCCACCAATGAATCCTACTAACATGTATACCGGTTTAATATAATCCACCGTTTATTCATTTTCTTAGTTGTGTTTTAGGCATTTTTCGAAATTATTTCAGTTTCATCACGCAAAAATTAACTTTTCAATTATCCCTAGGTTAACCAACAAGAACTAGGCTAAACAATGTGCCTTGCCACAGTGGACTTGACCCCGACCGCCGCGATCGGGAATCGAACGTCAGACGGCTGATTCTAAACCCAATACCATTTCCACTGCATCGTTAGAGGATATATGTAATAGCTTTTAGACTTAAAAAATTGACAACATCTAAATAAAGCATTGATTATGGTAAAAAAGAAAAAACGTATGTATAGGTATGCTTTTGGTAAATTTCTCCTTTTCAAACACTGTTTCAAGGAAAGAAAAGTTGTTTTTCCTTTTTATTTTGTTTCCGGACGCACATCTTTTGAAATACATGTACTTGACATCAGTTGTAAATTTCTTCCTTATTCTTTTCACTGATAGACTATAAACTTTAGGACTTGTTTGTTTGTATGCTGTTTTACGCCGCTTTCAACATTTCTTTAATTATATTACGGCGTTTCCTGGAAAATTTACCAGTACTACTGGTTCATTTATTCTGACACCAGAGAGTCAGTCGTAATGTTACATGTAACCCCGCAAACCTGAGCGTCGCGGAGAGTGAAAGCCATTACTACAATTTTTAAAGTAATTGTATGACCCGGCCAGGATCGAGCCCGCGATCTCTCGCACCCGAGGCGAACGCTTTACCACTACACCACCTAGGCGGTCATATACATGAGGATAATCTGATTATTTGGTTTGCTAAATGTTGTAAATCTTACTTGCAGACGCATTTTCACGCATCTACAGAAGTCCATTCATTTAACACTTTGGCAAGAAGGAAGAATTCTTAGTAATGCGCAGTTACTCCCTTGGCTACAACATGCACAATGTTTTTCAACTCTTTTCAATTATTATATTTTCATTTCTAGAGATATTTTATATTTCAGCCTTGATATTTTCAAATTCGTATGCTGCTGAGTTGTTGTATGGAGAAAAGGATGGGTTAAAACTGATTTCCTTTGTATGCACATGCAAAGCGTGGAGTTCTCCTTGTTATTGTTGCAATGTTGTAAGGAAGTGTTGCCTGGCGGATTTATGCATCAGGCACTTTGCGGCAGCGGCCGTGGGGTCTAAAATATCCACACAGACAGAAAACCTGCAGCTGCCGTACGGCCTTTGATGTGATGACGCACGCTCGCCTTCTCGATTTCGAGGGTCTACGGCCGCCGTATCCTAGCCGCAGAGCAAATGTGCTTGAGGCATTATGAGTATAAATAAATTTCACTTTTGCTTGCATGATCACAACATGAAAGTAAACAATGAGAGCCAACCATGTGAAGTGTCCCTTTTATAGTCGAAGCACTGAAAGTGCTCACAGCAGGGGGCTAACTGCAGATAACATTTGGACATGGATTTACCGATCACAAAAGTCTAACTTGAACACTTTACAATAGCACTTTGTTATGTCCATATTTCGAATGATAAAGGAGTTGAACGCAAAAGACTGTACAAACAGTATGGCGGTCTTACGATATAGTAACATTTGATATACATATGCGCATCTGCTATCTTAATAGTTTCTGCTAAGCACACTCCTGGTTTACAATGGCTTTTAGCCGGATTTTTTTATGCAATTAACACATATACACGTCATATTGAAATCACAAATACCTTACAATGATAATTATATTGAGAGTCCATTTCTACTATCAAAACAGAAATAAAATCCTGTGTTAATTACATTTAATTTAGCGTGATATAACTGAAATATTGTTTAAAGCGACGTAAAACATCATACACACGAAAGTAGTCAATTTCTTTAAGTGTTTCACAACGCATAGGTGAAAAGTTCTAAATGCATTGCTTTTAAACTCACTTTAAATTCCAACATGTTGAAGGACTTTATTGCAGCGGTGTCGAATGACAATTTCACAACTGATATCAGCAATTATAAGAAAAAAAAGGATCATAACATATTTTAATATAAAATAAAAGTTTGCCCTGACCGGGAATCAAACCCTGGTCTTCCGCTTGACATGCGAATAATATAACCGTTACACTATCCGGCCATTTCTGTTTTAACGGCTTATTTTATGTCATAATTAAAAACCGATAAACGAGCTAGCGAATAATATATTATGGAAGCGTTTAATCTTTAAAAAAAGCAGCTGTCATTTTAATAATTTAATTCTCTGTTGGAGAATGTTTTATCACTGGGACATGACTATCTTATTCCATCTTCTTGGGTTATTCTGGTTAATTTATGTTGATAATCTGATGTATTTACGCAGGAATCTAAAAAGAAATACTCAAGTACTTAGATTCCTGATTAAAGTTACCCCTGAAAATACATTATATTCGAAAGGATTTTAGGAAATTCCGATGCCTAGGCTAACTTACACATTTACAATTCATGTTATATATTGTAAACTATTTATTTAATTATCATTTCAATAATTTGAATTTTGGGGTATATATATTATTATTGGGACTCGACTATCTGAATTTGATTTTTAGTCGGAATTGACTAGCTGCCTTGACCCCACTCGGTTTACAATAATAGGAATCACCCATGAACTTTACAGGCGATCAAGTATGTTGAAAGCGTAGAAATACTTTTTTTCTATCATGTAATTTATATATTATAACATAACATTTCTTTCAAATTCTTTCATTTGGATAACTGATGTCGAATAAAACCCATTTTCGGCTTCATATCCCAACAAGTGATCGCATCTCGATTTTAGACACGAACTATTTGGCAGTTCGAAATGACCGACATGGGTTTTAGCTGGCAACAGTCAATTCATGTTTAAAGATTATTCCACAGATCATCCACTTATATTGACATAAATGACATGATATTATTATATACGCTCTGGAATTACCTAGACACCTCTCTGAACCCGAGATGTTGTTCAGAAACGGAGAGCTCATATAGAAAGACAGATGTAAAGTAATTCAATGTCGATATTGTAAAACACTAGTCTAGATTCCATTCGCAAAATGATGATTCTTTATACAATATGAATAAGAGAGAGAGAGAGAACAAGAGAGAGAGAGAGAGAGAGTGGGAAAGAGAGATGACAAGAAGGTGCAAATTAGTATGTTGCATAACTATTCTATCAATCTAGTGGGGAAAAATGCGAAACATCTCTAGAAAGCTATAATGAGCAATATACAATGAAAAGCTAGGCATATGATGTATTTATTGAACAAGCTTAACATATACACCCCAAACAGCTCACCAAAGAGTGGGTGAGTGAGTGAGTGAGTGAGTGAGTGTGTGAGTGAGTGAGGGAGTGAATGAGAGAGTGAGTGAGTGAGTGTGTGAGTGAGTGAGTGAGTGAGTGAATGATTGTTTTAATACACTAAACCGATGCTATGTTTTGGAGATGGTGATGGTGAGATCAGTTCTGTGTTTGAATCCGCACCTGTCACTACTTATAATATATAGCCGAGAAGAGCCTAACGGGGGAGAAGCGACTGCAATTGATGTCGTTGCAACTGCAACTAACGCAGCAACAGAGCGAAAATGCAATTTTAATGTTCCGTGATGGTTCCGGGACAGTCCATAGCTGATCTGGGATGAATCGGGAATGTCCAGAATGGTATGGTGTCATCTGTGTTGGGTCCAGGATGGTCAGGGTCTTTCCGGGATGGTCCAGGTCATTCTGGGACAGTCCGTGGTGATGCCGTGATGGTACCGGGCTAACACGTGTTGGCTCCGTGTTTGCTCCTTGTTCATCCACTGTCGTCTCGTGTTGGGTCCGGGCTGGTCCCAGGTGACGATGTTTTGCCACCGTTGAGGGACCGTCGACTCAATTTCACCAAGGATCACCCCGGATCAAGATATCTCTTGAAACGAGGTGTTCCGTGTCTATCCGGTGTGCTTCGTTTTGGTTCCGGCTTCGGTGGGACTGGGGTTTAACGCAACAACAGAGCGCAAACCCAATTGTAATGGTCCATGTTGGGTCCGGGACAGTCCGTAGCTGGTCCGGGATGATCCGGGTTATTCTGGAACGGTCTTTGGTGCTGCCGTGGCTCCTAGTTCATCCGTTGAGGTGCCGTGCTTGGTCCGGACTGGTCCTAGGTGACGATGTTTTTCGACCATCGAACGACCGTCGAGTCAATATCTCTTGATCCGGGGTGTTCCGTGTCTATCCGGGTGCTCCGTTTTGAGTCCGGCTTCGTTGAGACTGGGACATCTTGTAAATAAGTGTTCGGAAGATTCTGTTAAGTTACCGATATCACAACAACTTCACTGACCTATCTGTCACGTGAATGACAATTAAACATACATGATAATACTGGGTGACTAAAGATTAAATTATCTTCCGGTATATTCCTTTTTAAACAATATACAAGTTTTTAAGCAGCAATATCCACGCACTTGAGTTTTAAGAGTGGTACTCTTATGCCCAAGACCATCAACATTTACAATTTGTTCTTAAGAATTATTTCATATTATAAAACTATTACAGTTTATTCTTCTATTCATATGCTAATCTTGTCTTCTCTCTTAATAACCAATTCTTGGACTTTACATGTGTATTATCCATCAAAGGTCTGTGAGTTCGACTTTAGTCTCGGTCATTCATTCTTAACAAACGCTACTGTTACCCTCATAATTCGACTTCAACTAATGTGGGAAAGGGTTTAAGACTAAGTGCTTTAAGTAGTTACGAGAAATACCACGATGTTTACCAAGAAACCACAATGTAATATCTTCAACCTGTTTCTGTACACTTTTTCTGTATTTTTTTTATATTTCCCTAATTCTGTTTAAAAACATCATGCTGTAGATTTGGTGAATGTAGGAATAACATCTCTTGTTGTATTCACACTTATCTAGCACTCACATCGGAGTCTTCATTGAAAGTAACAATGTTAGGACCCTAACATCGCTTGTAGAGGTTTATTTATAGGGTCTGCTGCTACAAATTTGTTGTATGTGGGAAATGATTATCTTGATATTTAGACTATTGTAATTGGTCTATAAGTATTAACTTTCTCTAACGACACGACACTACAGTCTCACGGGAGTCTTGTTTGTCTGTAAAAAGGTTATTAGCCATACAGTTATCATTTAACAAACTGATAATAGAACTATAGCCTCGTTAGTCTTCATGTCAACTTACCTTTATACGACAGTATGGTTACTAGTGTAGAAAGTGTGCCTTACCAAAGAGCACTCCGCCATGACCGACGCGACTTGGGATCGAACCCGGGACGGCCAGTCCTAAATCCCCGACGCTAAACCACTCGGCCAAGACCGATTCCTGCAGTCAAACTAAACAGCAGTGAACCGGATCAGTTGTGTAGCGCTTATATCGTTCAAGCCCAGTCATAAACAATAATCAACGTGTATTAGTTTTGTGTTTTCGAGTTTACGTTTCAACAATATTTGGGTTATATACTTAACCACGAACCATTGATAGCATATCATTTCCAGATTATTTATTGCGCTTTGCCAATGGCACGGTACAAAGATAGTTGCGAGCAGGACTGAAATCCACGATTACCACTAGGCCACGGTATAAACCCCTTAGTGGTACATATGTTACCCTTTCCCTCATAATCAAATCTGCAGCAGACGACTTTCAAAACATGTTTGGGCACTGCAGTGAATTCCTATAAAAGAAAGTGTAATTATTGAACAGAGTTTTCAAAGGTCGTCTGCTTTATGTGCGTCAGAATGCTTTATGCAAGTGGGAAAACGTGGTGAAGAGGATATATCCGGTGTTGGGATAAGGCTATATGATTAAACGTCGACATTTCTGCATAGCAGAAACCTCTTCAGGACGACAGGTTAATGTATCCCACATCTAACAACAGTTTAAAGCCAACATCACGAAATAATAAACAAAATCTTAGTCAAACTAGAAAACATTCGTGGGATAAGAAGGAATTGCTTGTGAGAAGCATATTCACGTTTCCTACAATTATTTCCAAAGTTGTCCTCATTCAGATGTGCCAACACGTGTTTATATCAAGAGGAGATTTAACCCTTTCCCTCTTATAGACGCATTTGGACGTATCTTCAGCATACGATGTTTGAAAACCTTGAGACAAACGGAAAAAAAATCGCATAATTAGCAATTTCTTCTTTTGCCACAATGTTTACAAATTTATTGAATAATTTATTAAACCAAGATATTTTCAAAGTCGACTGATGCAGATTATTTCTAAATTGGAAATGGTCAAACTTCTAAAGATTGATTGATTTGCTTACGGCGGCCAGTTCACCTAATAATTTGTTTCCTAGCTTACGGTACCAATACTCCACATAGCATAATTTCAAAGCAACTGGCTCTTTTTCCACAAAGCCTATATAAGCCCATTGGTAAGGACGCATGACAATCGACACAGTTACTTTTGTCAAGAATTGAAAAGAATATTGGCCGAGCTAAGATTCGAATTCACAACCCCTGGATAGACAGCCTGCGTCGTTACTGACTGAGCTGTATGGCGAGGTTATTCAACTCAAACAAGAACACGTGTGGAAATGATAAGAATCCTTTATTGCGAAAATATAATCAAACTTTCATATTGTAATTGGTATACAATTTAGGCGCAGTAATTAATTTGTGTTGTTTTGTTCGCAAGCAAACCACGGGCATTACTAAACACGTGGTTATATGTATAACTTCGAAATTAAAAGTTGCTAAAATGATACAGCGGAAACAATTTCGAGTGTTTTAGCGTTGGGGATTTGGCACTTGTCGTCCCAGGTTCGGTCCCAAGTCGCGGCGCTCATGGCGTTGTGCCCTTTGGCAAGGCACACATTATATCCTAGTACTTAAACCGTCCAGAGTACCAAGACTAAATGAACTGTTGCCTTGATATAACTGAAGTAATGTTTTAAACGTTGTAAAGCCACACTAAAATAAGTTTGACTGCGTGTAACGAGATAAGGCCTACTTGACTTTCCGTAACGGGCTCGTATAAAGGTAAGGTGATGTAAAGACTAACGAGGCTATAGTTCTATTATCAGTTTGTAAAATGATAACTGTGTTCCTTATTATTTTTTTACAGACGATAAAGGCTCTCGTGATACTGTGCGGATAAACAGGCTCATCGGAATCTTAATTGTACGCACAAATGGTTAGGACCCTAAAATCGCTTGTAGAAGTTTATTTATAGGGTCTCCTGCTGCAGATTTGTTGTATGTTAGAAATGATAAACTCGACATTAAGACCTGTTTGTGACATATCTATAAGTATTAACTTTCTCTAACAACATAAGTGAGTGCTAGAAAGTGTGAATACAAAAAGAGATGCGATTCCTACATGCACAAATCTGCAGCATGACATTTTCAAATAGAGTTAGGGAAATATAAAAACAAATGAATTAAATATGTACTGAAACGGGTTGAACACATTGTGCCTAAGGGAGTATTTGTTTCACGGAGGAAAGGGTTATGTTACAAAGTGCTTTCTTGGTAAACATCGGAGTATTCCACATAACTACTTAAAGCACTTAGTCTTAAACCCTTTCAGTCCCGTATCAAAGTTTCAATGACAATTTGTGTTTACTGGCCTTTTTATTTATTTATTTAGATCTTTTATTATTATGTTTTAGAATATTTTCAACATTTCAGACAGAATATTTATATTGAAAACAGCAATGCATAGGAGAGAGAGATAGACAGACAGACAGACACGAGATTGACAGAGAGAAGCAGAGACGGGCAGACAGACAAACAGGCATACTGAGAGAGAAATAGAGAGAGAGAGAGGGAGGGAGTGAGAGATAAAAAGAGGGTACAAAATAGTATGTTGTCTAACTATTCTATCAATCTCAAGGGGGAAAAGGCGAAACATCTCTAGAAAGCTATAATGAGCAATATACGATGTAAAGCTCTGCATATGATGTATTTATTGAACAAGCTTAAAGTATACACACCTAAAAGCTCACCAAAGAGTGGATGAGTGAGTGAGTGAGTGATGACATTAAAATACTATTAATTGGATTGGTCCAACTTATATCCCATTACCACTGTTTGCATAAGTTGTTGTCTATTCCAAACAAAATAACCCATTGTGTAATTTTAAACAATTTGCTGCTAAGCCCCAGTCCCACCGAACTCCCGGACTCTCCCATGGATATCTGTGTTTGCCCGGGCTTATCCGAGACAGTCCGGGATGGTCCTGGACAGTCCAGGATGGTCCGTCATGGTCCGTTATGGTCCGGGACACCACTCCGGCAATGTTAAACTGTTTAAAATTGCCGTGGTCATCCGGGAACATCCGGAAGGAATGTTCAATCCGGAATAGTCCGGGACGGTCCGTGTAGCGACCGTGTTTGCTCCGGGTAGGTTCGTAGTTGCACCGTGTTTATCCTGGGAAATCCGATATACCTTGTTGGACACGGATCACCCCGGAGCATCCAGGACCATACACGGTTCATGCCGGACCTAGCACGGATGAACACGGTAGCGACATGGTAGCCATTCGATTGAGCACGGACTGTCCTGGAATGAACGTGGTAGGACAACGGATTAACAAGGTGACGTTTCGGATTGTCCCGGACTACCAGGATGAAGACGGATCGCCACGGACCTGAGTTCGAAACCATAAAGTGACGCATTTTCAGATTTATTTCAGTTCTGTGTTTGACTCCACACCTGTCACTACTTATCCTATATAGCCGACAAGAGCCTCACGGGGAAGAAGCGACTGCAATTGATGTCGTTGCAACTGCAATTAACGCAACAACAGAGCGAAAACGCAATTTCAATGTTCCCTGTTGGTTCCGGGACAGTCCGTAGTGGTACTGGGGTAATACGTGTTGGCTCCGAGTTTGCTCCTTGTTCATCCACTGTCGTCTCGTGTTGGGTCCGAGCTGGTCCCAGGTGATGATGTTTTGCCACCGTCGAGGGACGGTCGACTCAATTTCACAAAGGATCACCCCGGATTAAGATATCTCTTGATCCGGGGTGTTCCGTGTCTATCCGGGGTGCTTTTTCCGGCTTCGGTGGGACTGAGGCTTAACGCAACAACAGAGCACAAACCCAATTTTAATGGTCCATGTTTTGTCCGGGACAGTCCGTAGCTGATCCGGGATGGTCCGGGATGGTCCGGGTCATTCCGGGACGGTCCGTGGTGCTGCCGTGGTGGTACCGGGGTTATACGTTTTGGCTCTGTGTTTGCTCCTAGTTCATTCGCCGAGGTGCCGTGCTGGGTCCGAGTTGTTCCCAGATGACGATGTTTTTCGACCGTTGAAGGACCGTCGACTCAACATCTCTTTATCCGGGGTGTTCCGTGTTTATCCGGGGTGCTCCGTGTTGGGTTCGGCTTCGTTGGGACTGGGACATCTTGTAAATAAGTGTTCGGAAGATTCTGTTAAATTACAGATATTGCAACCAGCTCACTGACCTATCTGTCACATGACCGACAAATAAATATACATGATGATACTGGGTGACTAAAGATTCAATTATCTTCCGGTGTTTTAGAAACAATAGATAAGTGCTTTAGCAACAATATCTATGCACTTGAGTTTTAAGAGTGGTACTCTTATGCCCAAGACCATCAACATTTACAATTTGTTCTTAAGAATTATTTCATATTATAAAACTATTACAGTTTATTCTTCTATTCAGATGCAAATCTTGCACTGTCTTCTCTTTTTAATAACAAATTCTGGGACTTTACATGTGTATTATCCATCAAAGGTCTGTGAGTTCGACTTTAGTCTCGGTCATTCATTCTTAACAAACGCTACCGTGACCCTCATAATTCGAATTCAAGGAAAGGGTTTAAGACTAAGTGCTTTAAGTAGTTTTGTGGAAAACTCCGATGTTTACCAAGAAACCACAATGTAATCTAACTCTTTCCTACGTGAAAAACAATAACTCCTTTTGGCATAATGTCTTCAACCAGTTTCGATCGGTTCAGCCTGTTTTTCTATTGTTTGGGGGGTGTGGGGGGGGGGGGGGGACAGAGCCCCCCCCCCCCCCCCCCCCGATATATTACCCCTCCCTCAATCTGCATCGCAGTCACCTGCAATTATACCATCGTGCCTTCCCCCAAAGCCTCTTATAAATTACAAAGAACTGTATCAACTACGTGAAATAGTTTTCGAATTACGCATACATTATCTTGATCAAACTATGTTCGCATGTAGTTTGCTGGTGAAGTCGTAGAGCGTCCGCCTCGGTGCGAAGGTCACGCTCAGGGTTGTGGGGATGGCATTACGACTGACTCTCTGGTGTCAGGATAAATGGACCAGCAGTACTGGTAAATTACCCCGAAAACGCCGTGATATAACTGACACACTGTCGTAAGCGGTGTAAAACACCAAACAAACAAATCCTAAAGGTTAATAGTACATCGGTGAAAATAATAAGGATGAAATTTCCAACTGATGGCAAGTGTTACCGGAGATGCGTCCGGAAAGAAAATAAAATAAAAAGGAAACATTAAGATTTGTGTAAACTACGAATGATTGTTTTAACTTTTATTTCAACGATGTTATATGCATCTGCAGCTAACGATATGTTGAAACAGTGTTTGAAAAGGAAAAATTGATCAAAATCATACATATCCATCCTTTTTTTATTTTTACCATGGTTTTCTGTTTCAGGAATTATTAATCTGTGCCAATCTTCCCACCAGACGGAATGTGTCGACCCGGATTAGCCTGCTCGGATTGCACAGGCTGATATGGGTCGATACATTACGCAGATATCATAATGTTTGTTTTCTCGTGGAACGGCTTATATAAACAAACTAGAATAATATCCTAATGGCCATTGCTACCAACATGCAAGCATAATAATATACTTTCTTCGACGTGAGAATGAAGTCATTTTGTTTCATTGTTTTGCATCTCTGAGGAAAATGGTAACACCTCCAGAGTTTCTAAATGCTCCTGTTCTTTTCGACATAGAATAGTTGAATTGTCTATGGCACAAGCAGGGAAGAAATGTTCAAAATCATTCACATTTGTTCCTCATCTTAGTTACTATCAATCCAAGTATGTAGATCTGTTCGCAATCCAGTACATATTATTAAAACATTTCGAATTTCTGCTATCCAGCGATGTTCCAAAAGCGCAATTTTAGCTCATTAGTCAGTTATGGATTCTTTCCCTAGGATGTATTTAAACACCATAATTATCTAAAAGTCTTTTGAACAGTCTGATAGACCTTTGGCCATTATAGCATGAAAAAGGTCTGCGTTGTTTCATAGTTTGTCGTATTGGAGATAGACCCTATTTATTTTCTTTACCGCATCAAACATAACAAGAGCAGCTCAGCCGAAACTGGGACTCCACGCATCTGAAATCCTACAACTGTCGCCATATTCGGGATGCTCGGGAGACTGTAGGGCCGCAATCCGATCACATTCTGCTTCACCACATTGCAAACGGCTTTGTCTGGATTCAGTAGTATCGTGTTCTGTTATTGTCCGGACTCTAACGTGGGTATTATTGCCGAATTTCGTATCAATTACGGGATTGTTCCGGAACGGATTCGGTAAAGACGGTTCGCATTCGGCACTACGGCAATGGAAAATCTCTCGAGATCATGCCCGTTCCACAGGACACCGTCCAGACACAGTCAAGACAACACAGAACATTGTTACGATTTTGATCCGATACAGCAGAATCTGTCACGACATAGTCACGATTTGAATCTGACTAGGCATACTCAGCTGAGTTTCCCGAATGTAACAAGACGCACCTTACTATCGGGAGTGATTGGCCGACCTCTCCGGAGCATTCCTGATCCGAAGGACTCTGTTACGAACGTATACAAATTTGTTCAGACAATGATAGGACATTTCAGATCATTGAGGATAGTTATCCGACTTTTTTTCACGTTTCGTATCGGATCAAAATCGTAACAATGTCCTGTGGATTTTCAATGCCGTTTCTTGTTGATTGAATCAAGATTGCGTCCAGATCTTGTCGAAAGCGAACCTGACTAGACATACTCGGCTGAGCTTCCCGAATTTTACGAGACGAACCTTACTGTATGAACGCCGTATTACATTCGGGAAACTTGTGATTATCGTGATAGATTATGCTGTATCGGATCAAAATCGTAACATTCATTGCCGTTTCTTGTTGATTGAATACAGATTGCGTCCAGATCTTGTCGAATGCGAACAGTTTGCCGAATCCGTCCCGGAATAGTCACGGAATTAATACGAAATTCGGGATAAACAACCATGTAAGAGTCCTGACAATTACAGAACATGATACAACTGAGTCCGGACAGAGCCGTTTGCAATGCGGTACAGCAGACTGTGCAGACTGTGATAGGATTGTCTTCCGACAGTGTCCCGATGATCTTGAATATGGCGACAATTTTAGAATTTCATATGCGTGCATTTCGAGATTCGACTGAGCTGGTCACGTCTGGAGTATAAAGTGTGAGTGTGTGTGTGTCATTCATTGACAGACAACAGTACTTTGACCGGTTCACCACGAATGCTGCTCGTAGACTGACACTTCTGAAGAATGTTGCTCTACTGGAAATGGAAGAAGAAGAAGAAGACATTCTGTTTGTTTATTATTATTTGAAGAGAAAGGCACTGCGACCCGGTAATAATAGAAGATACTTGATCAAGCCCTGGATATCCAGACAGGAGCAGATCGGCCAGTATGACACATTGATGAGTGAGCTGAGGGAAGAAGATCCACAAGCTTTCATCAACTACATGAGGCTGCCCATGGAACTGTACGATGAAGTCCTTGTTCGGATCACACCCGCATCACCAAACAAGATACCTGGTGGAGGTAGACCCTCGATCCAGGACTGAAGTACTTGTTGAGGTAGAAGAAGTAGATGTAGTAGCCGTGTCTGTAGAAGTAGGTCCAGTAGTCCCACCTGTGGTGACCACTGCAATAATGGTTACGGGCTCAGTCTCACCACTGTGGATTTGCTGGATTTCTTCAACTGGCTCACCATCAACACCAGACTCTTTAGCAGATGAATGCATAGGAGAAAAAAAAATAGGCTTCCTTAGTCCATGGTTGTCTTGCAGCTTTCTTCATGGAATGTACAGGCTTCTTCTCAGAAGGCATAGTAACTTAATCCTTATAAAGATGAAATTATATATTCTAAATGGAGACAATCTGACGGCGATGCTCCTTGAAGAACTGATGAGGCTAGAGTGAAAATCCGCTGTCACACGATTATTTAATAGGACTATCATGTGAAACGATTTTTAATGGATGTATTACGTCGGTGTCGGTTCACTGTCTGGTCACTGTCGGATCTCTGTGGGATTGCATTCGAGAGAATCGGGTAGCTGTCGGGACAGATTTGGTCTTTTTTAACATGCGAAAGATACAAATCGGATCAAAATCGGATTGAGAACGGAATAATCGGGACGAATTAGGCTGGAAAGCGTTATTAAATAAATATTTTTTACTAATTGTAATAACGTTTGAATTTCGAGCCACGAATCACAGGATTTTGATCAGACTTTTGACACTTTTTAATCGGGATTGGTCCTATGAAGTACGGCAGTAAAAATCCTGAATATGTGACTGACGCTTGGGCTGTCAAATTTGCCTTTGATTCTTCATGTCTTAAATGTGTATAATTGTGAGCTCTTGCAATTAGGAGAACGATATAGGGCCAACAATGTCCTCCTTTTTTTCCAATTGCCAGTTTCATAATATTAACTATTTTTGATATGATCTTTCAACTTCTTAACAATAAATACATACATATAAGCACCAATTGTTTTTCCTTTCACATTTTACCTCCTTCTCCAACCTTCCTGCAGTCACCAGGCCGTCAGCACTTTCAGTGCTTTGATTTCTTATTCTCCTGATACTCGAATTCCTGTAAAAATGTATTCTTGTCTTTGAGAATAGAATAATAATAAGTGACTTCGGTTTATTGTTGGTCGACAGTCTATGAGCTCGTTATATGCTAATTCGCGTATAAACCACTTTAAAGGTTTCGCTTATATTTTTTCTGACCTTACGCTCGCTTTCGTTAGATGTTTTGTTTTGTTACTAAGGGGTATTACATACTTAGGGTTTTTACTTCTGGATAGTGCTTCTATGTGCTCTACTTTAGTATTCAAACAGTCAACATTTTCAGAGAGTTCTTCGATATCTGTCATTAACTTATCGTGTTCATACCTAATCATATCGAATTGCGGTTTTAGTCGAATGACATATCTAGGACTTTATTAAATATAGACGGATATGTGGACGGAGAGTGGAGTCTCTGGTGAGACTATTGTGGTTGCACAGGATCGCACGAGTATTCACTTTGCGCAAATGCATTTATGACCCACACTTGCTTGACGCAACAAGTGATGGTGCAACAAGATTTACGGCTGGCCCGGTGCAACTGAATAATAATTTATCATCGATGTGCGAAATGGGTCTTCTGCGGCTTTGGACATTTATCCAGGATGTTGTGAAAGATTATACTTCCTTTCGTGTATACAGTCTGATCAATGTTACGCCTTAATACAAAGGATTCCTAAACTGGTACATTTTGACTGGATGGCGAATTCTAATAAAAACAAGCGTGTGCACTAACAGGTCTGGTTCTACCTTGTTTGCAAATACACGTATACATATGTAGCCTTTTATTATACCCCATGTGTCTGATAGAGTATCGTACTCAAAGGAGACAACTACATTTTAACATGAAGTGCTAGTTGGTTTATTTTATTGATTCGAGATCCTAATAAAAAAAAGTGTTTTCTTCATAGTTTACAGATCAGTTCGAAAGTATTTATCCTAAAACATGGACGCCGAAACAATACAGTACATACTCAACGACAAGGAGATCGATCCAGTATTGAAGGCCCCGTTCGCAACCATCGTGTTCATGCTGTATTACGGATTAGAGCTCGAGAATTTCCTGACGGATATATCAGATGAATTTCTTGAAAGAGTTGATCTCGAAAAATACAAAGTCGGCCAATACTCGGTATACAAATCTATTAGCGTAGCGCAAGGATTATATTTGAACACGAATTACTTGCCGGATGCCCGACATTGTGGCGATATCTCATAGGTATGATATACGAGAGATATGTAAATACTATCAATATTTTGACGAGGTAGTTGAGGTGGACGATTTAGAGGAGATTGGTGTAATGTTAAGTGATACCGATGTGAAACAGGAAGATGGTTCATGTACAGCCGTGCGGCCATGTGAGGAAAACGATGAACATTATTTCAATATAAAGGTTCTTCCAGATACTCCACCGGGTTATGTATTAATCGAAAGATGCATAAGACAACGTAAAGCAGATCGATCGGTACCAGAACACTTTGTAAGTAGCCTAAAAGCAACCGATACACGCGTTAAGTTCTGGAACGATTTGAAACCAATCATACGGCAAAGATTTGATAACAAGCTTCCAAACTCACGTGGCAAGGAAAGAAATTTGTTTTCCTTATTCGATTCCCATGGACCAGCAGCAACAGCCTTCATGTTTTTGTACGAGTCCACAACTCCGTTTGAAGCAGAACTTGTCTTCTGTGTCCCGTATCCACGACCATGGCCAAAGACAGCTGAAGCGTTTCTAACCAGGAATCGACCTTCAGGCTGGCCCCCTAAAACCTTTGATAGACCAGATGTTCAAGGATGGATGTACCTTGATACCAAAGGGTGAAATTAGAAGCACGATGGAAGTTTATGAGTGGAGGATATCTTTTACCGGTGAACTCAGACTGGCTAGGGCACTCAACAGAATACAGCGAGAGCTAGTTCATGCTCTGAGAGCACTTATATCTGAACCCCAACACCCTTTTGATATCCTGGAAGTTTCAACATCAGTGGAATCCTATTACCTCCTGAATCTGATATATTGTGAAAGTGAGACGGCTCACCCATCGGTCTGGGTACCTAGGAATATGGCGAAACGTATAATTGTGCTGCTTGATAAGTATGTGACAAAGTTTAACGTTTTTTACCGCATTTCTTCATCGAATCAAGGAACGTCTTTACCAAGTACAAAAACCTTACGTTGGAAGAGATCGGCACGGTGTTGTACACGGTTTTGCGGTTACGTTACGACCCAATTGATGAAAGACAAATACACTACATTGTATGAGTATGTTGACGTGCACTTGACAATAGCCCTTGCGTTGCACAGATGTGGACATATAGCCAAATCGATGGATATACTTAGCATGTTTACTTGTTGAATATATGTACTTCGTTTTTGTACTGTCTGGTCCGGAGGAGTTCAAAAAGACATCGTTTGATATGAATACCATTTTGCCAGGTATATTTGAGGATGTTGTCAGTTCAAAAGATGTTGAAGTTTTGTATGACCGGAGTCAAAGTGTAAGTTCAAATCCTGCACGACGCTTGCAATCGATGGTGAAAAGTACGCCAGAAAGCACAGAATCGTATTCAGCTCAGAAACGAAAAGCAAAATGAAATCATCAGCACAAAAATCAATGCAGACCCCTAATGGTGAATATATGAAAGCTGCAAATGATCAATCAACGATTCATAGCGGCGATTCGTTAAACAAGGAAGCAGAGATTGTTTAGACTTACGAACAAAACCATTCGACACCGTTGTGCCAGAACTGAATGAAATACATGTATTACCAAAACCATGCACTGTAGGTCAAACAATAGAGATAGACGAGACACCTTTGTCACTTATCGATACAAACGAAACAAAAATACATGTTACTGAAGAAAGACTAGAAACCCGAATTCCAGGCAATCAGAAGGCGGGAAGATCTGATATTATAGAAGAATTCATATATGACAGAAACACTTCTAAAATGATTGGAGACAAAGACAAACTAGTATCAACTCAGCGCGATACCGCATCACTAGGTGATGAAGTTGATGATGTAATTATCGAATATAATGAAGCCGATATCAACATGATTGATGCGAGGTATGTGCAAGATTTGTGTAGAGCGAAGTAGTTCCAGGGAATAGGGATGCACGAGAAATTATTTGACATAATAGAGAGAATACAAGCAAATGACAAAGAGGCAAGAAAATTGGGGATGAAAGTCAGCATTGAAATGATAGAAATGGCTTACAACACGTATGTTAATACTGCAAAGACTATGGCCGAAGGGTTTCCTGAAAGTGATTAAAACATAATCGATGACAATTGTGTATATTTCAGTCAAGCTGAGAAACCCTACTTAGATGAAATCATGAGAGGTATCATTAATAAATTAAAACTACATGTGACAAAGGTACCCGTTGATATGCTACTCTTACACAGGAAACTCTTGTTCTATAACTCGATGAATATGACAACAAAGGCACAGGAACTGTTGGAACAGATGGAGGCCATTGTACAGGACATAGAAACAACTGATAACATTGCACTGTGTGATTGCATGCTAGGTCTACATCGAACCTATCACATGGAACGCTTTGAACGTGATTCCAAAGGCGACCCATTTGACACTGTAGGAAAGGACACAGAGGCAGGTCTTGAGAATTTGTCAGTCAAAGAGCAAGTTTGGAAGTGGATTGAAACTGTCTTTGATGCAGTGAAAAAAATTGAACCGAAAAATAAATATCTTGACGAAGTATTTGCGCATGGGTAATGTGTGTGTAATACAGTAACATACTAATGTAATATGACGGACAGATTGCTTCTGAAGCCAGTCACAGCTTAAACACCATAGGTCAGTCTCCGCTTCAATACTGTTTGATTAAGGACTGACATATGTCACACAATCACACGCCTCGAACGTAGTTTATGTATACTCTTTGTAAGTTAAATGTCGCAAATATTGTTTTGTCTATGAAGATTAACTCTTTTTGTTTTCGGTGTAAAACTGTATTGTCCACGACGATTATTATTTTGTTCGATGTAAACTTTAATGTCTATGAAGATTAAATATTCTTTCGAAGTCAAATGTATTGTACATTAATATTTACTCTTCTTTCGATATAAAGTGTATTGTTCATTAATATTTACTCTTCTTTCGATGTTACTTGTATTGTCCAATGATATTTACGTTTCTTTCGATGTAAAGTGTATTGTCCAATAAAATTTGCTGTTCTTTCGATGTAAAATGTACTGTCCGTTAATATTTACTCTTCTTTCGATGTTAACTGTATTTTCCATTAATTTTTACTCTTCTTTCGATGTAAAGTGTATTGTCCATAAAGATAAACTCTTCTTTCGATGTAAACTGTATAGTTCATGGCTTCTTCCTAAGATTCAAACTGTATTACCCAAGAAGATTAAATCTTCAATCGAAGTATACTGTATAGTCCATTAATACTGACTCGTCTCTTCGATGTAAACTTTATTGTCAATGAAGATTAACGCTTCTGTTAATGTAAACTGTATTGTCAATGAAGATAAACTCTTCTTATGATGTAAACTGTATTGGCAATGAAGATATACTCTTCTTTCGATGATAACTGTATTGTGCATGTAGTATATGCAGGATTGTGAGACGTCACTATGGTTAATGTACAATAATGCAAATCATTAGACATTTTTAAAAAAAATGTTTATGCTTTCGTCTTTTCGTCGAAAATACAATTTAAACAGTCATTTGTCATATCTCCTATTACGTTAAATACCGTCAAACTTGTGTTAGCAGTCACCTCTGTAAGAAGCCAACCTGTATGAAGCAGCCACTTGAAGATTAACAAAAAAAACCATTTACTTATTTCTTTTACTTATATTAAGCAACCAACTGAGTTCACCAGCCACATATGGACTCTCCCCTTGGTGGCTGCCTAAAACGAATTTGACTAGTGAAAACCAAACAGTATTTCCAAGTAACTGGCTGCTTACCCACATCTTTTTAAAACCCATTGGAGGAAGATGAATGACGCGTGCCAAACGTCGGAAAGGATGTTGGCCGAGCTGGGGTTCTACCTCACTGACAGCCCGCATTGCAAACGACTGATTTTCCGAAACTCGGTATATATAATGGACGTAGTGCTTGTCCATTATATTTTCCCATATACAACCAATTCGCAGCAAGTTCAATTCATGAATAGAGTTGGAAAATATTGTTGTGAAAGGATAAGTTGCACCTGTTGTTTTCAAACGTCGTTTGCTGAAGATGCATCCTTACAGTTACTTACCCTCAACTGTCTATTTTATTGCAATCTCATTAGAACCAGACCTGAACTGCTTGCTCATAGATATATCAGATGACTGCCCCATACAGGTCGTCTCAGATTGACATTTGCGTCAGCCAATCGAATTGTCGCTTACCAAATCGTCCAGTTTAAACCAGGTAGGACATCCATATAAATAGACGATATATGGCGAGTTTTGCTCGCCAAATTGCTATATAGCCGAGTGCGAGGGTAAACAACTCCAGAGAACAAACTGTAGCTACTATTGTTTGACAAGGCTTTGGTCGAACTCACTCTGGTTAGAGGATATGACGTCATTTTAGCGACTACGGTTTCAGACCAACTTGTTTGCTGTAGTTGCTGTAGTTTCACTAGAAATAAGATGGCCGTGTCGGGTAAAATGTGAAAACGTTTAAGTTTGTAAATCTACTTCTATGCTATATTAAACACAACAGTCATGTAATTCGTCACTCTAGGCGTGTACTGTCTGCTATTAAACAGCATGCTAACAATTTCTTCATACTGTCTCACAAATCTCACGGTAATATCATTATTGCTAAAATTCGCAAATTAAGGGTAAAACATCCTCGGTAAACCGCCATGACAGTTAACCATTGTCTTACTGATGTCCGTCCAAGCCCGCTAGTATACCATGTTTGATGATCGAACTCTCAAATAGAAAAGCGGTTGTCTCCGATTATATATCTCGGGTGTTTGGTGTATCTACGATGTATTGGAAACAAAGACCGAACAGGTGCTCAGGAGTATTTAAGTGTGTAAAAAAATCAGCGAATACAGCAAAGTATTTTGACTGATTGTTATGAGATGTTTTGGATACACACAATACTCCTCTCGTGAGCATGAAGCAGCCTGCGAGAGTGAAAAGACAAGTTGTATGAACGTGTGAATGTCATGCATATTAACGACGGTTTACTTCATTATAAGCCTTACCCTCATACAAAACAGTACAATACAATACAAAATATTTTAATTGCAATCATTAACATACAGTACAAATAGCAAAATACAAAAGTATAAAGACTATTAATTTTGTGAAATTGTATTTTTCAATATGTCGGATAGTATAGAGAAAATGTGTTAGCAAATGATCTAAAAAAAAACTATGAATATGACAGTGTAACAGTGTGTATACAATTAGCTAAATAGGCGAAATATAAATCATGGACAAACAACATATCTGTAGCAGGCGACGTAGAAACCATATATACAAAGCTAAGGAAAATCACTTTCAAAAAATAAGAATATAATTAAATAGAGTTTAAACAATGTGACAGAAGGGTAAATTGCTCAGTTTGAACAATTTCTCCTTATCCACAATGCTTTCAAAAGTCTTCAAAAAGGCGTCTACATGTGGGAAAAGGTAACAAGTGTAATATAGAAGAATTCTTAAGTGTGTTCAATTCGGATTGTAATAGTCATACAAACCATGACTACGAAGTTCAGCTTTCCTCTGGCCGGGGATTACGTGTAAAATATCGCCTAGTTAGTGTAGTGGTAGAGCGCCCGCCTCGGGTGCGGGAGGTCGTGGTTTGATCCCCGGCCGGATCATACCAAAGACTTTAAAAATGTTAGTTGGCGCTCAGGATTTCTGGGTTAGCATTACGATTAACTTGCTGGTGCTGGGCTAAATGGATCAGTAGTACTGGTAAGTTACCTGGGAAACACCGTGATATAACTGTTTTTTTTTTTTTTAAATCGCATAGATCACCAAAACAAACTTACGTGAGAAATTTACTAAAGATACTTTCGTCAATAATGTGCAGGCAATTAGAACATTAATGATAAAGGCGACAATTTATTGTTGAGTGCTAACATTTTCCCACATACAAGAAATCTGTAGCAGACGACTTAAAAACATATTTTCAAAAATGTGAAAAACTCCATAAATGACAGTTTAATCATTAAATTAAGTTGTAAACATTGTTGCAAATGGTGGAATTGCGTCTGAAAGCGTCTATATGTGGGAAAGGTTTAACCATTGGTAGTGAACTGCGTTCCGCTTGCGTGATGCGGCTTACTTGGTAATTACACAAATTCCACACAAGAACTACCCGCATTCAAACTCAAACCAGATTATCAAATTACGTCACTAAAATGATGCGGTATCATTCACGATGTTTACTTTTTAGAAATCACCGAGTGGAGCCGGATTGTTATAATAATTCTACGTTAACTTCAACGTGATAACTGCCTGCAGGCATTTAAAAACAACGTTCGATTTTAGTTGGAGATCATATGGCAGAGATTTTCTATAAACTCTTCAAATAGTTCCTCCGAAAATTTAATAACGGCTTTATTCTTCAAGTACGCGTTCATATCCGGTTTAAGGTTGTTGGAATCTATATCCTCAATCAGAACCGGAACTATCACTTTCCGGTTCGTGTACACATCATCGCAGGCCGCCATCCTGAATTCGACTATATTAAAAGGGTCTTTGCAATAGTCACGTGACAGGAAGACAACTGTTTTGTTAGAATGTTTGACGGCCGATGCTATAAGAGAATGAAGTGATCTTCCTGCGCAAAGATGTTCTCTGAACTTGACTCCGAGTCCCCGTTCCTCAAGAGCATTTATGACATTTATTGATATTATGTCGTATAACAGGGAACCATTCTCCAGCACATGGTCTTGGTCGAAGGATAGATAAACATCATTTGTTTCTCCACATTGATCGTCTAGTTGAACATAGGGGTTTGTGCGCTTCAAACTTGCATAATAAAGGTACTGTAACTTCCATCTTTGACGATACAGGGCAACGACAAGGCTTAACACAATTATCAGGCCAATGAACACAGATACACATACTGGAACTAACCACGTGACACAACTCAGTGCAATCTGTGCTTGAATTAATTTAAGATTGGGTAACCGAAGGCTCGTTCCGTTTTGTACCTTACATGTAATGTTTCTAAACTGCGGTATGTTGATTTTCGTCTTTCCAATCCACTTTGCAAAAGGTACGTGATCACAATCGCATCTAAGTTTATTGTCATTTATCAATAATAATAATCGAGATGGTGCTCTTTCCAAAATACTCGTCATTTCACTTGGCAAGAATAATATATTGTTGTGTGATAGGTCTAGAAAACGAATACTGTTCATGAAACCTTTTACAGAGAAATGGATCACTTGGAGGGCGTTATCCCTAAGTTTCAGTTCTTGTAGACTTTGAAGATTGGAGAATATGAGTTTGGGCAGAATATTTATCTTTGTCCGTGTCAGATCAAGTTTAATTAGATGTATTAAATTACGAAAGATCCCCTCTGACGCAATGTCATTAAACATATCACCAAACTGGTTTTCGCTGAGATTAAGGTCTTCTAACCGAGGCATGTCCTCAAAGGCATCATAATTGATATACTTAATTTTGTTAACGGATGCGTTTACATACTTCAGACGATGTAGCCCAGATATTTTGCCGCATATGTACCATAGTAAACCCTTAGACAGGTCTACGACCTCCAAAGAATTGTTTGAGTTAAATGTCACTTTCGGAGAAGGGAGATCTAGATTCAAATTCGACACGTTTAAAAACTTAAGCTGCTGAGGTAAACTTAATACAGGTATTTTGTGGGCACATGTAGGATCCCAACGGGTATTGACGTCAACAATTCGTGACGTTTGAATTTGTTGCAAAAAAAGTTTCATTAGATTCATGGGTTCACGACCATACATTAAACGTCCCGTCAAACTGAAGTTTTCAAATTCACGCATGGAAGTGTCCGTTTCATTTATATTTCCAATTCCATGCTTAGACATTTCTGTCAAGCTTATGTTACCAAATTCATGCTTAGACGTTTCTTTCAAGCTTATGTTATCAAATCCATGCTTAGACGTTCTTTTCAAGCTCATGTTACCAATTCCATGTTTTGAAGTGTACTCTGTACTCGAGTTATTTTCATTTCCATAATCGAAGTCGTTTGTCATTTTTGTGTTAAACGGCTCATTCAAAAGATCGTTACGGTTTTGTGAGCTAACATCCAAATACTGCAAATTAACCAAAAAAGGCAGAAAAATTACATAGTACCCCTGGTTTATATTGTTTTCTTGCAGTTCGAGACGTTTAAGGGTACTTGGTAGTGCGTCCGTAATCACGCGTGGTTCAATAACCTGAAGGTAACAATGGTTCAACTTTAGTGAAAGCAACCTTGTTTTGTGCAGTGGAGCGAGCTCGACAGTGATGAGTGTGTGATTATCACCCTGTCGACCGACACAAGTATTCGAAAGGTCGAGTGTCTGTATCGAGGTGAAATGCAAACCTGTTGTCAAATTTCTCCAGCCGTCATGACATAATGGATCGTTAGCAGAAACATTTAAATGTCGAAGTCCTTTAAGCGAAGAGAATGATCCTGGCTGCACGTGTTGAATCCAGCAATGGCCGATGTCAATGGTATTAATAGCCGTTTCAGCCAATCCAGTAAATGTTTGGTTAGTGATTGGATTGAGATTACATTGGCCGTCAACACCACCAAAACTTATGTATGTTAGATTTTTTAAATGTTTGAAGGATGGCGGGAAAGTAATTCCTTGATACCCATCAAGGTGTAATACTTCAATCGATTTTGCGTATGTTATGGCGTTCAAGAGAGGCCAACATCTCGTCTTACTGATGCAATTATGTATCAGACGAAGATGTGAAAGACGTATCAAAGGTTTGAATGTATCTTCTGTAACGGAACCTGGCGTGTCTAAGTAGTTTGATGTGAGATATAAAACTTTAAGTTTCGACAACCCTCTAAAGGCATTTCGTTCTAGCTTTCGTATTTTGTTGTTTGATAAATCTAAGTCAGTAAGCTCAGAAAGATTACTGAACTGATCAGTCCTTATACTAGCTATCAGGTTGTTATTCAACTTCAACGTTTTAGCAATATATGGAATATTGGGGACATTTCTCATCTTCACGTGGGAACAGTCTATCGCTAGCAAACGAGACTTTAATAATGGTTGGCAAACGCATTTTCTCGGACAGTCTGCCTTCCTGAAAATATAAGAGAAAATGCATGTGTCCATTTTTTTATTTCAACGTAATAGCATTCTGCTGCTTTGAAGCATTAAAAGGTTAACACAACGGCTGGATTCCCTAAACATGCATGCCTTTAATGCATACCAAAACAACATTTTAAGGATTGTCAATTTATATTAACCTGCCATGCTCGACACTATATGTTCCGTCCTCGACACTATTTAGTACGACAAATCGACAACATATGTTTACACGTTAAAAAGATTGTACACTACAGAAAATACCTATTAACAGCTAACACTAATAACTCATTGACAAAATACGAATAGTACAGACACTACACAACACTTTTAAATACAGAGCAATTCTAGTCTATAAATTTATCTTATTTGAAGAAGAGAAGAGTATCAAATTTCAGGTGCTCTGATCACAAAGTAATGATTGGGAAAAGAGGGCATTTGAATATTGATCGTGAATTAAGATACTGTTATTATTGTTGTAAATGTGTTATTTATGCCGTGGAAGTTGAATTTCACTTTTTCTAGTTTGTAAACTTTAAAGCGACACAAAACCAGAATGTTTCAAGGCATGTTGGTTAAGTAAACAACTTACCTTCATATATTCTATAGCATTATGTCTGAATGCATTGTAAGCAGCATATTTGCTGATGCAAATTGTTTAAAAGGGGCATTCTACAGAGGAAACAATTTTCATTTATTAAAATGATGTTGAATCAACTATATATTTAAGTCATTTTGTGATAACATTATCACGGAAGATGATACCACGGTAATCACGACAATTGAGAGAATGCTAAACATTTAACATGTATATGTATGCATAAATATCTATTATAAATGTTATTATAATCTTTAACATGATGATCAAAATAACAACTATTTGTGTCAGGAGGCCTTATACTTTAATAAAATAAATTTCGTTTCATTTAACACATAATTAAGTTTCTGTGTGGCTCCATATAGTTAAATCAGGCCAAAATACTTTGCTGTACGAATATTGGATATGACTACACCGCATAACAGGTCGTCTCAAATTGACCCTATTTACTTAAATACTCATGAGCACGTGCTCGTTTATTTGTCCATTAAAATCGCACGATACAACCAATGCCGGGTTCTATACAATCGGAACTCTCAACAATCACACCCTTCTCTTTGTCGTTTATGTATATGGTTTATCTTACTGGTTTTATACCGGACGATTTGGTAAAGGTCAATTTGATTTTTGGACGCAAAGGTCAATATGAGTCGACTTGTATTATGCAGCCGTCAGATCTATATATGAGCAAGCGAAGTTAAGTTCTGCTGCCCCTGTGGATAAAAGCATCATATGAGCCGAATTACGAGGAAACCAATATTGTGAACTCTGCGTGAAGTATCGATCCGGATCAGCCTAACCATGTCGCGCAGTCTAACCCGAGCAGACACATTTCGCCGCCTGTGGATTTTCTGTTTCAGGTATCATTACTCTATACCTCTACCACCCCCCCCCCCCCCCCTGAGACCGAATGTATTAGCCCGGATTAGCCTGCGCAGGGTGATATTGATCGATACATAACGCAGAGGCCATAATATTGGTTTTCTCGTGGAACGGCTCTTATATAGACATGATAATTCCTTTACATTAACGGAGTATCAAATCAATTAAATTTGTTTTCTTACCAGCCGTGAACGCCTCTGGAAGACACTTGCTTATTCGTGTGATAAAAGGTTGCTTCGGTAATGTCCGTATTAATTCCAGAGACAAACACATGTTTTGTCATTAAACAAATACAGTTAAAGATCAAATAAAATCGTCCATACATGATCAGAATTTTCTGATATCGAAACGAGGTGACGAATGCAAATAGAAATCACGTGACAAACATATCTATTTACTATTATCGAATGCACCAATAATAAAGTTAGTTTTCTTAATAATTTTGAACTTTACTTATGCTGAATTGCACATCTCACCCACATACAACAAATATACACTAGTCGTCCTTCAAAGAATACACACACACTTATAAGAAATATAAGCCGTTCCCACGAGAAAACCAGCATTGTGGACTCTTCGTAAATTATCGAATTGGATCAGCCTAGGCATGCCGCGCATGCTTACCCGGACAAACTTGTTTCGCATCCTGTTGATTTTGTGTTTCAGAAATCATTACTCTATACCTCTATCGCGCCTCTATACCTCTATCGCGCTGATACGGAAAACTACGCAGAGTCCCATCATGTTTGTTTTCTCGTGGAACGACTCTTATATAAATGATACTAAAACGGTTGAATATAATGTGACAAATGGAAACATTGTTCATCTGTTGTAGAATCTTCAACATGAGTCCGTCGGTTGGAAAGAGGTAAACTTGTTTTCTCCACTTTCAACAAAAGTTCATTTATATAACGGCGTTTCTTTTGATGTTACCAGTACTACTGGTCAACTGTGTGAGTAATTCGTAATGCTAACTGGCCCGGAGGGAAAGTCATAACTACCATTTTAAATAATCTTGTTACGCTGTTTGCGAGTAAGTCGTAATGCTAACTGGCCAGGAAGACATCAGTACCATTTTAAACAGTTTCTCCTCTTGTTAAAAATCGTCTGTGCTGTATAGGCATCAGAAAGCATCTGTTTATGAGAATAGTTCTACCCTCATTTATAGAGATTTTCCGTATTTTTGTTTAGATGTTTTCAAAGTCGTCTGCGGCAAAAATGATTGCATGTGAAAGAAAGGGTAAGTAGTATCAAGGGTATTTAACAACAACCGTGTGCTTGATATTGATGATGATAAATTTAGTTTCCCTGTTTTGAAAGCCAGTGTTTTAACCCTTGCCCACGTGCAACAAATCTGCAGCAGACGATTTTGAAAATATAGTTTGATAAATATGGATGAAAGTATAAATTTATAATAAAAAAAAGTTGAAAACATTGTGGCAAAATGAGATATTTCTCATCTTGAGAAATTTCACTGTTTAGTAAAGTGTTTATCAATAGTCATCTGCAACATATGCGCCAACGTGCCTCTGCAGGCTGGAAACGGATACGATTTAAATACAGACAGTAACATTGGACGAGCCGAGCCCAGGTAGCGCAGTCGATAGCGACAAGGGCTGCCAATCTAAGAGTTGTGAGTTCGAAACCCATCTCGGCCATCATTATTCTGCAACATATGCGCCATAGTGCTTCTGCAGGCTGGAAACGGATACGATTTAAATACAGGCAGTAACATTGGACAAGCCGAACCCAGGTAGCGCAGTCGATAGCGACAAGGGCTGCCAATCTAAGTGTTGTGAGTTCGAACCCCAGCTCGGTCATCATTATTTCCGAAGTTTTACAAAAGTCAATGGGACAATCGCTATTCGTTTTCCTCCAATGGTTCCAACTAACACGTATACCGGTTTAATATAATCCACCGTTTATTCATTTTCTTAATTGTGTTTTAGGCAATTTCTACATTATTTCAGTTATATCACGACAACATTTCACCTTTCAATTATCCCTAGGTTAACCAACAAGAACTAGGCTAAAACTGTGCCTTGCCACAGTGAACTCCACCCCGACCACCGCGATTGCGAATCGAACCTCGTATTCTAAACCCAATACAAATTCCACCGCATCGTTAGAGGATATATAGCTTTTAGTCTTAACACAATTGATAACATCGAATTAAAGCTTTAACATATGGTAACAAAAAGAAATAAAGTATGGATAGGTATGATTGTGATAAATTTCTCCTTTTCAAACACTGTTTCAACATATCGTTAGCTGCAGACAGATGCGTATAACATCGTGGAAAGAAAAGTTAAAACAATCATTCGTAGTTTACACAAATCTTAATGTTTCCTTTTAATTTTATTTTATTTCCGGACGCATCTCCGGCATCATAACCCTTGACATCAGTTTTAAATTTCTTCCTTATTATTTTCACCGATGTACTATATAAACTTTCCGATTTGTTTATTTTGTGTTTTACGTGCTTTCGACAATGCGTCAGTTATATCACGGCGTTTTCTGGGTAATTTCCCAATACTTCCGATCCATTTATCCTGACACCAGAGAGTCAACCGTAATGCTATCCCCACAACCCTGAGTGTGACATCCCGCACCCGAGGGGGGCGCTCTAACACTACACCACTGAGGCGGTTATACAATTAATTGCTTCTTTGACTTTCTCAGTGTTTGTCTATACATATAAGGACTTATTTCCTGGAAAGGACCAGTACTTGATCTCTAGTTGAGAAGGAGACACTTTAAAGCACCTGGGTTGTCCAGGGTGTAAACAACTGAACCACGGAGACACTCAAAACGTGTGTGCAACTCAGGCATTACAAGGTGCCCTTGCAAGCATGTTTACGCTTTTGTAGCAGACAACGTCTGACAATATCGTTACAAAAAGAGAATTTGCTCAAATTGTCTAATTTCTTTTTTTCCCACAATGGTTTCATATGTATAAAGTTGGTACATGTGAACTGGCCTTGTACCCTTCACATACTCATTTTCAAGTCAAGTTACATGCAAGACGTCGCCAACACTGCTTCAGGTTTCGGCAAGAGCCATTGCTGAAAAATATTTAAATCAGAAAATAATGTTTCATAAAATGTATCATAAAATGTATCATAAAAATGGAATTATTTTTAAATTTTAGATTATGCTGTCGAATTACGACACATGATGCCTAGTTTTCTGATTTTTAAAAAATAAACTCTTCATAAATTTGATATTTTCTCTTTGCTTTTTATAGCTTTAATTGTAAAATATGACTTTTGATCATCTCTGCTCCGTTTAAGGTTCTTGCGACTGTCCGTCTATTAACTGGGGCTTTCCCGAAGCTTAAGTTTTTTTTTAACGGGCAGCTAAAATTCACCCATTGTTCTAGACATTATATCTTTAAAATTCGATCTAAATACCTAGCCGTACGTGTGTCGGCCTAACCCCGACTGGATTAAGCAGCCGGCTGTCTAAACACGGCAGAACGACATCTTGTCAAATTTGGAGTCAGTGTTAAACGCCTTCCACTGACACATGCCAGGTTGATGCATGTCAGTGTCGCATTGCGGCACCTGGCTGCTTAACCAATCCGGAGTTGAAATAACCCGACATTGTCCATACCTTGCTAGAGTAATAGTTGTTTAGCCATGTGTCAGGTGAAAGCGCTCAACACTGGCTTTGATTTACAGCCGCGATAAGGCAGCCGGCTGCAAAAGTCCAGCGGAAGTTATGATTAATGTCAGGTCAATAGTACAACTCCTGCTGTATATTGCAAGAGTTACAGAGATGAGCCTATAATCTGGCATGTGTGAGAGGTAGGCACCCAGCACTGTCTTCAAGTTGCACTAGTTGCCGTTTTGTTGTGTTTCGGCAAGCCGGCTGCATAACCTCACCTGATTCGGTCCCACCTTTACGCCCCTTCTGTTCGAGTTACAGAGTTTGGCCTGACACGTGCCAACTGGAAGCACCCAACGCCGGCTTTATGCCTACAGTTGTCTGTGCAACTACATGTAGTCTATGGTTATTCTTTAAATTCTTTGCCTGTTGCAGATGTCTTTTGACGCATCAATTGTAGCCTTCTTTTCAAAATATTGTCGATGAAATAAAGAAAGTGTCATACTGAGCAATATCTGTTTTAGTGAAACTTACAGATAATGCTAACTGAAAAAAAAGGTCATCCATACAATACCGTTGTCTGTACATCTTACAAAAGTCATTGCAAAAGTAGCTTATAAGTTTCCAAGTACAAACTTCTCTGCTGTGTTGTAACTTTTCGCAACCAGGAATTACATTTACTTTCGTATCATATATACTATATTTTGGACAGGTGGCCTTTATTAACAAATAAAGGGTTATTTTTATTGTATTATTATTATCTCCTTGATATCTTATCTCTGTAACAAAACTTACACATTTCAAGAGCTTCTGGGGGACATATTGGATTCTGATTTGAGTGCTTCAGTGCACAGCTGGCTGGTCTAAATCTACACTCGACGGACATACCTCTGACAGGGTTGGTTTTACTCAACTTAATTACCAAACGTGAATATAATCATTGAGAAAGGTACATGTAGACACAATACAAGCAGTGCGTTCTCTGAGATTTTACGCTAACTAACGTAAGCCAATCCACCAATCAACGTATAGCAACTGCACCTCTGGTGCGAAGCGTACCAAAACGTGAACTACATATGTCACTGTGATTAGAAACATGACAATCAGTGTGTTCAAAGAAAGTGTACGTAAACTAACGTTAGACAATTCACTAATCATTTTTATAACTACTGCACCTCGAGTTCGAAGCTTACCAAACCGTGAGCTACATTGACGTATATCAAGTGTCTTAATTGAACGTAAGGCAGATATGTCTTAACCCCCATATCGACTCAAAAAGATAGGACTAAGCAATAAGCTAAAACAATTATTCCCCGAAAACAAAAACCGTCAAGACAATGATTAATACAATACGTTTACAGTATAAATCTTGTTGAGTCGGATTCCTCAATTGAATAGTATTTGCGAGTAGCTCAGCGAAAACCAAACGTAAGGCATTTGATACCGGTGTAGATCAAGATCAGCCAGCACATCAGCGCAGGTTGATCTACATCTGCGCTGTTCCCAATTTATCATAGAAGGTATCGAGAAACTTCTGAAAAACAGTATCAATTTAGATCCATTGGCATGGATGCGCAGGCATTGCAGTATATTTCTAGACGTGTAATAACTACGTTAAGGCTGGTTTTCGCACAGCCCCCCCCCCCCCGAGGCATACAGACAGAACGCAGAACGCAGAACGGACTCACAGGACTCACAGGACCACAGGACTCACAGGACCAATGCGATTTAACATGCATTGGCAATATCATCTCGGAAAATCCTGTTGGTGGGATTTCTCTAACAGATTTCTGTGGTTGATTCTTCGTATATAGACTGTGCCGTGGGGTGCCAACACACAAATTACATATTTCTAGTCTTTCCTACATTTATGTCTCAAACTGTCATCGTATCGTTTGTCGCATGAGCATTATAAGGGTTAACTCCTGTGGCTCCAATAAATCATCATAACTAAGTATGGACTAATTGTGAAGAAATCTGCTATCGCTTAACTCTCCTTGAAATTCCGATCACTGTGATTAATTAAACCTTTCTCTCATACAGCAAAGCTGTAGCATGCGACTCTCAAAAGTCGTCTGCTGCAGAGGCATCAGAAAGCGTTTGTATTTGTGTAGGGTTTATAGGAAAACAAACCATTTATCAAGTTAACGGTTACCCTCAGAATGCCACGTCACATTCGGGAATAAACGATCAATGAAGATCAAGATCATCAGTATAAGCATCCGCTGTAAAATATTTAAAGGGAGGTAATATAGTTTCGCTTTGTATCATCTAAAAATGCATTGTTATCTTTCTTAGTGTTCATTAAGCGATTAGCAAAAGGTTTCTGTCATTCTTCTCTTTAAAAGCTGGATACATCCCTAAACAAGAACGCAATCTTTGAAGAAATACTATCATCAATAAAATAACGATAAAACAAAACATAACAGCAATTGCAGAAACTTTGTTTTTATTTATTTTTAATTACGATTTTTACGTATTACTATGTCACTTTTTAAATTGCATTCCTACTTGTGAACACATTTTGACGCATCTGTAGCAGACGATTTTCGAAACGTTGTGACAAAAGGGGAATTGCCGAAAATGAAAAAAATCTCCTTTTGCCAGTAAGTTTTCATTTTTATTCAATAATTTATTTTCCATTGACAGAACATTTTAATAGTTTGCTTAGATGTATTTTTGCGGTTCTATCTTTTTGTATGGTTTTAAACGCTGCGTTCAACATTTGTTCAGTTATATCAATTCGTTTCATGCGTAACTTACCTGTACTTCTGGTCCATTTATCCTAACACCAGCGAGTCAGTCGCAAATCTAACCCAACAATCAAAAATGAAAAGGGTGGAAGAGTCATTACTACCATGTTTAAAGCCTTTGCTATAGCCCTGTCGAGGCTCACATCCGCGACTACCGCGCCCATGGCGGACGGTCTAACACTATATTACCGATGCGGTCCACCGCAACATGGGACATACTTTTATCGTTTAGTGATTAGGAATCAGGGGACGAGAACGATAACAACGACATACAGTATGTGTAAGGTAGAGGTCGGACATCTTGTTCAACTTGTTCAATTCAGTTTGAGAAATACGTACTATCTCAGTGATGTAGTAGTTATAGTGCCCGCCTCGGGAACGATGACAACGACATACATTATTGTGTGAGGTAGAGTTCGAACATCTTGTTCAACTGGTTCCTGGTTCAAATCAGTTTATGAAATAAGTACTATCTCAGAGATAAAGTAGTTACAGTGCCCGCCTCGGGAACGATGTCTACGATAAAGTGTATCTATAGTATATAGCTCAGACCTCCTGTTCAATGGCTCCTGTCAGTTTAATAACAAAGTACTTTATATATTAGAAAGGGGTCAGAGCGATGTCTACAACTCTTTTGTAAAGAGTCCAGACCTCTTGTTCAATCGGTTCTTGGCTCAAGTCAGTTCGTGTGAAATAAGTCGATTGAGTAGTGATGAGAGTGTCCGCTTCGAGAGCGATGTCTACAACTATGATGTGAATAGTCTTGTTCAATATTGTTCCTGGTTCGAATCAGTCAGCGTGAAATAAGTCGATTGCGTAGTTCGAGTGCCCGCCTCAAGAACCATGATAAAATATATTTGATATGTAGTAAAGAGCCCTAGTCTCTCATTCAAAAGGTTCCTGATACGAATTAATTTGTGAGAAGTGTTAGCCTTTGGTTTGTGCTAACGATTATGTCTCGGGTAACTGGTTGTCCATTCCCCGCACTAGGACTAGTATGAAAACCAGGGTCATGGTAATCAAGTACTCCTTTCTTAAAAGTATACGATGACAGGCTTAAACGGGTACTGTGTAAATCCAACCAGAAAAAATGTAATGCCATTAAGAGAGAGAAAAAAAGCAATTATATCAAGAATGTAAGCACACAATATTTATTAGGAATCAATCAGTAGTACCTGTTTCTAATATCTAACATATACTCATACACAATTATATAACACACAACATATAACAAATTTAACAAAACACCGACAATAAAAACAAAATATACTGCTATGTATAGGTTTAACGGGCTTAGTTTCTGTACAGTTTTAAAAGCGAACTGTAAAGATTTAGACGAGCCTGTTAATGCATGTTAAAGTCCAAATTGTTCGTACTGTAGGTATACATGCATATGTCTTATGATGTTAGCATCTGTATAATCTATTAACAAACAACAAACATGTATTGGCTAAAAGGCGAACAATGATGACCCAGATGAGCCTGTTAATACATGTAATTATTTATGTATATTAAAGTCCAAATTGTTCTTACTGTATGAATACGTGCATACATCGTGTGATGTTGGTTTCTGTCTAACAAATACAATTTAAAAACACCTATAAATTTAAAATCGAACAATGAGGATCCAGACTCAGCTAAGCCTTTTAATACCTGGATACGTGTTAAAGTCCTTAAACTAATCTTAGTGTATTCAAGTGAGGAATGGGATTAATGTCTGTAAAACGAACTAACACACATATCTTGGCTTAAAAGCGAAAAGTCAGTAATCAGCCTGTTAATACTTGGATACTTTTTAAAGTCATAATTGTTCTTCCTATATGTATATGTGGTCTGGGGGTTTAATATCTTTAAAATTAACTGACCAATTTGTCTTTTCTTTCAAAACTACAGGCCGAGCACCGGTAGCTCAGTCGGTAGCGACGCGGGCTGTCAGTCTAGGGGTTGTGAGTTCAAATCCGAGCTCGGCCAACATTCTTTTCGACGTTTGACAACAGTCACTGTGACATGCGTCATTCGTCTTTCATCAATGGGCTGTTTAACAATATCTGTGGAAAAGCAGCCAGTTGCTTGGGAAGTATGTTGTGTGGTGTACTGGTGTGGAAAAACCAGGAAACGCATGAGTAGGTTAACTGGTCGCCGTGATATGTTTGAAACATTGTCGAAAACGGGGTTAACCCTAATCAATCATCAATTCAAACCTACAGTGAGGGCTTAGACGAGCATGTTATTACTTATAGTCGTATCGCTATTTATGGTCATATACAATCGAGAAAGCATGTCCTTCTTGACACACCCACTAAACATATCTTTATGATGGTATCATTTCCACTTACGTTATGTCTTGATACACCAACTAATAAGATACCCGACATAGGATATTAGACCAAATAAGGTTCATCCACTGTGTTTATGTGCGATACAATCAACCTTTGGCTGAAGCGGCACATTTCTATAACAATTTGAACAATTAATTATACTCATTAAAATATAACACTAAAATATATTGGTTAATAAATGTTTATTAAAATGAAAATATTTCAGGCAATTGCAGTCAACAATGACAGCATTTGATATGATAGACAGAGCTTATTTTACAGTATTTACTACATAATTGCCTTTACACATGGATATATTGTTAAATATAATTATTTTAAGTAATTTCATTTCAAAAGAATTAGATATAACTTACAGAATTAATGTGTAGAGTTTTACCGCAATATTTTGTGACTTCTAAACGAATAATACAAATAGTCTACAGGAATCTATTCTAAGTTGTAAAAAGAAATGCACGTTGTGATAAGTAAAGATCCAGATCAGCCTTAACCTATATACAGTCTGATCAGGATCTACCCCATCGGCTATCTAATCGTATACACCGCAAAAGTCGCAAAAGTCACGTCTGAAGAACGGAAAACCGGACAAAAGATTGTATGGACAACATTTCCTATTCTATTTAGACTAAGTGAACAGAAAACGCCGATAATATAAATACAAGAAGTATACATAGTTTGATCTTAACTAACAATATTTTTCAAAACTTTTCGTGTTACGCGGCTAAAATAATGACTGTCTCAAATATACATTTTATATATTATTACGGGGCCTGCTATCATCCATCTATGCTAATCTATCACACGCAAATCGGAATTGTCGACAATGTTGGAAAAGACGGCTATTCAAATTATGGTCAATTTCTACTTTTCCGTAATTATTTTAAATGTAGTCAAAGCAACTTGTTATTTATTTTTCTAAGCGTTGTACTTAGTACGTAGGCCTATAGAAAACGACTTGTTTTCGAAGTCATCGGCATCTTATAAGACATAATAAAATGTCTATCCGGGACATTCATGAGCTTATCTAGTACCGAATATGATCAACTTTTGATCAGTTTTAGCGTTCGGATGTAAACCAACCAATAGGCAACCATCACTGGGTCTGAACGATACACACATTGGGCAGTGTATCCCGTCCTTCTCTAACAATAATATCTTCTCTTGTCTACCATCATGTCGGATCATGTACATTGTGAGAATTAAATCCACACACTAACAGGTTATCTTCTCCATCCACATACATTCCGACGGGTGTCTTCAAATTTGTGTCAGAGTATTGGTATATCACGTGACCTTGCTTGTTCAAACATGTTACCGTTTTAGTGTCCGAATCAGAGACAAATATTTTACTGCCGTCTCTGTTAACGTTAACATAATAAGGCGTTGTAAATATGAATTTACCTTTATCCACTCCCATCCTTATCTGTACTATACCGTCCATGTTGAGTACTCGTACTTCACCATAACCGAGACAATCATGACAGGTAACGTAGATCTCGTCACCATAAACATCTACACCGTAACATTTTCTATCCATCTTCAATGTATTCTTCACCTTCATCCCCGGGAATATTGTAACCCGCTGGAGTTGTTTGAGGGAAGCTTGTGTAACTATGACGTCAGGGTCATTGATAGTAGACACGCCCACTTTAATAACGGGTGACTGGGCTTTCAAAAGGAAGTTTTCATCAAACAATTTCAGACCGTCGTTCTTACATGCGAGTACGACATGTCCGTCAGTCATAAATGTACATCCACATACTAAATTTGACGTCGCATCTATGGCCCGTTTCTCTTTCACAGAAATGTTCAGTATAGATGTCTGGTTTTGACTGGAATGAATTGGTCCGATGTTACTAACAGTGCCTAGCGATTGTAGCTGCTGGATCATGTCAGATAAGACGCCATTAGGTTGAAAACGAATGTCTATTGGATAAATTTCTTTCTCCATTTTACCAATGATAAGACCATATTCACTTGCACGTGAAGACGCTTTCTTAGACCCGACAAACATGACGTCATTTTCCCGCCTTTTCTCACAATCCGACAAAGATTTGTCTAGATCGCCGATTTGGTGTAAGATGTCATCGGCTAACGTCACGTGACCGTCGATCTCTTTTTTAAACGTTTCTTCAATTTGTTGGATTTCTGAAGACATTTTCTTTTCAAGTTTATCCAGCTGGTCATTAATATCCTTGCGGAATTGTTGCATGTCGCTGAAGCAATTCTGTATCTGAGACATCATGGTTGATTTATCAGTGTGTCTGTTCTTTATAAAGTCATCATATCTAATTGTCAAGTCTCTCAGACTATTAGCGACTTTTTTAAGCTCCTTTTCAACATCAATTTTAGCACTGTGTTTGCAGACAGTGCTTGTATTACATGTTGCATGGTTCATCATTTTACAGGCAGGACATATGACCTCATCATGAGTGGAGCAGTAGGTATCGAGTAACGCTGTTTTGTGTGTATCACAGAACATAAATGACAGCGTTGGCTGTTTCCTCGTAGATACTGATGGTATGTTACTCCCTATCATAATTGTATGGTCTTTCGACGCCCTAGATCCTCTGTGTGCCATATCACATGACTGGCAGAGGTGCTCACAACATATGCTACAGTAGGATATGGCCTCCGATGTTTTACCATTCGACAGACAAACGTCACAGTCTTGGTTGTATATCTCGTCAGATCCTTTATACAGAGATTGGGATCCAGAAGCCATGATTATGTTCTACGCCTCCGTAGTTTGCTACTTCTCCCTGAAATGAAAGTTAATAACGAAATATTAATACAAACACATACAGTGTTGATTGTTCATTCTGTGGTTTTGTCCGACATATAAGAATTAAATGAGCCCGTTAATGGGAAAATGTGTAAGTTGACTTTGGTAAATAGTGTTGTACCAGATAAGCCTGTGCGCAATTTGATCAAGATATTCACTTTTCAAATAGTTCTTACAATTGTGTAATTGTTCAATGTGTGTAGATTAAGATAAGACAGAGCAGATGTACATGGTGATCCGAACCTACAATTTTCAGAAATGTCATATTGTACCTTTCTCTACGGACGGGCTCACCTGACAAAGAGTGTATGGTGATGAATGTTCTGATGAACTTTCATGATGAATGGGTGAATAATGTGGTCTAAAGATGGTTCAAAAAGTTTGGTTAAATATTGAACTAGTAACATTGTTTTTGACTGATATTTGGTGTAGATGTATATTCTGATTAAGTTCCATTAATATTGTATGAAAAGGAAGGGAGTATTCACAATGTTTTCCCCTAAATCCCCCGTTTCAAACGTTACTGAGATCTGGTGGAAGCGAGTATTTTGATCAACTTTCATGAAGATCAAATGGACAAAAATGTAGTCTAAGAGTCTTCACAGGGTTTGTCTAGAGTTGTTACTAGTGACCTTGTGGTTGACTTGTTGGCACCCAACTGTGAATCTGTCCGAAGTTTGTGAAGTTTAATGTTCTAAGGAAACTACATGGTGGTTTAAAAAAAATGAGGTCTCTAGATTTCTCACAAGGTTTTATTGAATTCGTTTCTAATTGGCCATAAACCATGACTGAGATTTAATAGCCATGAAAGTTCTGATAAAATGCGATGTAGATCGGAAGAGAAAAGTAACCTATTAGTCGAGTGTTCACAAGATTTTCTTCAATTTGTCCTAGTGACTTAGTTTCTGAACCCACGTTACCCAGTTTCAAACCTATCCCAGAGTTGATGTAAATGCATATTCTTTTGTACTGACATGCAGATCAAATGAGAACTTCTAGAACGTTCAAATGTTGTTGTTTTTTAACATTGAGCTTGTGATCTAGGTTTTCACCCCTTGCGAACAAGTTTTCAATTCTACTGAAATCACATGAAAATAGATGAGACATTTTGGTCTCTACAGCGTTTAAAGGTTTTCCCTAAAATGGACCCTTTACCTCGTGTTTGACCACATGTGACCCAGTTTCGAACTTGATCGATATTTAATGACAACAATGTTCAGATGAATTTTCGTGAAGATTAAGTGAAAAATGTAGCCCCTAGAATTTTCACATTTTTTTTTTTATTTTTACCTAGTTTCCTAGTTTTTGGCGCACTCCGACCACCTTCCAAATTTTCACCGAGATATGACAGTAGCTAAGTGAAGAAATGGTGAGGCTTTTGACCTATAAAGAGTTCAAAAGGTCGATAACAATGTTGACGGCGGACGTCAACCTCAATCCTTATATGTGGAAGACAGTGGTGCAGAGGTAGAGCGTCGGCCTCTCGTATCAAAGGTCCCTGGTTCGAGTTCCGTGACTTTGAGATTTTTCCACACAACCGGCACGAGTACTGGTTAAGTCTCCAGGAAGCAGACATCGAGCGTGATTAATATAAGCCAAAGGCTTGTTTCGCAATCGATGTAAAATAAATAAGTTTAAATTAAATTGATCCTTATATTGTGTGTGTCATGAATAATTTGTTTTCTTTGTCTTAGTCCACACCTCTAACCATCTGAGATCAAATCTTGCACTCTGACGTACGAACAGAAATATAAGTACGCTACATTAATTGTGACGAATATGGACCTCGCTCTTTGTCTTAATTGAATCATAGGCCTAGCTACAACAAACAAGACCTCGAGCTGAGGGTGTCTCGCCTTTCTAGGAAATTTGACTTAGCGACCTAGTGTTTGACCTACCCCATTACCCAGTTTTGAACTTGAACGAGAAAAATTTGATTTCTAGAGTGTTTCTAACATTTGATCTAGTGACCTCGTTTTCGACACCTCATGACCTATTTGTGAAATTGACCTAGATTTGATGAAGAAAAATCTAGTGGTTAAATTTCGTGAAGATTGAATGGAGAAAGAGACTTCTAAAGTTTTCAAAAGATTATTCCAACATTTGATCTGGTGACCTAGTTATTGAAACCCCATGACCCAACAATACATCTTACAAAATTTCAGAAAAATTCCAGCAGGTGTTGCGGAAATATAATCAATGTTAAGTTTTGAGGTTAAATTATCTAACCAAGGTCCAGTTCTAATAAATTATGACCTTGACCTTAATAATTTTAACGTTGAATGACGTATAATGATCCAACAATACATCTGACAAAGTTTCAGAAAAATTCTAGCAGGGATTGCTGAGATATTACTAAGGTTAAGTTTTGAGGTTAAGTTATTAACCAGGGTCAAGTTCTGACAAATTATGACCTTGACATTGACAATTTTGATGTTGAATTATGTTTAATGACCCAACAATACATCTGCCATAGTTTCAGAAAAATTCCAGCAGGGGATGCTGAGATATAATCAAGGTTAAGTTTTGAGGTTAAGTTACCTAACCAAGTTCAAGTTCAGCCAAACTATAACCTTGATCTTGAACATTTTGACGTTGAACGACGTCCCATGACCATACAATACATCTGACAAAGGTTCAGAAAAATTTCCAGCAGGGGTTGCTGAGATATAACCAATGTTAAGTTTTCAGGTTAAGATACCTAACCAAGTTCAAATTCTGCCAAATTATAACCTTGATCTTGAAAATGTTGACGTTGTATGATGTCCCATGACCATACAATACATCTTACAAAGTTTCAGAAAATTCCAGCAGTGGTTGCCGAGATATAGTTATTTGTAAAAGTGGCCGCCTCCGCCGTCGCCGGAAAAGTGACTGCTTTGTCTCACTCCACTATCGGGGGCGAGACAAAAAGATAAATATCAAAATTGTATCCTTAGATGGTGTGACCTACAAAAGAAGAGTTATGTTCGAGCCCGGGATTGACATTACCAATGGGTTTTTTAAACCACGCGGAAGTCTCATCGGCTCTTTCCGTGATCTCTCTAACGGACACTTTATATCTGAGGTTAATCTTAAATGTTACTAACAATTAAAAAGACCCTATGACGGATCATGATTTAACACTAGTCAATTTTCAACGCCTGTTTTTATCAAAATGTAATGTTGAAATGTTGTAAGCGGTCTTTTTTCACCGATGAAAAACGAACCCTGAAGTCACACTTCAACGGAAACAGAATTAAATGCGAACAGTCAAAATATGAAATCGCATTAGAGTTCAGAAATACCTCAACCCCTCCCAGAACGTTAATTATACCATTACAGGATCCGGAGAACAATTTCAAAAATATGTTTCATTTGTGTAATGACTGGTGTTTATGCTTACTTTATAAGCCGTTTAAATCATCGAAGTATTGCATGAATTTCTTTTATTCAAACATTTTTTCACAAGGCTTTCGATATGATTAACTTCTTCTTTCGTTTTCGGGTTATCGCTGAATAGTATCGCGTGCCGACTCTATTTGAACTGTTTCAACGGGAAAGTCTATGAATATTAATCAGGTATGCGGTACGCATAAATGAATGCGAACAGTCAAACCATAAAATCGAGTATAGAAATTACGCATAAACGTGATTTATAACACAGACAAATGCCAATATAATTTATGCTCTTTTACAGAGACATATAAACACATGTTTATATGTCTCTGTCCTTTAGCACAACAAAGTAACACGAGCCTTAACAGTAACGAAAAGTAAAGGACTCACGCTCTGTGTTGTCTAATTACTTCCACATTGTTATTCCCTTTATTAAGTATATATATTGGAGAGTTAAGATCTATAAATACATAATTAATTAATTGAATTAATTTCATATTTTATTTTGGTAATCATGTTCGTACCACTCCTACACGCAATTCGACAATGTTGGAAATATATGCATATACACTAATTCGTTATTTTGTCTTGTGTCCATATGTTTTCAAAACAATCTGCTGCAGACTTGTTGTTTGGGGAAAGGGTTAATTAAGTTGCTGTTACTGTAAGTAACAATTTAGCGGAGTGAAAGTGAGGACAATTAAAATGGTAATTTTCAAGTCTGAGAGATAGAGACAAAGACAGAGAAAGAGAGAGTTAGGAAACCTATGGGTAGGAGAATTCACTACAGCAGGGTGAGTGTATTAAATTAATACACTCCCCATCTTTAATAAACTCACCCTGACTACAGTGATAATCAAAGCGCCAATGACACTGTAGTGGCGATCGTATGGAAAATCCTGCAAAGTAACAAGCAATATATCGGTGTAGGGCTTGCGATGACTCTGGTGCGGGTAAATTTGAAAATGTATCAACCCTGCATCTTTTGACAGTAGAATAATGTTAGTTTGCCAGAATGTTGTCTTGGTGATATTTTAGTTACGTTCTGAGATTGGTCATGATGTGTTCAAAATTAGGCCATTCCAAAGTTATGAAAAATCTAGTTGGTATTCGATAGACTACCGTTTTAGCTCATTAGAATTTGTAATCTAAATTGTTCGGGTAATCACATGTTCATCACCAGGTGGCTAGGCCATATTAAGATAAAATATTTTACCCTTTAGAAATGACTAAATTATCAAGAAAGGAGAGAAAACAGTATCCATTAGTTTGGTGTTTGTTTCAATGATGTCCGATATTAAACAGGTCTGTTCAATTTAGTCCCTTCACATTGCATGATTGAGGGTTGTCAGAGACATATAAACACAGTGTATTTATATGTCTCTGAGGTTGTTAAACTGCTTCGAATAATGTGAGTGCAAAAACAAACACAAAACATGCTCAAAAAGCACAATTACACTATTTGCCAAACTGTTCAATTTATAAAAATATAGGCATATATTATAATGCTCGATCTCCAAACTATATTAGGCTACACTTTCAGCATTGATTGCTAATTGACATGCAGACGTGTATACATAACGTGTGTACACACTGACATCGTGTGTCCTTTAAACCTTTGTAAATCAGTCTTATCATCTAGACTCTTTCATATATTTAATCAACTACACAATAAAGTGTTTATAATATTGAGATAACCAGATCTGGAGCTATTTATAGAACCTTTTGGAATTTCCAGATTTGAGTATCATCAGAGTTATTTGCAAGGCAGATAGAACGCGCAATGATATTTATTATCTGCCCAATCATGACGAAGATAATATTTACATATTTTAACTCTTTGTAGATAATGTCTCGATATAAAACTCAAATATTAGTAACAATCCGGTACCAAAGTAGCACTGACATAATTATTATTAATCACGTCTCTGCATCAATCATGGAACTATAGCGGATGTGAGTAAATTAGTTTGCAGTAAGGAAACAAAATATCAATCGATTGTTCAAAACCGACTATGTAAATATTTTTCGTTGTTGTTGTTTCTGTTAGCATTGTGGCGATTGAGACCATTAAAACGGCATTAAACTAAAATCATCAATCAATTTATCCAGCTATCTGTTATAGACATTGTTAAACAGTTCCAGTCAATAGCATTACTAATGTTGTTATTATACGTCACATATTAGACATGCTGGTATGGCTGACAATATTAATACACGCTTGAAAATATAAAATTATGTAAGATTAGGGAAGTAGATCAAACTATACAAATAACTAGCTCAGACAAACGTATAGGATTTTGTAAAAACGATTTTTAGAAATAAAAGGTCATATATATATTCCTGTAAAACAAAATTAATAACCCCTTCCTATAATGGTCTAAGACATCGACTACGTTTAGCCTCGAACATCTACAATTCCACAAGACAAGCCGAGTCAAATCAAGAAAGCTGGACAATTGTAAGATACGGGTTACAAAACCTCTCTCAAATTCTGATATAGATTTATATACGTATTACAAACAGATAAATGCATGTTTTTATTTCTTTTTGTTTTCTTCGTGTTTTGTTTGTTTGTTTGTTTGTTGTTTTTAGACTAATTTTCCCATCATATAAATGTATAACTTTTTTAACAGTTGTAAAACCTGTAACATCTTTATAAGTTCGACCCCAGGTGCAGCTGTCATGGTTGATTGGTTTTCGGCAAAACACCTTCATAGCATAGTCCTGGTTTGTTTACCAAGGGAGCATGAATAAGTGATACAACTGAACATAATATTTGGGTGTATTACTATATTAACATAATATAAATACCGATCATGTACCAGGGTAGACCAGAAACGTTTATTAGTGTACAGTTTATGACTATTTTAACACCATTCCAAAACGAGGAAAGATCAGAAACGTTTAGTAGTTTTAGTTAATGACAATTTTAACATATAGATGTTAACACCATTCGAGTAGGAGAGAAGATCAGAAACGTTTAGTAGTTTTTTAGATTATGACTATTTTAACATAATGTTAACACCATTCGAGTACGAGGATAAATCAGAAACGTTTAGTAGTTTTCAGTTTATGACTGTTTTTACTTAATGTTAACACCATTCGGATGCGAGGGTAGATCAGAAACGTTTATTAGTTTTCAGTTTATGACAATTTTAACATAATGTTAACACCATTCGAGTTCGAAGATATATCAGAAACGTTAATAGTTTTTAGTTTATGACTATTTTAACAATATAAACACCGATCGAGTACAAGGGTAAATCAGAAACCTTTAGTACTTTTTAGTGTATGACTATTTTAATATAATGTAAACACCAATCGAATAAGAGGGTAGATCAGAAACTTTAAGTAGTTTACAGTTTATGACTATTTTTACATAATGTAAACACCATTCGAGTACGAGTGTAGATCAGAAACGTTTAGTAGTTTTTAGTTTATGACTATTTAATATAATGTAAACACCATTCGAGTACGGGGGTAGATCAGAACCATTTAATAGTTTACAGTTTATGACTATTTTAACATAATGTAAACACCATTCGAGTTTAAGGGTAGATCAGAAACGTTTCGTCGTGTTCAGTTTATTAATATTTCAACATAATGTAATCATCATTTGAGTGCGAGGGTAGACAGGAAACGTTAAGTAGTTTTCAGGTTATGCCCTTTTTAACATAATGTTAACACCATTCCATTTACGCTATTTAACTTTTTCTAACGATATTTCTTATTTTAAATCTTATTGTTTACCATATTCTTCAAGAAAATCTGTATTATCCTAAACGCCTGAAATTTCAGACTATGAACAATATTGAAATAAAATAAATGTTTATAATTAAAGCATGTTCTATACACATTGTTTTGAAGTGCTGATCTTGTATTATAATACATGATAAACCTGATGAGAGTAATGTTGAGGTTGAATCAAATAAAGACATAGCTAAGACATATAACAGATCAAGATCCGACTCGGAACTGATTTTGAAATGTGCTCTTCATTAATGGTATTATTTGTCGGTTCCTTGTGCACAATATTAATCCCAATGAACAGACATGACTAAAGTTATCTGTTTATCTGGTATGCTATTTTAGATTATTCTGATTCTAAGAACTATTGTTTAAGCCATGTAACGTCAGAAAAAGTGGAAGTATCATTTTGAGACAAAAGAGTTATACCACACATTATGTATTGAAGGTCAAACAGGATTATCTGTGTAGGGCTTTGTACCCAAACCAAACTATCAAATATTGAGGAACAACTGGGAATCGGGTGTCGAAATTGAATCAAAGTACTGAAAGTACTTAATTTTCGGGGGATGTTGGCTCTAGAGCGTTAACAAGATTTTCCTTCAATTTGACATAGTGACCTACTTTTTGACCCAACATGACCCATGTTAGAACTTGACCTAGATATCATCAAGAAAAACATTCTATTAAAGTGTCAACATGCTCGAGCTAAAAATTCAGTATCCAGAGTGTTAACAATATTTTCCTTTAATTTGGCCTAGTGACCTAGTTTTTAACCCGGCATGACCCATATTCAAACTTGACCTAGATATCATTTAGATAGAATTCTGACTCAATTTCAAGCTGCTGTAGCCAAAAAAGATGCTTCTACAGAGTTAACAAGATTTTCCTTCAATTTGGCCTAGTGACTAGTTCTGACCCAATGTGACCCATATTAGAACTTGACCTGGATATCAATAATGCTGAAGAAAAACAGGCGGCCTCTAAAGTGTAAATAGGCTTTTCCTTCAATCTGACCTAGTGACCTACTTTTTGACCCATCATAAACCATGTTCGAACTTGACCTACATATCATCAAGACAAACATTCTGATAAAGTTTCAACATGCTCAAGTTGAAAATAAGCCCTCTAGAGTGTTAAAAATAATGTCCATTTAATTTGGCTTATTGACCTAGTTTTTAACCCAGCTTGACCCATATTCGAACTTGGCCAAGATATCATATAGATAAACATTTTGACAAAATTTCAAGCTGCCTTTTGAAAATAAGGCCTCCAAAATGTTAACAAGATTTCCATTCAATTTGGCCTAGTGACCTAGTTTTTGACCCGGCTTGAACCATATTCGAACTCGGCCTAAATATCATTTAGATAAACATTCTGACCAAATTTCAAGCTGCCTTAGTAAAGAAAAAATGCGGCTTCTACAGTGTTAACAAGATTTTCCTTCAATTTGACCTTGTCACCTAGTTTGTTCACCTCAAATGGTCCAGTTTCGAACTTGTCCAAGATTTGATGGAGACGAATGTTCTGATAAACTTTCGGGAAGATCCGATGCAAAATGTAGCCTGTAGAGTGTTAACAAAGAAAAATGTTGACGATGCACGACAGCCGTATTCCCGTATTTTTCATTGTAGGGATTTTCTCAAAAGGTTTTTGAGCTACCCGCTTTCAAGCTACTCGTTTTCCATATATTTAAAAGAAACATTTAAGATCCTTATGTCTACCTTAAAATTTCTAAATTATGTAAACAACTTCATGGATTAAAACTTTACATTGTGTACGTTTACTTTGTATAATGTGCATACTGTTTAGCTTGTTGTGAAACGTATTTAACTGATCCCTGGATAATCAAGAAAAATTGTCCATTTTGAAAAAAAAGAGCGCAGCACAAAACATTTACAAATTTACACTTCCTGAAAGCTGGGCATGACAATATACGGAGGTATTCAGCATAGCTGAATCCCCCGCATAATAAAAACCACAGACTTCGAGTAGTTTGAATGTTAGTATATAGTCAGCGCCTCGCTCTCGTCGTCATTCAGCTATAGGGGTTAAACCGATTGTGTCTGCATCGCAGCCAATAGATGTTCTTCTGTGGTCGCAGAGCCTCTCGACCTCTCTCCCTAGAGCACCATTTCAATGCCTTTGGCTCGTTAGGGGTCGATGTTTGGCATTACTGACACTCAATTACTAATAGACTGATACTCTATAAGTCTGCCAACTAACGTCAGAGACATATTTTAAGATAAAAGTGAACAAAAATAATATTTTTGCTTACCTTAAAAACAGTTGAAACATCAAATGGTAACACAAATGTCCTTGGTTTAAACAGGTTCAATGCTTTTAACAGGCAAAATGATTACATCATTAACTTCCTCTATTCGTTTGACCTGTGTCTTGCATATGTGTATTATCAGTGATTTAGGTTTGGGGCCACTAAATCAATTTTTCTTATGTTTTTTTTTTTTTTAATATCATTCCATTATTGTCAGAATAAATTTCGAGATAGCAACATAGGGGCTTGGGTGTGGATGCATTTGTCATCTGAAAAGTAATATTTCGCTAAAAAAAACGTGTACACTCTTTTAGTTACTCTTAATAACTCGGCCCAATTTGATTTCTCTATTATCATTTACACTTTTCACGCAAGGTAAAATTGTACAAAGTGTATGTATAGAGGATATTACATGAGTGGTCATTCAATACGGAATTTATTAAACGAGTTTTCTGAAATTGATAAGAACGAGCCTTGGCGAGTTTTTATCACTTTTAGAAAACGAGTTTAATAAATTTCGTATTGTATGACCACGAATGTAATGTTCTTTTTATATCATAAATACTAATTTAATAATTTACAGCGCTATATCCATATAAACGTCGCTATAAAGCGCGCGTATTTACAACGCTAAACGTTGCGTTATGACGTCACGTTACGTAGCATTGTTATTACACTAGTTGAATACGCAATTTATTCAATGGCTTTATTACACTCCGGCGACGTCATTCATGATATAAATAGAGAATAACTAACTGCATGTTTTTGATATAGAATTTATGTCACAAGGGAAAAAAGGGGTAATTTGGTTAAAATCACGACACCAAATTACCCCTTTGTTCCCGAGTGACATAAATTCGATATCAAAAACATGCAGTTAGTTATTCTATTTATTATATATCTGGAATAAATCTCCCCTTTATTTTAAAGAAACATATAAAAAAAAAATGTAACCATATACTGCTGCTTCTATTTGGCGCCAAATGACTAGCGTTATGACGTCAGAACCGCTGACGTGACGTCATTTTCCTAGTATTCGGTCTCAGTTTTTTTTAAATTCCTAGTATTAAACCCACTTTAAATTCCAAAGATGTTCCAAATTTTAAAAAAGTAGTTCCGGCAAAAATGATATCATCACTAGTGATGATATAAAAAAACTAAAAGTGTTATCGTCACAGTGTTAGTTATCATTTTTTTAAAAATTGATATTGATTTTATGTCACTTAAATTTCAATGCAAAATTTGGATAGGTATGTAATAAATTAAAATACTCACACAATATTACGACAAACATATTTGGACCATCTGAGAGCAAAACATATTATAAAATCGTAATAACTCGAAAAAAGCTTAATACTATGAACAAAGGCGTAGTAACGTAGAACAATGCATACTAATGCAAGGTCAATACATAATAATGCGAAGAAAGGCGTAGTAACGCGTAATAAAGGCGTAGTTACGTTAAACAAATGCGTTTTAACGCTTATAAAAGGCATCATTTTGAGAAAGTAAGGCTTATTAAAACGATACAAATGCGTATTAGCGTCACACAAAATGCGTTATTATTTGACAGAAAGAGGTAGTAACGCTAGCAAATGCGTATAAACTCTAATAAAAGGCGTAATTACGCGAGATAATGGCGAAGTTACGCGGAACAAAGGCAATATAATGCCTTTTTAGTATTTTGTTTTAGCTATATACATGTATATAAATCGATTAGTTCTTTAAAAATCTTAATCAACCCTGAGAGTCCCTATGCCAAACCAAATTGGGTCCTGGACTTGAACATTACCGCCTTCTTATTTACCGTCTGTTTCTGTTTTCCATCCCTTTCAAGTCAAGCAGTTTCATCAATTGGTAAATATGCTATATATTAAATAGTATCCCTGGGAACATTGTATCCAACTTGTTTACACTTTAAATGCATCCAGCGATAACCATGCAAAGCACCCGATGTTTCAAGCTGAGAAAGAATGAATCAAGCAACGTCAAGTAAATCCGAATGAGTCTTTCTCCGGAAAAGGCCACGTGACGTTAACTTCCCTTTTAATGTAGACATGCTAATAATAACTCCTCCGTCTAAATGAGCTAATAAAGTTTCTTTGTTATAACCCCTAGTCATAAATACAAATGGATCAGATTGGTGACTTAAAACATCATACAATGTCAAAATCATGAATAGGAATAAATATGCATTTAAGCGTGTATTATTTAATCTTTTATATCCCCTATAAGGTGTTATGACGCCTTTATTGATGCCCTTTTTCGTGTTGGTAAGTCTTCCTTTCGCGTTATTACGCCTTTTATTGCGTAACTCAGCCTTTCTTTCACTTTACTATGCCTTAATTTCACGTTACTACTTATTTTGCTTTTCTACGCCTTTCTTTCGCATAAGAACGCATTTTATTTCGCGTTTCAACGCATTTCTTTATCATTACGATGCCTATCTGCGTCAAAACGCTTTTCATTCGCATTTCGCAATATTACATCTTTGAGTTCCGTTATTATGCCTTGTTTTGAATTACTACTCCTTTTTCGCATTATAGCGACCTTTTTCGCTTAATTACGACTTTAACATATGTTTTATCTCTCAGATTGAGAACGGCTTGAATATCGAGTCAAAAGCGGTCTCTCCTTTGACTGTTTGAGGTACATGTAGCTAAACCTTGTCTCTGATTTTGTTTTTTAGTTTGTACAGCGGAAACGTTAAAGCATTCTCCAAACGTATTTCCTTCGCGTTATAGCGCCTTTATTTCGCGTTACTTCGCCTTTCTTTCGTATTTCACATTCTCCAAACGTATTTTCTATGAAGACAATGTTCTTTATCGACACTTTCGAGATGTTATCGACTGCCTCGGTGGGGAAGTGGTAGAGCGTCCGTCTCGGTGGGGAAGTGGTAGAGCGTCCGTCTCGGTGTGCGTGGTCGCTGCTCCGATCCCCGGCCTGGTCATGTTTAATACTTTAATATGGTAGTAATGGCTTTCCCTCCTTGGTGCTCAGGATTGTTGGGTTAGCATTGCCACAGACTCGCTTGTGTGAGAATAAATAAACCAGTAGTACTGGTAACTAATACAGAAAACACCCTGATATTAACAATTTGAAAGCGGCGTAAAGCAGATCCGAATAGCATTCACACTACATTGAATCAATTGGACCTCACTGGTCTTTTAAGGTAAAATAATTCAGTAATGTCATTACGTGTTCTGCGTTAAATTACGATTAGATAGTGTATCCTTACACCGGCTAGATAGTCGTACGTTATACACAACAACAATGAGACCAAACGTAGGAAGTGTACCACCATTTTTTAAAGTAAATATTTCATCTTCTAAGATCAATCTTGGTGCTCAAAATTGGTACTTTTATATACATGTAACTATCCTTCCGAAATTTGACAATTTTGATATAATGAAATAATGAACCATTTTCTCAACCTATCATGATATATAAAAACCTGAAAGGTACCTTAATACATAGATCCGATATGCAAATAAGATACTGTATTTTGGCCAATCAACCAAGTTGATATGTTTTTTACATTAAACTTTATTGCCGAACGTGGTATTTTTTGCATCACAAACAAAAGCCCTGTGGTTCATGAGAACTGAGTAGTTTTAACAATTAATTGTTGGTTTATTTGTGATGCATGGCGATGGGCGTGGCTTAAACTACGATCTCGGATCTATGTATTGTTACCAATACCAGAACCACATCTACACATCCTGTAAACTCTATGATGTCACTTAGAGACGGACATGCATTTCAAGACACGAACTGGTTTTGTTTTGGGTATTATACTAGATCAGCCTGACGGTGGGTGCATTTAGTGTTATCTGTCCCTAATCAAATGACATTTAC
>JASEVX010000032.1:57500-70000 GCA_031761405.1 Serripes groenlandicus | reverse complement strand
CATATACTTTTATAGAGTTAACCTTTTATTATTTAACACAGTGCATCATCACAGGCCTAAGCGCCAAAAAGGGTAACCCCTTCTGCATGGAGTCTACCTATTTATTTTTAATTAGGGAATACCCCGCTCTCGATCCGGACTATCTTACAACCATTCCAACGTGTCCGTTTTAGTGATAAGTTTTATGTACTGAACCCTTTATCACTTTAACACTATGCATTATTCTCTTACAGACGATATGTGATGCTGTTGCAGCAGATTACATTTGAAAGCATCGTAACAAAAGAAGAAATTGCACATAATGAACAAGTTCTCCTTTGTCCACAATGCTTCAACTCTACTTAAAAGTTATTAGTCGCCGGGCAGAAGCCCGCGACTTCTATTTTTAATAGGTTTTCTGAAATCACATGGGAGGGGGGATTATTATTAGAAAGAAACACATTTAGATGTCTTGAACATATTACAATTGTGTTTGTTTAAAAACACTAAGTAATGACACATCTAAAATGAAATAAATATTTCGATGTTTTAGGTATTTACAGTTTCTTTATTTTGACTCGCATTTGTGTTTTTTGTCTTATTTACGAAGACACAAGAGGTCCCTGCTAGACTTGCTGCAGACCGTTGTGTGTCAATGTCGAGATAAATATCACGTACGTCGAATTCTCCTTTTAATAGCAATTTTAACTTACTAAATGTTGTTTTCATGTTCAAAGAGATGTCTTGATTTGTGTAGAATTCATTTAATAATGTTAATCCATGAATATCTAAAGTAGGAACTGTTTCTAAGCTAAATATAGACCCTATTCTGTTGTGTAGTTTCGTGACCTTTAACATGATTTTCGCTCATGCGTATTTCGATATGAAAAAGCGAGTGATATTATTTTATTTTAGACAAGTACAAGACGAATGTTTGACGCAAAGCGTCAAAGAGAAGCCGCAATATTTCGTTGTACATGTAGAAATAAGAAAAGAAAAAAAAGAACATTTTTAAATCCACAAACAATAGAACAATTTAAACTGTAGACGGTAATGCTGATATATTTCTCCTTTTGAAGACTTTTGTTTACTTCAAATTACCTCCCTTTAAAGCAATATCAGGATATTTACCTTGTGATTCGAATAAGATTGACAAACATTGAAATTATGTGAATGAATACTATTATTTAAATAAGTAACAACAGCAAAATTAAATTTAAGCCAAGATAAATGTGTACACATTTCGTTAATTTTTTATAGATACCCTAATGTATAGGTATGAATATAAAATTTATAAGCAAATGTTTTCATTTCAACGTTCCTGGAGTGGCGGGGTAGTCCAGTGGTTAACACACTGGACTGTCAATCCATAGGTCTGGGGTTCAAATCCCGGTCCAGATTCTGGAAATTTGAGGGATGCTTTTAAGCTTCCCCCACTCAACTAGAGGTTAAGTACTGGTCCTTTCCATGAAAAATAACCTCGCGTGTATCGATGCTATACACCGGGCACGTAAAAGAACCAATGGGTTCTTTTCGGAAAGAGCTAGGGTATCGCACCCGGACTCCCTTGTATCTAACTTTGTCTGCTCGCCAAATAGTTAATTCTGCACGGCGAGGGTAAATAAAAACAAATAATAAATAAATCAACGTTCCTAATGTTTGTATAGACTAAGGAAAGTCAAAAATACATAAATAAATCAATGCAGTCTTTTCCGGCGAAATTGATGCCTTGCATCAACTTTCTCTTGTACTTTCATATATAGAGATTTTAGAAAAGTTTGCCAGGATGATTTTTAATCGTATGCTGCATATTGATCGTCTATTGGAACGGTGAAAACCTTTCGGAAATACAACAAATCTTTATAAAGAAGATGACTTTGAAAACATATAAATACATGTATGACAACTCTCTATAAACGACAGCATGACTTTTAAAAAGTTGAAAACATTGTGGTAAAATGAGAAATTGTTCGTTGTGACCAAAAGTTGACTGACGTTGACAGGTTAAAACCGTGTGGGAAAGGGTTCATATCTCGACAGATTGTCAATGACATTTGAAAATCTCATTATCGGAATATCAGGTAACTATAGCCCATGTTACATCTATAAAAACTCACTTTTTGCTCAATAGCATTTAAATACATACGGAATATTACGTTGCGGGAGCGATAAAAGGGTCCGTATTGCGCTACAAGTAGCGTGGAAAAATCGATATCTTACGAGACCGAAGGTCGAGTAAGATATGGATTTTCCCACGCTACGAGTCGTGCAATACGAACACATTTATCGCTCCCGCAACGTAATATTCCTTTTATTATATACCTACGATCTATGAAGAGCAAAAAAGCTAACAAATATACAGATTCAATATTTTTTTTATTGGGGAAACAATTTTGAGATCTTGAAATGAAAAGATGAATGGCGGATGAATATTTACTACAATACTTAGGCCACGCCCCTAGAAAGTATGCTAATGTGTAGGTCCCACCAAATAACATTATCAAATTAAATTTCCATTGTTTTGTGGGAGATAATAACAACATAATCTTTATTTGCGAGTTTTAATACATTTGAGGCTAGGTTTTCGATACATACAATAGAAACAATTTTCCTAAATAGTACTGGTTGTCTGCATATTTTACTACGTAGCGCAGATTAAAAACAGGAACCTCGCTTTAAGTAGTCCGCGCACTGTCTGACGTCACAATCTTGTATTTACACCGCATGTAGATACGGTATTTCAATCCGTCGTGGTGTATTTGCGCATGTCAATCTGCATGTATTTCCACCGGAAAATGTACAGGCATATAATAAATCAATGTATTGATACACAAAGGCGACACAAAGTTCTAATTGAACAAACACTTTTAACGTTTTAATTTTAACATTTTTTTAATGTTCACTTTGTACAGATACCTGACAGATTCAGATAATTTTATTGAAAGATTCGGGTCTGGTCTACCGAAATAGTCTGTTTTTGTTTTTTCTTGAAATGTGTGTATATCTGACTGACTGCATTGTGAGTTTGTAGAGTTTCAATTGTTTATTGTGCGGAAGGTGAAAGAGGAGATAAAATTTACATGTACCAAACTGGTTCTTGTTCTGATGGGTTGCTAACATGGGTATCCCTTATAGCAGATAAATTGTCCCCTTTTTTCTTAGACGTTGTCTTAAAGTTGATATATAACCCTTTCCAGTAATATACATTGTACACGTGCCAACTGACTAACTGGATAAAAGTGTTTACATTGAGGGCTCAAACTTGTTGATTTTACATTGAAATAAAGAATGTATTTATTTAGAAGGCTCTGATCTAGATACGAGGGACTCCCAATGCAAACCCTAGCTCTTTCCGAATATTTGGTTCTTTGACTTGCTCCGTGTTTATCACCGATACCCGCGAGGACTTATTTCTTGGAAAGAACCATTACTTGATCTCTAGATGAGTATGAGACACTTTAAAGCACCTCAGACAGTTCCAGTACCCGGACCTCTGAGTTGTCCGAACACTGAACCACTGAGCCACTCAAAAGTGTTGTATTTCCAAAAATACGGTCTCACATGGTGCACACATTTATAATGATATTATCTACTTGCGAGGTATTTATAATTCTCTCTAAAACAAGTGTTTCATTGATTGAGTGATTGATTGATTGATTTCCATTTCAACTGTATTTCAGCTATATAACGGTTTGAGTTACAGGGTTAGGCCGGCCACCAGCTATGTTTCATGTGGAAGGGCCCAACATTTACGCATTATTTGTAGCCGACTACTTTTGAAAACACGATCGAAATATAAAAATAATTTCATACTGGGCAATATCTACAATGCGTTTTTATCTCTCTAACAAAATTGACACCTTTCCAGACGTAATACTATTTGTCAATTCTTTCAATTCTTTATTTCTGTATTATAGGCCACCGGCCCATATACAATACATAAAATACAATGGTAGGAATGATAGTTATATAATATTGTTGCCGTACAATTATTCCAATTCAACCAATTATGATACGCCTAAAAACTGTATTATGATATACAAGTAATCATATTTTGAGTCAATTTAGATGATTTAAAATATATATCGTAATTCATTTAAACTCACCCAAAATATTTGTCAACCAAGCGTACCAAAAGTTTGTGAATACATCGGATTCTGATTAAGGTGATTCGGTACACGACTGGCTGGTCTAAATCTACACTGTACGCACATAATTATGACAGGGTTGGTTTTCAAATTGTGTGACTAAACTGCATTACCAAACGTGAATAAAAACACTAAGAGCCCTCTTGCACTGTCGTTAGACACAAGGGTAAACATGCGGTCAATGAATGTGTACGTTAACTAACGTTAGCCATTACAACAATTAATTAGCAGCTATTGAACCTCTGGTGTGAAAAATACCAAGCCGTGATCTATGTATAGCACTGCGGTTAGACACCCGACAAGTAATGTGCTCAATGAAATTCTACGTAAAATACCAATTGCCAATTCACCAATCAATTAACAGCTATTTCACCGCAAGTGCGAAGCGTACGAAACCGTGAGCTACAACACGTATTTAAAGCTGCTTCACCGAACGTAAAACAGCTATGTCTCCATCCCCACCATCGTTTCATAAAGTAGGGTTTTATCTACACGTCTACACACACATATCCTCCGAGAACAAAAACCATCTAGACATTGATAAATACGTTAACAGTTTAAATATTGGTGAGGCGGGTTTATCTGTTCAGGAATATTTTAGCGTAGCTCTGCAAAAACCAACCGCAATGAATTTTCGACCGGTAAAGATCCGACCAGCCAGCGCATCCTCGCAGTCTGATCTATGTATGCACTAATGCGCATGCATGGTAGTTTTTTGCACGTATGACAAGGTTGAATTTTGCAGAGAACCGCTCTTTTGAATCTCAATTCCCAATTGGATTGTGAAGACTTTCCCGCAGTGACACACTACCAAACCGTACTCATATGTAAACGGCCATTAAACATGCATTCTCAATGCCTCCAATCTCGGAAAAGCATGTATGTGTTGTTGGTCTATCAGCTTGTCTGATGTCGGCACTTTGTATCAATACTATACAGCGCGATGCTAATGTTATCTGGCTTTCAAGTTTCTCGATCTTGCTTACAGTACCGAAGACACTTGTAAACCAGGTTAAACTTGATTTCACGTGCGCGCTGTTTTCAGCACTTGTTCAGTTGTATGACGGTTTTCCAGTGTAATTTTCCAGAAGTATTGGTCCATTCATCCTGACACCAGCAAGTCATTCATAATGCTAACACAACAATCCTTAGCGATCAGAAGGAACGAGCCATTACTCCCAATGCTTTAACTCGTTCAGGTATTACTGATGAAGGAATAAGAAAAGTACTGCGGAGTGCACAGTCGAGTCTCAAACTTTCATCAGATAGTTTGAACAGTAAAGCAAGATAGGGGTTAACTCCCATGGCTCCCAGTATCTTTCATACTAACTGTGACGGAAACCTCTACATCTTACCTCTACGGGAAATTCTGATCATTGTGGTTAACCATTTCCCACTTACAACAAAGCTGCAGCAGACGACTTTCAAAACATTGGCTACAAAATGTCAATAATCTGTTTTAATGAGTGCAATTACTAGATAAGAGTTAAAAACAATATAGCAAATGGTGAAATTGTTCAGTACGAGCACCTTTTCGATTTGCAACAATGTTTTCAAAAGTGGTGTGTTGCAGAGATGTCAAAAAGCGTCTGTTCGTGAGACAAGGTTAAAGGAAAAGAACCGTGTATCTGGCACGGTAACAAACAGAGAGTCAAGCGACACGAACACCGACTTTCGCGATATATGAAGATCTAGAGTAGCCTATATAAGCATCCGGAAGACAATCTAGCTGTATCATACTTAAAGGGAGGTAATAGTGTGTCACTTTGCATAAACTAAACGTACAGTGTTAACTTTCTTAGTGGGTTTTTTGCTTTCAAGCAAAAGGTGTCTGACAATCTTATTATTTAAAACTGGATAAAGCGCTGAACAAGTACGCAAGCCTCCGAGAAATAAGACCATCGATATGTTAATAATGATATGATCAAAACATAACTGAACTTGTAGAAACTTAAACTTAATTTGTTCCTATTTTGTTTTAAATTATCGATTTGTACGTATAACTATCAGATGTAAACGCACTATATAAACTGTCTTCTATAGTCACTTCCACGGATTCCTACTTGAAGACGCACGTTGATGCATCTGTAGCAGATGACTTTTGCAACGTTGTGAGAACAAGAGGAACTTCCAATAATGAGCAATTTCTCTTTTTGCCACGATATTTTCATTTTCATTCAATAATAAAACTTCAATTTGCTGAAAATTTCAAAAGTATGGCGTAGATGTTTTCAAAGTCGTCTGCTGCATATATTTTTGTATGTACCAAAGGATTAAGACATCTTAACAAATGAGGCTTAAAACTATCATCTCACTCTGGATTATACTGCGGCATGCATACAGCATACATTAACTAGGGCTATTTCGTGCACAGCGACAAGTTATATTCTCAATGAAATGGAAATAGTTACAGTTGCAAATGTACCGCAAGTTGTTTGTTTTGTGGGTGTTTTTGGTATTGAGTTTAACGCCATGTTCCACATTTTTTCAGGTATATCACGGTGTGTCAGTGGTAACTTTAGTAACAAGTACTACTTGTCTATTTTTCCTGATACCGGCGAGTCGTAATGCTAACCCCACACTCTTGAGTGCCAATGAGGGAAAGCCATCACTACCGTTTAGAAAGTATTTGTATGTGGCTGCCGAGAAGGACGCTCTACGACTACACCAACGAGGTAGCCCCCATCAACTAGGGGCATGCTATATGGAATATGGCTGTTGAAATTTCCCCCCCCCCCCCCCCCTCCCCCCCCCCCCCCACCCCGAGTATTTTTCATACAACATTTTCAGAGCGCATGCGTTACTACGTTGGGCTTGACATTTTATTAATGAAGTCACGAGCTTTTGTTGTAAATGCCGTTTGGAAATTTGAATTGTAACGGCGACGTAACTGTTTTAAATGACGTCATTTACGTGTTTTACCAACATTTTTGGCGCGGTCGAAAACGTTGTGTTAGAATGAGACAGTAACAAATTGCCCATGATGAGTTTAAGAACAATTGAAAAAAGTATAATACAAATAGAATGTCCATAGACTGTTAATAAAACTGATTTCAAAATGTTTTGTTAGTTGAAAAAATCCAATATTGCCAAAACAAATACAATGGGGAGTAAAGATAGAATAGCCTACACGTGATTTTACCAAGGAAAACAACGTCATGTCAAAACCTAGTTCCCCCTTAACTTGTATCCCTTTAAGTTATAAACAAGTGCTAGAATTGAAATAGATCTCATTTTGAGTGATATACCGGCTCGTATATCACGATGTGTCGTTCAGGTGTGTATAAATTAATCACTCAGGCCATTCGGCCTTCGTGATTAATTACTACACACCTGAACTCCCAATCGTGATATACGAGCCGGTATATCACTCAAAATGAGATCTATTTCCTAAATGAACATAAATGAAGGGTCGTTCTTTCGGATACTGGCTCGGCCAACACTCCCGATGATTGTCATTACGGCTAGGCTAGTGTCATCTTTTTCACCAACTGGCTAAAATGTCCATCCAAGAATGTAGCTAAGTTGATAGACAATCAGCCAAGTAGACACCAATACAACTATACACTATAATTAACTTATAAAATGTTGGCAATACAAAAGGACACTCTAGACGTTTAAACCGCGCAGAGTTAGAGCGTCAGCCTGTCGTACCAGAGATCCCGGGTTCGAATCCCGTAATGAGCGGGTTCTGCCATTTGGATTTTTCCACACAAACGGTTCGAGTACTGGTTAATTCTCCAGGAAGCCGACATTGAGCGTGATTAATGTAAGCTGAAAGCTTGGTTTGCAATTAATGTAAAATAAATAAGTTTAAACAAAACTAAACCGCGCCAACAGATCTTTCAAGGACACAGTCCAGTTATCTTAACCTCAACTGTTTTGGGTAGTTAACCTTTTATTACATTAACGAATAGTCTATTTCTGTAAACGAACCGTTTGTTTATTGCTGCATTCTGGCCGTGAATAAAATCGTATGTAAATCGCTTGAAATTCTTGTAGCTGAACAGTTGTTTCAGATAAGTTTGTGACTTCAGACCTTTTGTTCGAATGGTTCCTGGTTCGAATTAGTTTGTGAAAAAAAAGTACTACCTCGATGAGGTAGTCGTAAGAGTGACCACCTCGAGAATGATGTCAACGGCATAACGTATGTGAAGGGTAAAGTTCGGACCTCTTGATCAAATGGTTCCTGGTTTGCATCAGTTTTTGAAATAAGACCTATCTCGATTGGGTAGTGGTTAGAGTGTTCGCCTCGAGAGACATGACAACTACATAAATTAGGTGTAAGGTAGAATTCGGACATCTTGTTCAAATGATTCCTGGTTCGAATTAGTTTGTTATTTCAACTTTTATATCGGTGGGGTTCTGGTTAGAGTGCCCTCCTCGAGGACGATGACAACGACATAATATATGTGTTAGGTAGAGTTCGGACATCTTGTTCAAATGGTTCCTGGTTCGAATTAGTTTGTTATTTCAACTTTTATATCGGTGGGGTAGTGGTTAACGTGCCCTCCTCGAGGACGATGACAACGACATAATAAATGTGTACGGTAGAGTTCGGACATCTTGTTCAAATGGTTCCTGGTTTGAATCAGTGTGTGAAATAAGCACTATATCGTTGGGGTATTGGTAGGAGTGCCCACCTCGAGAGCAATTTTATCTGTAGTGATGAACCCTAGTCTCTTATTCAAACTGTTCCTGATGCGAATAAGTATTAGAGAAGTGTTAGCGGTTATAACTCGGGTAACGAGTTGTCCATTACCCACACAAGGATTGGTACATTGCCTTAATAAGGTATATGAACACAACGTTGGTGTAATCAACTACCCCTTATTTAAAGTATACGACGACAGGCTTTTATGGGAATTGTGTAAATACAACCAGAGACATGTCATGTATTCAAGAGAGTACATTTGAAAAATAAAGTATATCAAAATTGTAAGCATACACTGTTTATTAAGCATTATTCAGTAGTTCATGTATCTAAAATCTAACACAAAAATATAGAAAATTATATAAAACAAAACTATATAAGGGATATAACAAAACCCCGACAATGACAATATGTATACCTTATATATATATAGGTTTAACGGGGTTAGTTTATGCGTAATGAACTAACAAACAACTAGAGTTTTAAAAGCGAACAGTAATAATTCAGATGAGCCTCTTAATACATGTTAACGTCTATAGTGTTCGCACGCTAGGTATACAAATGCATACATATGTCGTATGATGTTGGTTTCTGTATAATGTACTATCAAAATCTTAAAACACCTAAAAACTAAAGAGCGAACAATGAGGATCCAGAGGAGCCTGTTGAAAACATGTATTTATGTATGTATATTAAAGTCCAAATTGTTTTTACTCTATTCAAACGAACACACACACAAATACGTCTTGGCTTAAAAGGGAACAGTGAGGCCTCAGATGGGCCTGTTAATACTTGGATACGTGTAAAAGTCATTTAATTCTTCGTACTGTTTGTATAGATGCATTTGTCTTATACTGTTAGATGATTCTATATAATTTATTAACAAACAAAGATATATTGACTAAAGGCGAACAGTGCGGACTCTGATGGGCATGTTAATACTTAGATACATATTAACGTCCTTAAATCGTTCTTACAGTATTTATGTGTATTATGGAGTTAACAACTTTAAGATGAACTAACTAATCCGTCTTTTCTGTCGAGCCTACAGTGAGGGCGTGGACGAACATGTTATTACCTATGGTCTTATCACTGTGTATGGTCGTACATGATCGAGAAAGCATGTCCTGATGAAGGAATAATTTCCACTTACGTTATGTCTTGATACACAAACTAATAATGAGATTACAGACACAGGATAAAAGGCCTTTGGACATTTACGACCCGTTTTGAATTAGATCAACCCGCACATTCCTACAGCGTGGTCAGTGTGTTTATTTCATACCAACAGCTACTGTAGTGGTCTATCGATTATGTGGCAAAGCGTGTAGATCTTGATCGGAATAATGCATAGATGTTTTGCATAAAGGGGTGTCATGAAAGTAACAGGTGGGGCTACATTTTTCTTTTCGAAATTGTATCCGTGCCTTGTCTAATTGTACGCTAACAGAGAAGACCGTGGTTGATGTGTGATGAAACCACAGGTACGATAAGGCTCATCCAACTTTTCACTGTTTTTATTTGCGACACAACCAACTTTGGGCTGTAGCGGCACAAATCTATTACACTTTGAACAATTAAATATAGCCATTAAACATAAAAATAAAAAGATACTGGTTAATAAAAGTTTAGTAAAATGAAAATTTCAAACAATATTTCAATTGATTTCGTTTAAATAAAAAGAATTAGATACAATTTACAGAATGAATGTACAGAGTAAGCTTGATCCTTATCGTTTTACCTCCATATGGTGTGACTTCTAGACAAATAATACAAATAGTCTACCAGAATATTTTCTAGATTGAAAAATGAACAGAACTTTGTGATAAGTGAAGATCCAGATCAGCCTTAACTTATATACAGTCTGATCAGGATCTACCCCATCGGCTATCTAGTCGTACACACCGCAAAAGTCGCAAAAGTCACGTCTGAAGAACGGAAAACCGGACAAAAGATTGTATGGACAACATTTCCTATTCCATTTAGACTAAGTGAACAGAAAACGCCGATAATATAAATACAAGAAGTATACATAGTTTGATCTTAACTAACAATATTTTTCAAAACTTCTGAATGTCCACTTTCGTGTTACGCGACTAAAAAAATGACTGTCTCAAATATACATTTTATATATTATTACGGGGCCTGCTATCATCCATCTATGCTAATCTATCACACGCAAATAGGAATTGTCAACAATGTTGGAAAACATGGCTATTCAAATTATGGTCAATTTCTACTTTTCCGTAATTATTTTAATTGTAGTCAAAGCAACTTGTTATTTATTTTTCAAAGCGTTGTATTTAGTACGTAGGCCAATAGAAAACGACTTTTTTTCGAAGTCATCTGCATGTTACAAGACATAATAAAATGTCTATCCGGGACACTCGTGAGTTTATATAGTACCGAATAGGATCAACTTTTGATCAGTTTTAGCATTCTTGGATAAACCCACCATTAGGCAACCATCACTGGGTCTGTACGATATACACCATGGCGAGTGTATCTCGTCCTTCTTTGACAACAATATCTTCTCTTGTCTACCATCATCTCGGATCATATGTACATTGTGAGATTTATATCCACACACTAACAGGTTATCTTCTCCATCCACATACATTCCGGTGGGTGCCTTCAAATCTGTGTCAGAGTATCGGTATATCACGTGACCTTGCTTGTTCAAACATGTTACCGTGTTAGTATTCGAATCAGACACAAATATCTTACTGCCGTATCTGCTAACGTTAACATAATAAGGACTTGTAAATATATATTTACCGTTCTCCACTCCCATCCTTCTCTGTACTATACCGTCCATGTTGAGTACTCGTACTTCACCATTACCGGGATCATCATGACAGGTAACGTATATCTCGTCACCATAAACATCTACACCGAAACAGTTTCTATCCATCTTCAATGTTTTCTTCACCTTCATCCCCGGGAATATTGTAACCCGCTGGAGTTGTTTGAGTTTACCTTGTGTAACTATGACGTCAGTGTCATTGATAGTAGACACGTCCATTGATTTAACGGATAACTGGGTTTTCAAAAGGAAGTTTTCATCAAACAATTTCAGACCGTCGTTGTAACATGCGAGTACGATATGTCCGTCAGTCATAAATGAACATTCCAATACTGTATTTGACGTCGCATCTATGGCCCGTTTCTCTTTCACAGAAATGTTCAGTATAGATGTCTGGTTTTGACTGGAATCAATTGGTCCGATGTTACTAACAGTGCCTAGCGATTGTAACTGCTGGATCATGTCAGATAAGACGTCATTAGGTTGAAAACGAATGTCTATTGGATACATTTCTTTCTCGATTTTACCAATAATAAGACCATATTCACTTGCAAGTGAAGACGCTTTCTTGGACCCGACCAACATGACGTCATTTCCCCTCCTTTTTTCACAATCCGACAAAGATTTGTATAGATCACCGATTTGGTGCAAAATGTCATCGGCTAACGTGACGTGACCATCGATCTCTCTTTTCAACGTTTCTTCAATTTGTCGGATTTCAGAAGACATTTTCTTTTCAAGTTTATCCAGCTGGTCATTAATATTCTTGCGGAAATCTTGCATGTCGCTGAAGCAATTCTGTATCTGAGACATCACGGTTGATTTATCAGTGTGTCTGTTCTTTGTAAAGTCATCATATCTAATTGTCAAGTCTCTCAGAAGATTAGCGACTTTCTTAAGCTCCTTTTCAACA